>OU015499.1:158690488-158692988 GCA_907164885.2 Dolomedes plantarius
CAGCAGTCACCTACGTTGCATGCTTCTATCGAACTGTCAGTGATAAGTTGAAATGTCAGAGCTGTCAGAGTTCCAAAGAGGAATGATAGGTGGAGCGCGTTTAAGTGGAGCATCGGTTACGGAAACAGCAAACCTTTTGGGGTTTGCAAGGAGTACGGTATCAGCCGTTATGACAGCGTACACGAAAGAGGGTAAGACGACGTCTTCAAGGCACAACAGTGGCCGAAAGTCCAAGCTTGCCGATAGGGATAGACGGGTCTTGAAGGGCATAGTAGCCCGAAAGCACAAGCAATCGTTATCCGAGATAACATCCGAAATGAACAGTCATCTCCAGGATCCCGTTTCAACAAAAACTGTCAAAGGGGAACTTCATGCTGCGAACATTTATGGCAGAGTGGCAATTCGTAAACCCTTGGTGACAGCAATTAATGCTTTCAAGCGACGCCAATAGTTCAGAGATCACAAAGGCTGGTCCCCACAGCAGTGGCAACAGGTAATATGGTCAGATGAATCGTCATTCACCCTATTTCAGACGACCGGACGCGTTTATGTCTGGAGAACGCCCAAAGAAGCTTTCCATCCTGAATGCCTCTTGCCGACTGTGAAGCATGGGAGTGGCTCCATCATGGTATGGGGTGCGATATCTTGGCACGGTCTTGGGCCACTTGTTATTCTGCATGGGAGGATCAAATCCAATCACTATCTAAGAGTTCTAGGGGATCCTGTCCATCCTTTTGTCCAGACTGTATTCCCTGGAGAGCGACCGCTTTTTCAAGACGACAACGCCCCTATCCACACTGCTAGGTGTGTTCAAGAATGGTTCGAAGAGCATGACGATGCAGTTGAACATCTCGCCTGGCCCCCTCAGTCTCCGGACTTGAATATTATTGAACATTTATGGCAATATTTGGAGTCCAAACTTCGTTCCCGATTTCCACCTCCATCCGGACTTTCGGAATTAGAGACCGCTCTACAGGAGGAATGGCTTAATATTCTTTTAAATATTGTCCATGACCTTTATGCATCTATCCCACGTCGCATTAAATCTGTACTCCAGTCAAAGGGTGGTCCAAACCCCTATTAATAAAGATTTTTCATTATTTCACAGGTTTTCGTATTATTTTGTCCACCATATATATATATATATATATATATATATATAGATATTTAAAATTAAGATAATTAAAAGGGCAGATGTGACCATTTAATACACCTCTAACCTGAAATAAGATTGACATATATAAATAGGCAAAAAACGGAATCGGAGGTGGTATAGTAGATGACAGGGGGGGGTTGTGACCCCCCAACCCCGGTTAAACATGTTTTAAGCCAGGCAACACTCCCGGAGGTCGGCTATAACACCAAGACAGTAATAAAAAATTATGAAGAGGAAAAATATTTTAGGTGAAATAGATAAGTTAAACCAGATAGTTTTCTAATGTAGTCAACTAAAACATAATTACAAGATGAACATAATTACTATCGTTTTTCAATATGTGTCGTTCATTTTATCCAGTCCCAAGAATCACATTGCTTTGTTATGTTTCCGCATCTATCGTTTTCCCGCATTTATCGTTCATTTCAATCGGTCCTTTGAAAAACGATAGATCGAGATTCCACTGTATATATATATATATATATATATATATATATATATATATATATATATATATATATATATATATATATATATATATATATATACACTTCTCAAAAAAATTAGGGGAGCAAGCAAAGAAGTTAAGAAAACCGTGCGAGACAGCCACGTATTGGCATAAAATGGATAGTACACGCGTATCAATGCGCAATACAGAAAAAAAGACGTAACAAAATTTGTAATTAAGCTTTAATTCTTTGAAAATATGGAAAAAACATGAAAAGATGATTTAGGGTAACAATTCGGTTACATGTAAACGATAAAAAAAAGTATTGTTTAGAAATGATGCAAGATTTTTAATATGGCGTGTGGTCTCCTCGAACAAGTAAGACTGCTGCAGACCTGTTTTCCATGGATGCGATGATGTTATCGATAAGTCTTTGGGAAATACTGTTCCACTCCTCAAGAAGTGCAATCTCCAAGTCTCGGAGAGGAAAAGGAGGCAGCAATACGTCGTCCGAGAATGTCCCAAACATGCTCGATTGGATTCAGGTCAGGAGAGCACGCTGACCATTCCATACGCTTTATTGTTTCAGCTTCAAGCACGTTCTCCGCAAGACGAGCCGTATGCGATCTGGCATTATCATGCTGGAAAACAAAGGAATCTCCAATGGCTGCAGCGTAAGGTATGACATGAGGTCTCGGTATCTCGTCTGCATACCTTCGGGCCGTCAAAGTACCATTCCGAATGATATGCAGGTCCGTACGTCCACCTATGCTGATTCGACCCCATACCATAAAAACAGCTCGTCTGTATTGTGACCTTTCACGAACGAATGTGGGGTTATTTAGAGTGCCCCTTTCCCTCCATACCAGGGATCGTCAAAGGGGCCCATATTATGG
>OU015499.1:158700488-159047988 GCA_907164885.2 Dolomedes plantarius
TATATATATATATATATATATATATATATATATATTTATAAAAAAATCGTAAGGGATATTTATTTATTTTGGATAATATCCAATCGTCTGCTGCATTAGAAAGAAAAAGAATATCATTTTTGTCTATTTAGTTGTTATGCACGTGACGATAAATTTATTTAAAGTACCAGAAAAAGAAATCACGTGATCAACATTTAATAAATAAAATTCTAGAAATTAATCTTTAAAAATTCACCCAAAATCAGAAAATCAAGGTAAAGGTTCGAAAAAGATTTCATTTTGAAGGAATTTTTATGATCTTTCTCCTGATATAAATTTTATAATCCGCAATGTATTATTTTAAATTCAAACGTAAAAAAAGTTTAAAAAACAGCTTAAAAATTTAATTTAAAAAAATCTAAGAAGAATTTTAGAAAAATCTTTCTTAGTGCACCCCTACACTATTAGAAGAATCGCCATGCAAAATTTCAGCCCTTTAGGTCCAGCGGTTTGGTCTGTGCGTTGTATGTCAGTCAGTCAGTGAATGAATGAATGAATGAATGAGTCAGTTACGGAACTGTTTTATATATATAGATATATATATATATATTACATCAATTGTATACATTGATCGTCGTATTTATTATAAATATATATATATATTTACTTATTTTGGGCATTAATTGCATACATTTACCGTTGTATTTAATTTGAATGTACTCCGTAGCGAAGCGCGGGTTTTCAGCTAGTTGATTATAAAGGCAGCATAGTTGAAGAAATAAAAAGGGAAATTAGGAACAGCGATATACAAGTGAACATGCACTGGGATGAAGGCTCATGTGGGAATCGTTGAGAACGAAGAGGCCGATAGAACTGCCAAAGAGGCAACAAAACTTAATGAAGTGGGCAGCACCTATAAATGGACTAGAAAAAAGATTTAAAAAAAAATATTGGAAAAGGATGAAGTTAAAAGCTGTCAAGAAACCTGGGACGAGAGTGGGAAAGGTAGAAGAGTTTTTGAAATCTTTAAAACGGTCAATCTCTCCAGAATCTGTGCTGATTTTTTGATAAACCAGGCCATGGCGGGTGATGGTTCCTTTGGGCAATACGAGAAAAGATTCCATAACAAAACCGATATATGTACAGTCCGACCACGGAAGCTAGGTCCCTGGAAGCTGTTACGCATGCTCGAGAAAAGCTAGTCTACTTAGAAAATAGGGGAAAACGTCATATTTTCGGATGTGTTTGTTTATGAAATACGGAATGCATTTCAGACTGCTTTTTGTCCGCAATTTTAAAGTTATTTTTTAAAACTTTATTTTTGATCGAATACGTGAATAATAATTTCAAAATAATAAAAAGAAAGAAGCAAATCTATTTAAAAAATAGGAGTTTTATAGGAGTGGATATTTTCGGATTACATCACAATCAAAATTATCTAAAGCTACGTTTTCGGTGGTTCTTTTTTTTCTGACGCTTCCTCGGAGATTCAAATTTTGGAGTTTCTTCACCCTTTGCTTCTCTGCGTATTCTTTTTACACTGGACATCGATATCCCGGTCATTTCACTAGCTCTCTTTAGGGATTGCGAAAGTGGAACAATAACATTTCCTTCTAGTGCTTCTTTATCACACAATTTAATTACATTGTGTATTATACGTTTACAATCACTACGGAACGGCTTATTCCGAGCAGTTGGGTAAAGGATCCAGTAATTTTAATATAATAATCAAAATAACAGACGAGGAAAAAGAAAGCAAACGCAGTTAGTAACCGATTCAAAAGAATATCGAGAGAATACGAGACTTTTCCCCCTCCTTCCTCAGCAGCCTTACCTACAGCGTGAATAGAATCGTCTTGGCACTATGCCAACCGTGGTTCTTCGTACTGTGGTCGGACAGTAGGGGAAACTCTTGTACCTAGGGCCATCGTGTACCTAGGGCCACCATGCTTTATTTAAATAATTATTATTTTACAGCATTTTTACTCATTGGAGTGAATGACAACACTGTTTCAAATCACAACAGCCAATTTTAATGAAAGCAAGAAGAAGCTATAGTTAACGCTGCTATGTACTAACCCCATTGGATTCGCTCTCCTCAATGTTAACCTATGGAGAAAATGTGTCCACGGATTGCCGACCTGGAATCAAAGATTTTAAAAAAAAAAATTGTACTCCGTCATAGAGAAAGAAATTTTAGATTTGTGTACCTTTTTCGTTTTTTTTTTTTAAAATGCAATATTTTATAATTTAAATTATTTGGGGGAAAAATCTGGTATAGTGTGTTTTAAACGCTCATAAATTCATTCGGTGAACGAAATTTATAAAATGAATCCGGTAGCGCTTTGCAGAAAAGTTCGGGCTATCTGACAATACCAATTTTATTGGATTATCGGCATTTATGTACCTGTAAATAGGTGACAAAAATATATTTTAACTAAACAATTTGGGGCAGCGCTTAACACCCCCCCCCTATAGAGAGAGAGCCATTAAAATCCCTCAAAATGTCAATCCTAAGGGGGGGGGGTGGAATTCTCGAACTGTCAACTGGACTCCTCCCACCACAAGAGTTTGCAAGAAGAGGAAAAGGGAAATACGATTTTTAGACAAGAAAGTCTTGATTTGATGATCAAAACTAAATTTTTTCACTTAGTATTTTTTCAGTAATATTTCACTTAGTATTTTTATTATTAGAAAATTCACTTAGTATTTTTTCACTTAGTATTTTTTCAGTAATTTTTTTCTAATAACTAAGTGAATTATTAGAAAATTCACTTAGTATTTTTTCACTTAGTATTTTTTCAGTAATTTTTTTCTAATAACTAAGTGAATTATTAGAAAATTCACTTAGTATTTTTTCACTTAGTATTTTTTCAGTAATTTTTTCAGTACATTTTTTCACTTTTTCACTTAGTCATTACTTTCACAAAATAAGACTTCAAATTAATTTGAAGTCTTATTTTGTGAAAGAAAGTAAGTGCAAACTTATGTTTTAATGTATGGCAGATAATTTTTGTAATCATTAAAGGAAAAAATGATATAAAAACAGAGTTAGGTTTCTGCAGGTCTTTGGCTATGGAAGCCATTTTGCCAAAAACAACAACATCTTGTACCTAGGGCGTGGCCTCTGGTAGAAAAAGTTGGACGAAAACTTAGCAAGTGTAGAATTCTCACTGATACCCCGAGAAAAATGAAATTCAAGCACAAATATTGAAAAAAGTAATTGTTAAAAAAAAGGTTACGAAATCTGTATTTGAAACAGAAAATTTATGTGGGATCATTAAGACAATGGAGAAAAATATACATTAGAAAGTGATGAAATAATAAACATTTCTTCCTTTAAGACATTGCCTACAATTAACATCTCTTCCATACGAAGATTTTAGAAGTTGTGCATGAAAGAAATAATGCATACAAATTGTTTTTTTTTTATTGTAAACAACAATTTCAGTTTTTGGAAATAACTGGCCCTAGGTACAATAGTGTTATTGTACATAGGGCCATTTGTAATTTTTTTGAAATTTTCAATATCATTCACAATTTTTTTTTCTGCACTTGATGTGATTTTTATTTAAAGAGAATAAAGCACGTAATGTATAGAAACTATTTTTATTATTGTAAGTTAGTTATAAGTAAAGATACTGAAAAGGTACAAGAGTTTGCCCTACCTGTAATGCTACTCAGACTGTTGAACATTGCCTGTTTGAATGCTCACAATTTAATAATCTGCGTGATTGTTTGTTCCCAGAGATATTGCAAACTGGTCTAAACACAAATTTTATAATGACTATTATTGTAAGAAATATGTTCGTAAGGTGGTGGGTCTCCTCTTAGATGCTGTCTTGTCACATTAGTTTTTATTGCGGTTTGTGAGGCTTTCAAATTTTTAAATTATTTAGCGTCTTATGCATCACCGGGATGGTCTCTAGTTATTTTGACTAGCTTAGTCTCTAGTTATTTTGACTGGCTTAGTCTCTAGTTATTTTGACTAGATTAGTCTCTAGTTATTTTGACTGGCTTAGTCTCTAGTTATTTTGACTAGATTAGTCTCTAGTTATTTTGACTGGCTTAGTCTCTAGTTATTTTGACTAGATTAGTCTCTAGTTATTTTGACTAGCTTAGTCTCTAGTTATTTTGACTAGCTTAGTCTCTAGTTATTTTGACAAGCTTAGTCTCTAGTTATTTTGACAAGCTTAGTCTCTAGTTATTTTGACTAGCTTAGTCTCTAGTTATTTTGACTAGCTTAGTCTCTAGTTATTTTGACTAGCTTAGTATGTTAATCTTTTGCCTTGGGTGTGGCTTCACCGGGGCTCGTTACTGGTCAGAGAAATTCGTATGGGTGTTGCCAATGGATTGATTTGGTGGTTGTTCTCCTTGTAAGCGAGTTCTGTTACTTAAGCTGGTTCTCTCTTGAATTCGTTGTGGTAAATAGTTTATTGAACGAAAATTAGAAATGTCTTATTGTAGTATTGGGTTTGGCTTTGGGGTAGGAAAAAAATATGGTTAGCTGTTTTTCCTGGCAATTGAGTTAGGCTTGTGTTTCAGCGTTGTTTGTCGTTGCCTACTGTTTGCTCCTAATTTAATTTGTATTTATTTTGCTGTCTGGTTCTTGCTGGGTGGCCACTGCGTGTCCTTTAGTGATCTGGCGGGTCGGTGGTCGCTAGGTCGGGTGTCTGGGTGTTTGTGCCTTATAACCATTTTGGTTGGGGGGGGGGGCGTGAAGGTTATCGTTGCCAACGATAGATTATTTTATTATGATACAGCATAATTAAAATTTCAATTTGGAATGTACCATGATTACCATTCTCTAAAATTGATTATAATAGTGCTGAGAGTGTGTGTGAAAAAAAATGAATTAAATTAAATTACAAATAATTTAGGTTGGTAGGTAATGAAGGAATAACTGGGGGTGTAGAAAATAGATTAAGGGGGCTCAGGACCTTCGATTTGGTTGATAAAGCTAAGAAACATGTGCAGTTCGAACACTCCAAACTTCAGTAAAATTAAAAAAAGAAAGATTGTTTTGATTTTATATTAAAGTAAGACATTATGAGTTATTATGCGCATCAGAAATTAAATTTAAAACTAGATAATTAAAATAAATTTTTCAATTTAAAAAATGTGAATTTGTTAAAGGGCCAAAAAGTAAAAAGTCACTGAGCGCAGCATTATTTAACAAAATATATATGTAGAAAAAAAATTTTGTTACAAAATAATTAAAACACACTTACCTTCAGTTTAAAACCAAAATATGGCAATAAAATACTGCTAAACATTTTTTATAAGCATAAATTATGAAATGAATAAAATTTGATGAATTTTAATGCATATTTGTAAGTGAAATCCAAAAATTTTCCAAGGAGTTTCTATTTTTTTGGTTTTAATTTAGAGAATGACTTATAATGAACATGTGGTTAAAATTTCATCAATATTGCTTGCATAGCTTAAGGGTAAGAGTGTGCACAATGTTCAAAATCATCATTTTGAGAAAAAGCACTTTAAAGTTTAAAGTTCTGTTTATAACCTACTAACTGGATCCAAACTTTCTTAAAATGCTCCTGCGGTATAAACATCCCCTTCTGCTAATAGATGTTTTTCCTCTTCTTTCTTCTATTAGCTATTCGAGCCTCTAAAGTTGAATTTAGAGCTCGTTTGTTTGCCAATTTAACACGTTGTTTATCAGCTTCTTCAGCAGCTGCTATAGCATTTACACCTGGTATAATGCTGAGCTCCTTCATAATGTGTAATGTGGCCTGCTTTCCATAATTAAATTGGGAAACAGCAACATTTACTGCAATTTGTACAATTTTTCTAGACGAGTTTGATGTTTTGGGACAATATGATCAAATTAATGCATTTAAAGATTCATTCACGTTTAAGTTTTTACCCCCAAGACATTTTTTTAACAAATCTGGATGTGATAAATCTTTAAAAACAGGTTTAATGCATTCCATAACAGTTAAAGGAACTGGATTTTTATGTTTAAAATCCTTTAGTGTTGCATTAGTAACCGACTAATGATATGGACACCAGGAGTCGACCCCATCAGGGCAGAAATCGTGCATTATGGTATCATCATTTGAAGCCTTATGATACCATATGGCCCATATTGCTTTCTGCATGTCTCTGACATTATCAGAATATTTCCTTATTGCATTTCCATAATAGGTAGTTAATTTGTCTATAAGACCATCTGTTAACCGACCTTTACCACTAAGTGGTTTATTGTCGGATAGTTTTTTACCCTTATATTCAGTTTTCAGTTTTCGCAGGCGTGCACCTATCCTTTTCTGCACATGGCCCACACACTCAATTTTAGACACTGGGACATTGTACGAATTATTATTTGTGATGCCTGTAAATGTTTTGCAGTCTCCATCACCTATATAATTTACATATCTTACTTCATATTGCTCCTCAGAACGAGAAAACATCTCAATGATGCCATTCACTTCCATTAGAGCAGCTGAACCTGAATGGTTCTTACTGCAAACTTTTTGGTGTTCACATTTCCACTGTAATAAATTTTCTCTGGGGATATTTTTGGCAGCTTCGCAGCCTTTACAATATGAGCTTGAAACATACCGATCAATCATTTTTCCTGTCTCACTGCCAATAACAGTAGTCACTCCAACTCGAGAAGAATGGCCTCTGGTCTTCCAGGTTCTGTCGCCACTCACTGTTAGATCCGAAGAGCCAGTTAGATTCACTTCTTCTTCAATGGCTTGCTTCATACTTGCTTTTGTAACAGCATGTGTTGCAGCATAAATATGACTAATGATTTTATCATATGACTTTTGCGAGACAGGGATAGGTAAGTCCATAACACCACAAAAAGTTTTTGATGCTTCAAGTCCTTTGCCAATACACCTCATGGCAAATGTAAACCTTCTGTTTAAATCAGAGGCCTTTTGGTTTTTCCCTATCATCATAGAGTTTTTGAATGAAGAAATCACTCCACAAACAGAGCACAAAACACTCAAATTCACCACAAGCCCATAATCATTTTCAGTAGATATTGTTACTCTATTATGGCAAATAAATCAACACAGGCATTCCTCAAATGTAGAAAATAATAATCCTTTATCCATTAAAAGGTAGCCTTGAAAATTAGATTTTTCATCATTTTGCAGCACTCCACCAGTAGACAATTTTTTGGCTGATGCAGAAAAGTTCTCACCAGTAACTTTAGATTGTTCAGTATACTGGTTCCCAAAAAATTGATGACGTCTCCTTTTCTTTGGCCTTTGACCAGATGATCTTTTCACTTTAGTATTATCGTTCATTTTTAATGAAGAAATCAAAAGAAAACAGTAAAGTAAAACGATTAAAAAGATGTAAAAATCTGTAGCACAGAACAGCTCTAACGTACAATGTGAGAGTGAAACACACGAGGGAAATCTACATGTAAACAGTTATAGCGAGTAAAGTTGAGAAATTTTACTCCTTCTTCTGAAAAGTATGAAAAATAAAACCACAGAGGAAAGAATAACAAAAAAAAATCATTGACATGGGTAAAAGCAATGACGAAACACTGAAAGGATGACCACCACAAAACGTAAACAAACGATGACAGCTGTTTAAATGGGTGTGGCAATCGCATAGCGTCATACAAAAATACTCATAACTCAAGAACTAATAGGAATTTTTTAACGCGGTTTTTTCCAATCTGTTTAGAAATATTCAGAGATTCATAAAAAGTTAAAAACAAAAAATCGATTTTTTGAAGGATTCAAGGTCCTGAGCCCCCTTAATAAAACAGAGAGAGAGGATTTTTGGAAAAAATATTTAACCTGAGACAATCGAGGAAGATTCAAAGAGTAAGGATGGCCGGACAGACATCCAACGAGAACGAAGAAGCGAATTCTACGAAGAGAGCTAATGGGATGTGAGTCAGTGGGCGGAGCAACATGAATGGAGCTGTATTTGATTGTTCGGAGTGACAGTTCGGAAACCAGAAGTAGTCAAGCGAGTTGGGGGTTTGAAGCAAAGAGAGGGAAAGGAAGTTAGCTGTTGTGAATGGGAACAATCCCAGGGTTTATTACCAGTAAGACCTTAGGCCGCCTTGGAAATTCTCTAGGGTCATAATCTGGGAGGTTAATTAGGTCTTCATTATTTACTGCATATAGGTTATCATAAAAGTTTATTGCGAGTTCTTTGATATATGTACAGTATGAATGAACGATTTGAAAAATAGACCTCAAAATTGAAAGGTCTTTTGCTATTTGCATAATTATACCACTTCAAAAATTTCAAATTTCCAACAACAAACTCAGAGACAAAATACATGTGTAGAATACAGTGTACATGTGTAGATGTAGAACAGTGATTCTCAACCACTATGCCACGAGATTTTTGAGGTGTGCCGCCTCTGCGAATACCCAAACATGAGCGACGTCAGACAAGTAGTTCAATCAGTTCTACCTTCCTAGCGGGGACTGGCTGAACCAATGAACATGACTATTACAGTTCTGTACTCTTAAATCTGTATCACTAAATGAGAGTAGCATTATCATTTTTACGCCCAAATATAAAAGAAGTTATCAAAAACAACAAGCTCAAATTTCGCATTAAAAGTAATTTGTAGTTAAACATTTTGTTTACTTTGTAATGGAATTTCATTTTATATTTCAATGAAAATTACAGTCGAACCCCGTTATAACGAACTTCAAGGGACCAAAGGTTTTGTTCGCTCTATCCGGTGGTTCGCTCTATCCGAACCGTTAAGAATAAATGTTAGAGTTCACAAAATGTATAACTCATTAGGTCCTATGTGCATTCAATAATAAGTATTAAAAAATCATAAAATCTTTAAAAATGATCATTAATGAATTTAATTGACTAAAATCGATTACATTAAACTGACACAATACTAATTAAATGAACTAAAAATGAAGGCAAATGGAAATAAATTCATTTTCCTTTCAATTGTTGCTCACTGTTTTGATACAGAAGTAATCGGTCATCTTCTGCTGACGTGATGCCGATTTCAAAAGCATTTTACGAATTTCTTTGTCCAATACATCAAATGAGGCCAACACTCTTTCTTCCACCGTTTGTGTAGACAAAAACTTATTAATGACACGCATCGCTGCCGTAGCATCCGAGATGGTGGGGAGATTTCGCCATTGATGTGCTCCTCTTCATCAACATCAGATGCAGAATGTTCGATTTCAGAATGATTCACTTTAATTTCTTCCACAATATCTTCATCAGTCGGATTTTCACACGTAATGACTTCATCGTCGCACGTTTCAAATAATTGCGTGTCACAATCTGAGAATGATGAAATTTTGTGCTTTTCTATCCACATCGGTAAATCTTCATCATCATCTTCTTCAACATTCTTTGCTTCTTCGACATTCGTTGTATCTTCAACATTCTTAAAAAGTTTAAAAATAAAAAAAATTCATTATTCGACTGAAAAAAATGTTCGTTATAGCCGATTCTTAAGATTTCGGAGGTTCGCTATAAAAGGATAAATTAGCATTAAATACAATAGGAAAACGGCGGGACCAAAATTTTCGTTCGTTATATCCGGGAGTTCGTTATACACCAGGTTCGCTATAACGGGGTTCGACTGTATTTCGTATGCTATTTTTGCAAAATATATTATAGGTACATCAATCAATTATCCAAGTGAAATTCTTTTAAATGTATCTTATTGTTAGTGTGCCGCCAAATTTTTAAATTATTAAAAGTGAACCGTGACGAAAAAAAGGTTGAGAATCACTGGTGTAGAACATAGTGCTCTACACACAAACGGCTCGACAGATAATCACTTAAACTTGACCAAAATACAAAAATGTATCACTGAAATTCCAATTTGTGTATTCAGTTGCCGGGATTGGCAACTGAAGGTGACTGCCTACGTTGGGAACGAATTTTTTTTAAAATAATTTTTTAAAGGATTTTTTGGTCTTTTATGGTAAAGTAGCTCTTAAAAATTAAAAAATGAACAAAAAATTACCTTTTTTTTAAAATTGGCTAATTTGAAGTAAATTTTAATGAAATTTAGCTAAAACGCCTATCACTCTGCACAAATTTCTAATGCTACTATTTTAATTTCCTTTTCACACGTGATACATAGGACAGTTATCTTCAAAATGACCCACAATCTAAGACAAATTTTAAAATGCAAAAATAATACAGACAATTTTATGATCCAATATGAAAATTTTCCCTGATTTATCATTCCTTTCCTTATAAAAACACCCCCAAATAAAAAAAAAAACTGTTTATTATACATCAATTATTGTTCGTCATTCCATTATCAATAGCATCTAAAACATTTCCCGAAAATTTTATCAAATTATACGCATTATTATGTGAGATATCGTGATAACGGTAGAGATTTCTGCTAAAAAACATAATTCTGAGAAAATCGCATTTAAAGTTGTTTGTCACTTCAGTTTTGTAGCAGACGATGTTTTTTTTAAAATAGCTATAACTCTGCTTCTAACTGATGTAGAATGAAAATCAAAACAGTTTTGAAAAGAGAAAAGAATGAATTACACGATTCTCACAAAAAATAAAAATGACCAAATTAGTCAAAAAATGATATTTTCAAGGTAGGCAGTCAGTCACCTTAAGATATACCCTCAAAACTGAATGCTATTATTTGATAGGTACAGACCTTGACAAATGAATTCCAACAGTAAAGAGTGTTTGGCACCTTACGTAAAGAGGTAACGAACTCCATTTTTCTGTTCAGGCATAGGGATTTGGGGAAAGTACAGAATGGACTCCCACATTCCAAAGGGTCCTGAATAACGAGCGGAACTATTTCCAGACAAAAGCTTTATAGTTTAGAAAAGTGCTAACAATTTAGTTATTTTCCATTTTGTTGGTTTTGAAAAACGGTCGGGGGACACCCGTCAGGAACGAAGTTCCTTACGTTATTTTTTCAACTCTAAACGTATATACACACATGTATATCCGTTATTGGCCACACACCGTGGGGAATTATAAAATTCCACTTCTACACTGCCATCTATATCCAGAAATTTGAACGATTTCTATAATCTATACTTATATATAAAGAGAGAGGGCGATTTTGTACGTGGAGGGTAATCTTCAGAACCACTGTACCTATTTGAAAAATTCTTTCACTGCTTGAAAGGTACATTATTGCAGATGGACATAGGCTATATATTATGTATATCTGATCAGTAGAAATAAAGTTAGGGGCTTAATCCTAACAATCTCCATTGTTACCGCTACTGGCCTCTACCGCTTTTTGTGCCGAAGTCTTCAACGATCCTTAGCGTGGTGCTATCTATACTTATATATAAAGAGAAAGAGCGATTTTGTACGTGGAGGGTAATCTTCAGAACCACTGTACCTATTTGAAAAATTCTTTCACTGCTTGAAAGGTACATTATTGCAGATGGACATAGGCTATATATTATGTATATCTGATCAGTAGAAATAAAGTTAGGGGCTTAATCCTAACAATCTCCATTGTTACCGCTACTGGCCTCTACCGCTTTTTGTGCCGAAGTCTTCAACGATCCTTATCGTGGTGCTATCGAGGTCAGCTTCTGTTCTGACGCTAGCGGTTCGAACCTAGCCGTTGTCCGGCACGCCTTTTTCTTTTAAAAAATTTATTTTAATTGCTAACTAACATAAAATTAATTTAAGGTATTATTTAGGTTATTATTAAGGTAAAAAAAGATTTACAACTTATTGGCTACCAACTGGAAATTTATTGGTATAATATTTTGTTCAACCCTGACAAAGTCGGGACGGGCCGCTAGTGTTATATATATGTATATACACTCATGGACAAAAAAATTAGCGCACCTGGAAGGAGTCGTCAAAATGAAACGAAATTTTACATACGTAATGACTACTTTGATATAAGTAAATGATAAGAAAATCAAAGAAAAAGGATAATTTATTTCAGAGAAAAAGGCAAAAGAACGGAGGAGTTAATACTCCGTTGCACCCCCTCTAGCGCGAATGCACGATGCGATACGATCGGGCATTGAGTCATACAAGTTCTGTATGATGTCTTGAGACATTTCGTTCCATATTTGCTGTAACCTTGCGTCTAGTTCGTTCAAACTCGTGGGATGCCCAACTCGTCGTCCCAAATGATCCCAGATATGCTCGATTGGAGACAAATCTGGGGATCGGGCAGGCCAAGGAAGGGTAGTAACAGTGCGGAGACAGTCTTGTGACACCCTTGCCGTATGAGGCCGACCATTGTCTTGTTGAAAAATGGCTCCTGGGAGCCGTTGCATGAGTGGCAACACATGTGGTTGCACGATTTCATGAACATACCGCTGGGCTGTCATGGTGCCACGGAACAAAACTAGGGGTGACCGTGTATTGTAGGCAATGGCACCCCATACCATCACACCAGCTGTGGAAGCGATGTGTCGCTGTACAGCAAAGGCAGGATTGAAGCGTTCACCACGGGCTCTCCACAGACGAACACGATTGTCATCACTGCCGAGATTGAATCTGGATTTGTCGCTAAAGACGACCTGGTTCCATTCCGCTGCAGTCCAGTTTCCTCGTGCGCGGCAAAACTCCAAACGGAGGCGTCGATGGGTGGGCGTCAAGGGCAGCACACGTAATGGGCGCCGCGATACCAACTATCCTTCAGCCAGGCGCGTTCGTATGGTTCGAGAAGACGCAGAGGCCCCTAGTGAAGGTGCTACCTGTGCCTGGATGGCGGCCGATGAAGCAGTTGGCTGTACGCGTGCATTTCTTACGATGTGGCGGTCTTCTCGACGACTGGTCTGTCGAGGGCGTCCTGAGCCTGGTCTTCGTGTACATGACATCTCTCGGGTCCACTGGTCCCAACACCTCCTCACAACACAATCAGAGCGGCCTAATTGACGAGCTACTCACCTAGCTAACCACCTAGCTTCCATCATCCCGACGATTCTCCCCCTCTCAAACTGCGACAACTGCTTATATTGTCTTCGAACACGGCGTAATGGCATGTCTATCTCAGCTCTTCCTTTGTAAATGATTCAGCACACTCAAACAAGCTTTGGTTACCTGTTTTATACTCCACAGAGTACGATGTTCAACGCCCTCTACCGGCTATACGTAATGCGCAATCACGCTGCATTTGTAATCATTTGCATATCTCCCCGACATGTACCTTCATTGCAAGTTTCGTTACGATCCCGCAATTATTTCTTGGTGCGCTAATTTTTTTGTCCATGAGTGTATATAAATATACATATATATACATATATATATATATATATATATATATATATATATATATATATATATATATATATATATATATATATATATATATGCATATATATATATATACATATATACATATATATATATATGTATATTTATAATATATATATATATATATATATATATATATATATATATATATATATATATATACATATATATATACACTGCGCTATTCCCAGAATGAGTGGGAATAGAAACGGCCAGCGCTTGTGCGGGGATTTGAACCGGGGACCTCTCGCTCCGTAGTGCGATAGTCCGATACTCCGCAGTCCGATGCGATAACCATTCAGCCACAGAGTCCTTGAAAAAAAGCTCTTATGAAGGGGGCATAACGCTTTTTCGTTACGTGACGATTCCTGCCAGTTCACTCTACTGTAAGCCGCGTAAAAGAACTTCGTTCCAATAACATTACCCGAGTGGCGCAGGTTATGGGCGATGCACTGACCAAGTCGGCGCTCAAGGTTTCCCTCACTCTGTTGGTCATCCCTGGGAGAATGGCGAAAACTTCCTCCCGAACAGAGGACTGGTTGTCATTTTCAGGTGTTCTAATGTTCCGAGGACGACCCCCTTGGTAATGCAGCTCCACTTGCTCTCGCGTTCCAAACCTATCACGCGACTGTTTTTCGGTCAGGAACAGCATCGGTTGCATAAAATCAAAACCGCGTCCTGCGTCACGGTCACAGAATCGTTGCTTTTAACCCTTTGCGGGGCGTCGTTTGATTTTTTTAAAACTTGCATTCAATGTATTCAAGTTAAATGAGCAGAAAAATCGCTAGTTCTACCATCTGTTATCAGTTTAAAGAAGTAAAATAATTTTACAACCTTTGATTGGAAAAATTTAAGTTTTTTTAGGTTCAAAAAAAATTGAGAAAAAATCTGCACTATGCAAACGGCACCCCTGAAATGGGTTTAAAGAACGCCTCGTACACGAAACCATGATGTTCACCGGACCATCTCATGGTGTTTGTCGACAACTAGAAAATCCGCACGAACGGTAGCCATACCACTCCCTTGCCAATGACCTTAAGAATGCTGGAATCCACTATGCAGCACCACGTACAATAAAAGAAAATCTTGCCTAAACTTGATACCGTGTTTCCCCGAAAATAAGACCTAATCGGAAAATAAGCCCAAGCATGATTTTTCAGGATACTACTAATATAAGCCCTACCCCAAAAATAAGCCCCAGTTAACATCGTCGGTTAACTTTTTTTCAGAGGAAATCTCTAAAAGTTTACTAAGAAAAGCATTAAAGCTTAAACTAAGCGTTTTGTTTATACAGTCGAAACCCGTTATAGCGAAACCGGTTTATAAAGAACTCCCGGATGAAACGAACGAAAATTTTGGTCGCGCCGTTTTACTATAGTACTTAATATAATTAGTATTATGTCAATTTAGTGTAATCGGATTTAGTCGATTACACTACACTACACTACACTACACTACATACATACATACATACATACATACATACGTACATACATACATACATACGTACGTACGTACACCTTTTATCCTATCGTATGTACGTATAGTATCGTATGTACCTTTTATCTTATCGTATGTACGTACGTACGTACGTACGTACATACATACATACATACATACATACACACACACACACACACACACACACACATACATACATACATACATACATACATACATACATAGATAGATAGATAGATAGATAGATAGATAGATAGATAGGTTAAATGTCTTACAAAACCACTAGTGGTACATGAAATCTTGTTCTGAGTTCCAGGGTCAATACTGTGGAAAGCTCCGATAAATCTAAAGGTTTTGCATCCGTTATAATTCAAATAATGGCTACGTAAGCATAGACTACAGAATGTTATTTCTATTTGCACCATTTCTAAACACAAATTATCCTGGAACTCGTATTCTAAATCCCTTGAGGTTTACTGAGGAATTATAACATGTTGCCATGATAGCAGCAACAAAATATAAATTAAAACCAAAACAGACGATAATATAAATCTCTGAAACTTACATTACGTCAACTGATTTTTGGAACAGATGTATTACACGCACCTCCCTTGGCGACAATTTGGCGACAAAATTTTTTTGACGCCAAATACTCGTCAAAAAAATTTTGTCGCCAAAACAGGCCTACGCGGACATTTTACACTTAAAATAACAAATATACACAAAATATCGATAACAACTCAAATATAAAAATAAATTCAAAACAAACTTACCAATGGCAATAATAAACGTTCAAAAACATGTCACAAAACCACAGCAGCTACTTTAAAACATACACGAATATATCTAAAAACGGCTGTATTAAAATTCAAAACCTAAACAGAAATGCTCAACCGCTACTTTAAAACACGCAAAAATATCTAAAAACAGCTGTATTAAACTTCAAAACCTCAGCAGAAATACTCAACCACTTATTTAAAACATACGCAAATATATCTAAAAACGGCTATATTAAAATTCAAAACCTAAACAGAAATGCTCAACCGCTACTTTAAAACATACGCAAATATATCAAAAAACGAAGACATTAAACTTCCAAAAACATTACAGAAATCCTAAACCGCTACTATGAAACGCCAACAAAAATATCGAACACCGGTATATTAAACTTCCAAAAACACTACACAATACCACAACACCTATTCAGGGTTGCAACAAAAAACAAACATCACGCCAAATCGCATCGCATGGCTGCCAGACCAAACAAAAAAAATCGCTAAAAATAAAAAAATCTCCAAACATAAAAAAAATCGCCAAATTGAAAAAGGTGCGTGAAACACATCTGTACCTGATTTTTTTTATAAATAAATATAATGTTCCAGGAGAGAAATAACATGCACGTGACGTCATGAGGAATTCATGCTGCATGCATATGACGTCATGAGCGTTTTAGATTGGGTCCTTTGTTGGGATCGCTACTGGCACCTGCTGATAGGATAAATGGTGTATGTATGTATATGTATTATTAATAACATATATATTATTTCTAAAAGGTGCTGTTTGGTGTCATCCCTTTTTATCCCTTCATACTTAACCAAAATCGATCAATGAGGTACCATTTTAAAGATTAAGATCTCCGCTTCGTGCTAATTGTTAATTTAAAATGAAATCGAAGTATAAATATTATAAACAATTCTTCTTCCCCTAGATGGCAAGCACGCTAGCTTTTTTTTATTTAATTTTAAAATTATGAACCACATAGAACTTTTAAATTTAAAAACTGTTTGCTTTCATTATCATACCGTGATTTCATTAATGACTTTCTTTATAGGCAACATCCTCGTACGTGTACATTAATCCTTTTGCAAGGGGAAAAACCTAATATATTAATTCTAAAGTGCCTTTTACATGTGCCAAAATCCCGGATTTAAAGCAGCGTTGTTTCTTGCTTTTCGACTCCTCTTCCCTACAGTAGGGAAAAATGCAGGGTGAAACTTAAACACGCTAATTACCCATGATACATTGCGAAGCAGGAAATTAGTAGTAAACAAACATGGCGGATTTAAACATGAGCGAAACCATGAATATTAACCCCTTAACGATCGCATAATTTTCGAGATAACAGTAAAAAAAAAGTGTCAATTTTTTTCCGCAGGATTTCATTTGTTTCTTCACCTGCCACATCTAGTTTAAAAAAACCCATTCCCAATCTCTATATATAAAACAGTTCCGTAACTGACTGACTTACTGACATATAACACACAGACTAAACCGCTGGACCTAAGGGCTGACATTTTGCATGGCGATTCTTCTTATAGTGTAGGGGTGCACTAAGAGAGATTTTTGAAAAATTCTTCTTAGATTTTTTTAAATTAAATTTTTAAGCTGTTTTTGAAACATTCTTTAAAGTTTGCATTTAAAATAATAATCCGAGGGTTATAAAATTTATATCGCGAGAAAGATCCTAAAAATGCCTTTAAAATGAAATTTTTTTTTTTCGAATCTTTACCTCCATTTTCTGATTTTTGGGGAATTTTTAAAGATTCATTTTTAGAATTTAATTTATTAAATGCCGATCACGTGGCTTCTTTTCTTTTCGTGATACTTTAAACTAATTTTGCGTCACGTGCATAACAACGAAATAGACAACAACAAAAAAAAATTCTTGCTAATGCGGCAGACGATTGGACATTATCCAGAAAAATATTAAAATACGGTAAAAGAAATGTTCCTCAAACTCTACTATATTCTTTAGTATGTTCTATCACAGTGTGGTCCAACTTTTAGTTACTCGAGGGCCAATCAAACTTCCTTATAGGAATGTGAGGGCCATAGACATTCCAGAAAGGAAACGAATTACATATTGTATTCAAAAACTTTTATTAAAATTTATATTTAAAGAAGTTTAATATACTAGTGTAATATACTACTTCAATTTACAGTCGAGAAATCAATATGATGATTAGCAATGCTTTCCTGATACAAGTTTATCAAGTAGGCATGCCACGAATTATAACGGTCGAAGAGTGAAGCTTCAACATGGTCGTTATATGGCTGTTACTTAAATTTAAAGTTACGGTAAGTATTAGTTATTTAAAGTTACGGTTACTTAAAGTAACGGCATTACATTTAAGTCTTACATTTTAAGTCATTACATTTTAAGTCTTAAAAACTTAAAGCAATAAGAAGGGTAAACGATTTTTTTTCCAAATGTTAAATTAAAATATTTTTCCTGTTAGAAGGGAAAGGGCCAACAAAAATGAATTGGTGGGCTGCATACGGCCCGCGGGTTGGACCACACTGTTCTATCAGATTTAATTTAAATATTTTCTTCTTCATTATTTGATTTATGAAAATATCCGTTACGATTTTTTTATAAATACATTTTTTCGGTTTTTTACATCAATTGCGTTGAACGTTAAATACGTTCACACAACGTATACATTGAACGTTGAATTTATTATATATATATATATATATACTAGCTGACAACCCGCACTTCGCTACAGAGTACATACAAATTAAATACAACGGTCAATGTATGCAATTAATGCCAATATATATATATATATATATATATATATATATATAATAACTGCGACGATCAATATATACAACTGATGTAGAAAAAAATATATATATTTATAAAAAAATCGTAAGGGATATTTTTATAGACAAAATAATGTCCAATCGTCTGCCGCATTAGCAAGAAAAAAACGTATTTTTTTTGTTTATTTAGTTGTTATGCACGAGACGATAAATTTATTTAAAGTACCATAAAAAGAAATCACGTGATCGGCATTTAATAAATTAAATTCTAAAAATGAATCTTTAAAAATTCACCAAAAATCAGGAAATGGAGCTAAAGATTCGAGAAAGATTTCATTTTAAAGGAATTTTTACGTTCTTTCTTGTGATATAAATTTTATAACCCTCGAATTATTATTTTAAATGCAAACTTAAAAAAAGTTACTAAAACAGCTTAAAAATTTAATTTTAAAAAATCCAAGAAGAATTTTTCAAAAATCTCTCATGGTGCACCCCTGCACCATAAGAAGAATCGCCATGCAAAATGTCAGCCCCTTAGGTCCAGCGGTTTGGTCTGTGCGTTGTATGTCAGTCAGTGAGTCAGTTACGGAACTGTTATATATATATATATATATATATATATATATATATATATATATATAGGCCTTAATGGCCGTTCTTACAAAGAAATTTGTCGTTCTAAAGAGGGAATCGGTAAAATGGGCCCCGTAAGCTAAAGGTTAACTGCATTGCAGCTCGAATTAATCATACTTTATACAGTGAGGTAAACATATTTCGAAATTTTACCTCCAGAAGTGGAAGATTTGATATTGATGACTTGCCGCTAAGTGTGTATTCAATTGAAACTTAAATTCTTTTGTTCGCCATTTCGGCACAGCAATCTGGAATACGTGAGATCACGCGCTTTAAATTAATCAACGCATGCCTGCAGTTACACAATTACTGTAAATTTTCAACTACGTTTCCCGCGTTAATGTCGGCGGAGTTAATGACGGACCAATAAAGACACTCGGAAAAGGTCTTGCACGCGCCACAGTTTTATGCGGCGCGCGCTCGCCTTGAATTCCGGAATCGGGGAAAAACCAATTCCGCCATTTGCCGAAATTGTTGTCATGCGATATCTCCTTCTGCCAGCGCGCGTCGTGATTCCTTGCGGACGCCTGCAGGCTGTCATCCCCGAATTGCAGTTAGATTGGGCCGGGGGACGGTTTGAAGGGGGCGGGGGGGGGGGGAAATTGGCAACAATTATCCAGTAATTGTGTGCAAACATCGCGGCTACGTATCGACAGCAAAACACTGTTTGAATCCAAACGCGGAGCAGTCACTTTGTCGTCTATTAATTCGCATTTCTTGGGAGATTTAAAAGTAAATAAATAATGTTCTTTGAATTGAATCTTCCCATCTCCCGCATTTCCTGTTAATTTACATTTATAGTTAAATTAAACCTTTTGTCTGGCAAGAGACATAGAATATAAACTTGTTTACTTTAAACCAGTGGTTAATAACCTTTTTTAATAGTCAACACCCCCCTTGCAAAAATGTTTCTATTTTAACGTAGGATTACGTTCTTCCATAACAGTCGTCCGGAAAGCAAAATTCAGATGTCCTGCGTCGCGAGTTATAATTTTGGCAGCGCGCCAAACCCAGTCTGCATCGCTTGGGCAAGCAGTAAGCAGTTAAACAGAAAAGTACCAAAATGCGTCAAAAGTTTGACGGACGGACGGACGGGCGGACACACTCAAACACACACACACACACACTATATATATATATATATATATATGTGTGTGTGTGTGTGTGTATATATATACATATACATATATAGTATATGAATATATGTATACATATATTTATATATATATATATATATATATATATATATATATATATATATATATATGTATGTATGTATGTATACATATATATATATAAAGTGGGTGATCGGTTAACGAACAGTTCGGACTGCGAACAATTCGGATAACGAACACTTTCACGAAAGATTTTTGTGTTCGGACAACGAACATATATTCGGATAACGAACTAAAACGAATTCTACCGAACACCTCTGTGTCGAAAAAAGTTTCTAGTAGTCCAAGATCAACCAAGGGTTGGTTCAGTGAGTTTATCTAATAATTCTAATCAAGAGGTCAACAAACGACACAATTTTGGTTATAAACATTTATTTTACATGTATGTATAACCCTTAAAGGGGATCTATAAATTGCCACTAATCTAAGAGCCATGAGAGACTTCAAAGTGGAGTGTCAAGAACTGTGCTCACCATATAAACCAGGCAAGAGATTATAGCCAATGTAGAGAGTGGGCAGAAGATATATCTGATGTTGCTAGGCAATATGGCTTGAACAGGTCTGCAGTAGGCACAATCTTAGCTAAGAAAGATATCACCAAGAAGACTCGAGCAGCTAAAGGAGTAACGAAAATCACATCTGAGAAGCAAATAAGTGCCATCCATTAAAAAATGGAGAGGTTGCTTTTAGTTTGGATAAACGAAAGGGAAGTGAAAAGAGATGTAACTAGTACGGCCATCATTCAAGAGAAGGATAGAGAAAATGTTTGCGAAGTTGAAGGAATAAACTCCAGGTTCGTCATCCTAGAAGTTAGAGTTCAAGGCTACCACTGGCTGGTTTGCAAAGTTTAAAAAGAGATCTGGCATTAAACATGTGGTAATGCATGGTGGGTCTGCTAGTGCAGATAAAGAAGAAGCTGAGAAGTTCTGTCTCAAATTTCAAGAATTCATTGAAAAAGAAGGGTATTGTCCACAACAAATTTTCAATTGTGGTGAAACAGGTTTGTTTTGGAAGCGCATGCCAAACCGTACCTACATCACAAAAGATGAGAAAAGTTTTCCTTTTGGGAGCTAACGCTATTGGTGATATGAAGCTTAAACCACTTCTCGTTTATTACTCTGAGAATCCTAGAGCATTCAAAAAATTTCCATAATCAAGAAAAGACTGCCAGTGATGTGCAGATCAAATTAGAGAGCATGGGTCCCGCAGGTTCTTTTCAAAGAATGGCTGTTTGAAGTTTGTGCTCCTAGCATCAAGGACTACCTTGACACCAATGACTTGCCATTGAAAGCCCTGCTGCTATTGGACAATGCACCAGAGTACCCAAAGGACCTTGAAGATAATTTGCTGATAGACTTTCCATGGCTGACAGTTCAGTTTCTACCTCCGAATACGACTTCGTTGATTCAGCAAATGGATCAGGAGGTTATTGCGGGTTTCAAGAAATTGTAGACTCGTACGCTGTTTCGTCGGTGTTTCGAAGCATGCCAATTATCTTCAACAATAACATTAAAAACATTTAGCACAAGCGCTACCGGAAATTTTAAAACCCTTCAATGCACACTGTGTCAAATTTGATACATAAGTTATTTTTCCCCTTTATATTGAAAAGCAATATTTTTTATCCACTTGTGTACTTTGTATTAATTTTGAAACATCATAGCAAAGCTTTTAATCACTGTTAGTTACATTTTCGTAGTATAGATGGCAGCAGGAGTACAACTGCGATCTCAATAAAAGATAGCCGTTCAATTCAAACCAGACCTGCCTTAGTATTTACTATATTTTCAGTATTTTAAAGTCAGTTTACATCTTTGAAAGTTTTATAATTATATTTTAGAGGTACGTAGCTTTATAATTATTAATAAAATACTTCTTTAATCTTTTATAAAAATTCAAGTATGATTTCAATTTTATGTATCAAAAATGATACATGGTGTGCTTACGCCATTTTTTTAAGGAAATGGCGGGAAGAAAGTTTTTAACACAGAAAGAAATTGAGGACTTATCAACAGATCGTGGAGTGATCATAGTGAAGATGGATCTGATTCAGAAAGCGATGGCAGCACAGGTGATCCTAATTATAAACCAAACAAAGTTTGTGATGAAATTTTATATGGTAGTAGTGATTCGGAAGGTGAGGTATCATTACTTGATAATAGCGATGTTCTTGATCTGCCTAATGGTGGAAACATGCCAAAAAGTAATAGAAATAATACAGGGAGAGCAAAGTCTGCAATCAACTGGAAGAAAACTTATTTACTTCTAAATGATTATCAAATTTTATTTCGAGGTGACGAGAATCTCGCTCCTGAAATTATGAATTTAAACACACCTCTAAATGTTTTTAGTTATCTTTTTACAGAAGATTTGATTGAGCATATAGTTCAAGATACAAATTTATTCAGTGTGTAAAAAAACCCAGAAAAGTGTGTCAATGTAACGAATTTAGAAATTAAACAATACATTGGTATTTGTATAATGATGTCTATTGTACACGTACCAAACACTAGGGCATATTGGTCACTTGCCATAGGCAATGATGTAATAAAAGAATGTATGTTATTAAAACGCTTTGAAAAGATAAGATAATTTCTACATTTTAATGACAACAGTAAACAACCACCACATGATGACCCTCAGCATGATCGTTTATATAAACTTCGACCAGTTGTAAATGCGTTACTTGAAAGATTTTATACCGTCCCTATGGAATCGCGTCATTCTGTTTAAACTTATTGTTTGTTATTGTTTTAATTCACGCGGGATTTATATTGTGTCATTAATTTATTTTTGTTGGTGATTAAATAATAAAATTAATCCGATTAAAAATTATGCTAGGTAAAATCTAAATCAAAATAATTAATTTATATATTAAATTTTTTAATTTTAATAAAATAATTAATTTATATATTAAAATTTTTAATTTTAATAAAATAGAGAGAGAGTTGGGTGAATAAAAGAGGGCTGCGCTTTTTGGCGTGACAAAAATACACTAATATAATCAATAGAAATCTACATATTAAATCACGTTTAGAGTTGAAAAAATGACGGGGGGTCCCCCGACCACAAATTTTTTTTTTTTAAATATTAACCATAAAAGTTCTTAGTAATAAAATGATTGGACTGTCAAAATTAAGTAGTTAATACAAAAGTTCACATGCTTGAATTTTATCTACACTGCTGGCCACCCAAATTGCAACACCAAGAAACACAAGAGATATCACAACAAAATTTATTTTGTAGATAACATGTTGACCAAGTATCAAATGATTAAATTTATAGACTTCTGTGAAGTGTGGTTCCTGCCAAAATCAGTAGCCAGAGTAGCCGCCATTGTTGGAGATCACCGCTGCCACACGCCTCGGCATTGATTCAGAGAGACTTTGGATGAGTTCTTGGGGTACGGCAGACCAAGCACCTTCCACACGTTGCCAAAGTTGATCTGCTGTGGCAGCTGGAGATGGAATCTGGGTCAATCGTAGAGCAACAATGGATCACATGTTTTCTATCGGCGAAAGATCCGGAGAGCGAGGCGGCCAGGGAAGCAATTCAATCTGGCGATTGACGAAGAACCGTTGGACAATGCGTGCCACTTGTGGTCGCGCATTATCTTGTTGAAATATGGCTGTGGGCAAGCCCTGAAGGTAAGGAAGGACAACTGGCTCCAACACCTCGGAGATGTAGCGCTGGCTGTTTAAAGTACCGGCAATGCGTACTAGAGGTGTGCGAGAGTGATATCCAATACCGACCCATACCATAATACCCGGTGCATAACGCAGCTGTTCAGCATCCTCTCTTTACGGTGTCTCCAGACTCGAATGCGACCATCGTGGTGTTGCAGACAGAAGCGTGAATCGTCAGTAAAGACAATTTCATTCCATTCTGCCGTCCACATCCTTCTGTCATCGCACCATTGGCGGCTGAGACGTCTGTGGTTCTGCGTCAAGGGTAGACAAAGCAACGGACGTCTTGCGGACAGACCACTCTGCTGTAAACGGCGTCGAATGGTACGCGCAAACACTGGATGATGCGTTACAGATTGCATGTGCTGTGCTATGGTTCGTGATGTGACTGAGCGATCCGTCACTGTCATGCGCACAATTTGCCTGCCATCACGTGAAGTGGTGCGCTGAGGTGGATGCGATCGAACACGCCGGTCCGTCGTACCCTCCTGCATCCAACGATCACATATCCGCATTACAGTTGTTTGGTTTCGTCCAACACGACACACCGATTTCCCTGAAAGATAATCCACAATCTCGGTAGGCCACTATCCTTCCTCTGTCGAACTCGGATACTTGATCAAAAGATGATCGCTGTTTTCGACGAGGCATAATTGATCGTTTTTTCGGAAAAACCACAAGAAAAACACAATTGCCGAACTTGAAATCGTCGAAATCTCCAAGCCTTAAATAGCGCTTTGAAGTGGCGCCACAGGCGCGCGTGATGTGCGTCTGCGGTCATTGTTCGTTCTATAAGGTATCCTGTAAATAAAAATGACCCTATTATATGCAAAAGAAACGCGCACGGAACATTTTTAATGACGCCAATTTTTGATATAATTAATAATTCATAATTCATAAATTATTAATATTTCATCTTTAAATTTTAGCCACTTTCACGTATCTATGGTACTAATCCCATATTCAGATTTCAAGCAAATTCATTCAAAACAAAAAAAGTTAGGTTTGAAGGTCCACTGTCCCCTTAAAAAAAAAATGGTGAAGGTTTTAGGTGAAAACTACTGAATAAATGGCGGTTGACTAAGGTATGAAATTTTGAGAAAACGAGTGGTATTAAGAGGGAATATATATATATACAGCTTTTCACATATTCGGGGCCCAATACTCCATACTTTTTTTTTAATAATACAGAGTATATCTAATTTTAATTACCATGGATTATTTCTTACTATGAACACCGGATAGCGGGACCAAATATACACTGCTGGCCATTAAAATTGCAGCACCATGAGGGAGAGAAGATACAAACGTCAAGTTCGCACGAAAGAAGATGCCGGGATATGCAAATGATTAGCATTCGAGCGCAATCAAGAAGGAGAAACGGCACCTCAAACTCTGCGTAAAAGGAAATAGACGCAGCGGGTTCCTCATTTGGAAATAGCATTTCGATGTTGGTTGTTTGTGAGAAGATCGTGTTAAGCCCCGTATAAGCAGGGCCCGACTTAGCCTAATTGGGGCCTGGGGACAAAAACTTCTTTGGGGGGCCCCCCTCTGCTTCACTACTTCAGTAATGAAGAACCGAACTTTATGGAGGTATTTAAATTTTTCACCTCATTATAGATGTATAACAAGAAAATTGACTAGAACCTAAAATAGCTATAAATTCCCCCCCCCATCCAATGGTCAGACGAAATATCATTTTGTCCATTTTATTGATTTTCTGACAATTCTATGTCCATCATTAAAAGGGATATAGCACATCTGAAGAGCCAAAATTTGATAAAAATGCTATTTAAATTTATTCGTTATATTTCTGTAATTTTTCATTCTCAACAATTCAAAATCTCAAAAAAGTTAAAAAGAAACTTTAAAATAAACGTAAAATAAACTTTCTATTCGATTTGGGGGCCCCCCTCTGATGTAGGGGCCCGAGGCAATGATACATGGTGTGCTTACGCCACTTTTTTTAAGGAAATGGCGGGAAGAAAGTTTTTAACACAGAAAGAAATTGAGGACTTATCAACAGATCGTGGAGTGATCATAGTGAAGATGGATCTGATTCAGAAAGCGATGGCAGCACAGGTGATCCTAATTATAAACCAAACAAAGTTTGTGATGAAATTTTATATGGTAGTAGTGATTCGGAAGGTGAGGTAAAAGGAGGTTCCCGAGGCAATTGCCCCGTATGCCCCTGCCTTAGTCAGGCTCTGCGTATAAGATGGAGAAACGGCTACCGGCACGTGTCGGAATTCAACAGCGGCAGGATCGTGGCCTGTCGATAGTGCGGTTCATCGTTCGGCGATATTGCGACTCGCAAGGGTCGGAATCAAACGACTGTCGTGCGAATATGGAATCGATGGGTTCAGGAGGGTCATTCTGAACGCCATGCAGGATCTCGCCACAAACGCCCCAGAGGGCAGACATGTCGTCAGGTCAGCCTTGCAGGATCGTACAGCCACGTCACGGACCTTGAGTCAGGAAATGGGCTTGTTGGCAGCATGAGAAGTATCCGCACGGACAGTGCGAGGACGTCTGGAGCAGCTCGAATTGTCCGCATGGCGACCATTACTGCGGCTTCCCTTGACACTGCAGCATGGAGACGCGCGGCGACAGTGGTGCGCCCAAAGACAAAACTGGATATAGAAGTGGCACCACGTCGTCTTTTCAGACGAGTCCCAGTTCTGCGTGCAGCATCACGATGGTCGTATCCGTGTCTGGAGGCACCGAGGCGAACGCACGTGGCCTGCTTGCATTCGAAATCGTCCTACGGGCCCTGCATCTGGTGTGATGTTATGGGCAGCCAATGGGTACACGAAAAAACATCTCTTGTTCGCGTCGTCGGTAATCCGAACAGCCAGCGTTACATTTCTCAGATCTTAAGGCCGGTGTCTATACCCTATCTTCTAGCCTCGGAGACGTCATCTTTCAAAAAGATAACGCAAGACCGCGTGTTGCCGCAGGGTGTTCGACTGCTGCCCTGGTTCAGCACGTTCTCCAGATCTCCCACCCATTGAAAACGTCTGGTCATGGGTTGCTGAGAGACTTGTGTGTCACCGCTCTCCAGCCACTACGATGGAGGAAGTGGGGCACAGACTTGGAGCAGCATGGAATGGTTTGCCCGTGTCTGTCATCAAAGCGCAGTTCCACTGGATTTCTAACCGGGTCCGAGCCGTTTTAGCTGCCAGACGCGGCATCTGTGTGTACTAATGTCGGACCCCGTACACCCCCAAATTGCCTACAAATGTAATCGTGTTTTCCTCCTGCTCTGCTGAATGCGTACAATAACTAAAGTTTTGTCATTTGCTTTCCTTCCTCGTGTTGCAGTTTTAAAGCCAGCAGTGTATTTATCTATACTAATCCTATATATAATAGCCGTTGTCTCTGTATGACACTTCCGGGCTGTACTCATCTTTCAATTGAAGCCCTCAGTAAACAAACCGCCGGATAGGCTTAATTTCAATTTCAGATTTGGATCAGAATTTTTTCTTACCTAAAAACAAATATCTTCTCCATCAAATCACGTTTGTTCGGCCTATTTTTCTATAAAACATTCAGAACTAAAAAAAAATTGGATGTTTTTAGCTGTATATTTAACAGTTTTTAAAAATGTGTTTACTTTTGCGATGAATTCTGAAAGTAAACAATAAACTTGAATGTGAATGAATCCCGTAGTGAACTGTAAAAAATTTTTTTAACTTTCATATAAATTTTTCATTATGACGCCATTTTTAGTATTATGACGTCAAAATGACGGGTTGGATGGCAGTCTACTACTCCAATCGCATGAAAAACTAAATAAATAAAAAAATAATGAAAGGGATTGCTTTTACAAGGTGTGGATTAAATGCAATATTTTAGATAATTCAGGATACTTTTTAACTTTCATATACTTTTTCCATTATGACGTCAAAATGGCGGGTTACCTACTAGTATATAAAGAGAGAGTGTGGATTTTGTATGTGGAGGGTAATCTCCGGAACCACTGCACCCATTTGAAAAATTCTTTCACTACTTGAAAGGTGCATTATTCCAAATGGACATAGGCTATATATTATGTATATCTGATCAGTAGAAAGAAAGTTAGGGGCCTAAATGTTGAGCTGATGCTTCACATTTACAATTTTTCCTACAATCCTATTTTATACATGATAACAGGGCTAATTATTTCTGTAACTATAAATATATAGTTATCTATTATTGAATTGTCAAATCAATTTTTTTTAAATATGGCAGAAATAAATATCAGGATATAGTCTGTCTCCAAAATGTTTTAAAATAATGTTCTATCGAAGATCTGACGGGTCGCCAAGTTTAACAGTATTAAAAGACTCTTGATATGTTATCCAATTAATGTAATCATTAGTAAGTACAATTATATTTAAGAATTAGTATTAATTAGAAGTATTATTAATCGTGATGTTATATTATGTATCATATTTATGGTCATAATATTACAGCATGTACCGTACTTTCTATGCATTTCAATAAAATGAAAGCTTAAATCTCCAACGCTTCTGGGTTTAGTTCAGTGGCGCCATCTCTGTTTACAAAATGCAGTTCATTAGTGTGAAAATTCTTTTCTCTCCACCACGGCACATCATAATTATATCATACATTAATAGCTATTAATTACATTGAATACTATTTATTATGCTGTAATTGCTCGAAATAGCAAATTATACTTAAGTAATAAGCTGCTCATTTATAAATCTTCCCCAAGACCTGCTATCAATTATGCTGGGCCAGTGTGGACATACGCAGCAGATACTAATATTAAAACTTTCCACGGTGCAAAACGCTACTATTAGGATAAATGTTCATGAGAAATGCTAAAATCTACGAGGAGTTTTGACTCCCACTTTTTCCAAAACTTCTACAAAATTTAGCACAGTAATTCCAGAATTCGATTGATAATGAATTCATTCCAACTCTTGCCGACTATGATCACACTGACATAGTTTATAGAAATTGGCCTAGAGAAGTTCTCCTATAATTTTCTTTTATCATCGTTTTGTTTGGGGTATAAAAAAAAGCTAATTCCTTAATGTCTCGTATACACCCTTCTATTTACTGAGATTAAAATTTTGTGCGTGTAACTTCAAAATGTCTTTAGTGCACCAACTAGATGACAGATGGCGCCACTTGTTCAACTTGTCCAAATCGTTGTTTGAATTTTCCAAGTTAAAAAAACATTTTTGAAATTTTGAAAAATACAAAAATTTCTGTTTAAACTCCCTTCTCTCTAGTTCTCTAATTATACCACCGTGCAAGTTATTCCTCTCGAGGGATAACTTCACTTTTGACTTCACTATCCTATCCTTTCTCTTATCAACTCCGCCATTTGTTCTTACCTAGCATTTATCAGTAATTCCTGCTGGATATTGTACTATAGATATCTCTGAAATATTTGTCTATTATGTATGTTAATTGGTTATAATCGCATCTCTCTAACAATGCTAACAATATCTATATATATAAAACAGTTCCGTAACTGACTGACATACAACGCAGAGACCCAACCGCTGGACCTAAAGGGCTGAAATTTTGCATGGCGATTCTTCTTCTGGTGTAGGGGTGCGCTAAGAGAGATTTTTGAAAAATTCTTCTTGGATTTTTTTAAATTAAATTTTCAAGCTGTTTTAGTAACTTTTTTTAAGTTCGCATTTAAAATAATAATTTTAGGGTTATAAAATTTATATCACGAGAAAGATCCTAAAAATTCCTTTAAAATGAAATCTTTTTCGAATCTTTACCTCGATTTTCTGATTTTTGGTGAATTTTTAAAGATTCATTTTTAGAATTTAATTTATTAAATGCCGATCACGTGATTTCTTTTCTGGTACTTTAAATAAATTTATCGGCACGTGCATAACAACTAAATAGACAAAAAAATATTTTTTTTCTTGCTAATGCGGCAGACGATTGGACATTATTTTGTCTATAAAAATATCCCTTACGATTTTTTATAAATATATATATTTTTTTCTACATCAATTGTATATATTGATCGTCGTATTTATTATAAATATATATATATTTATATTTTTTGGCATTAATTGCATACATTGACCGTTGTATTTAATTTGAATGTACTCCGTAGAGAAGTGCGGGTTTTCAGCTAGTCCCGTATAAATATCATTTTTACTGTTGATAACTGAATGTCGATGAATTTTTAAGCTTTTGTTTTTTTAAATATTCATTATTTCTTTTATTTCGTCTTTATTACTTATATCATGTAACCGCTCCCGTCCAATTATCTCAATATCATTTCTGCAATCGACCCACCTTTTATAATTAGAACAAAATTGGAAATATCATTACTTACATTTTCTAAGAACTCAAAAATCTACCAATCGTCTGTGAGTTGTAAATTATTTTAACTCGGATCATTAAAACTGAAGTCATAGACGAAATAATAGAACATTTTCCCATTTTATCCTTACCTAACTCATCTCAGCTTTTATAACGCTCTTGAGTAAAGGAACTAGAGAGCGTGGCTGAGGTTTTGCATTTAAAAATAGTCAGTGGCAAAATTACTGTAGTTTTCGAACCATAAGATTTTTTTATAAGACGTTTGACGTCAGACTTTGTCACGGTCACATAAAATGAGCTCCTGGAGTACGGACATTTCTATTAGACTCTCCTGGGAAAATGTTAGACTTTTACGGCATTGGTTATTAAAATTTTAAGACAGCGGTTTCTATATATATATATATATACATGTTTCTCTCTCTCTCTCTGTATATATATATATATATATATATATATATATATATATATATATATATATATATATATATATATATATATATATATATATATATATATATATATATATATATATATATATATATATATATATATATTATATATATATAATATAAATATATATATATATATATATATTATATATATATAAATATATATATATATATATATATATATATATATATATATATATATATATATTATATATTATATATATATATATATATATATATATATATATATATATTATATATATATATATATATATATATATTATATATATATATATATATATATATATATATATATATATATATATATATATATATATATATATATATATATATATATATTATATATATATAATATATATACAGTAGTACCTCGGAGTTCGTCGCTCTCAGTGTTCGTCGGCTTCGGAGTTCGTCGGTTATTTCATCGCAAATTTGTTACCGGAGTTCGTCGGTCTCGTCGGAGTTCGTCGCTTTTCCCCCCATGCACCCGCTAGCTGAGAGCGCATTCAAACAAAGGACCCAGTCCAACACCTTCTCTCAGTGGAAACATACGTCACGCATTTTGAGGTCACGTGAGAGCCGGCTTTCCGCTGAGAGAAGGTGTTGCCCAGTCTCGCGTCGACCTTCGTGTAGTACACATCGATTGAAAGCAGCACTTTGTGAAACAAAACTTCGCATTGATACCCATTATAAATTGCGTTTAGTGCGTATATATATACTGAAGTGTAGTGTATATACAGTGTACTGTATTTATAGTACTGTATACAGTGATTTTTTTATATAAATTGTTAAAAATAGTATTCGAAAATGGGTCCGAAAACAGTTGCTGCTGCTGACTCAAAGCAAAAACGAACAATGAACGTTGTATCAATCGAAACTAAGAGGGAAATAATCTCAAAAATTGAGCAAGGCATGAAAGTGGCAGATGTAGCTAGACAGTATAATTTACCAAGATCAACGGCAAGTACATACAGGAATCATAGGCACAAAATAAAAGAAGCTACTGTTTTACCAACGGTGTCACATGCGGTGAGTGCTAAGCAACGACCACATGCTCTAAACGAAATGGAGAAACTTCTCTTGCTGTGGATAAAGGAAAAGCAGCGTGCTGGTGACAGTGTAGATCAAAACATTATTTGTGAAAAGGCGAAAGAGATTTACACAAACATAACGAAAGACGATGAAGAAAAGATGGACTTTCTAACATCTTCAGGTTGGTTTTGGCGTTTCACACGGAGACATGGCGTACACAGCGTCGTTTGACACGGCGAAGCAGCAAGCGTCGATAAAAAAGCAGCCGGTGAGTATGTGCAAGAATTCGGTGAATTTATTGAAGCTGGGGGTTTTGTTTCATCTCAGATATTTAACAGTGATGAAACAGGTTTATTTTGGAAGAAAATGCCCAAAAGAACCTACATCACGGCAGAAGAAGCAACTCTTTCGGGTCATAAACCCATGAAAGACAGACTCAAGCTCCTCCTGTGTGCAAACGCGAGTGGTGATTTCAAGGTTAAGCCTTTATTAGTGTACCACTCTGAAAAACCTAGGGAATTTAAGCGTTTCAATGTGTGCAAAGACAGTTTACCAGTGATGTGCCGTTTTAACGCTAAGGCATGGGTAACTCGGGTATTGTTTCTCGAGTGGGTCAGGAAAGTGTTTGAGCCCATGGTGAAAAAATATCTGAAGGAAAAGGGGTTGTCATTGCGATGTGTTCTCGTCCTCGATAATGCACCGGCACATCCACCAGATTTAGGTGAAGAATTGGAAGCAGAATTGCTGGGATTTAGGTGAAGAATTGAGGGGATTACTGTGAAATATCTGCCACCTAACACCACTTCCCTTATCCAGCCCATGGATCAATTTGTGATGGCCAATTTCAAGAAACTATACGAAACACGTTTCAAAAGTGTTTCGATAATACCAATTCGACCGCTTTGATATTAAAAGATTTCTGGAAAAACTGCTATAATGTCTATCAGGTTGTTCAACTGATAGATAAGGCTTGGACCGAGGTCACGAGAAAAACTCTAAACTCTGCTTGTAGGAAGTTATTGCCATCAGCTGTTTCCGAGCGAGACTTTGGGGGGTTAGAGACGGAACAAATACGGGAGGAGGCGAGTATGATGAGAGAGATTTTAGATCTCTGCAACGATCTACGTCTCGAAGCAAATGCTGACGATGTCGAGGAGTTGGTGGACTCGAATCGTAAAGATCTCACCACGGAAGACTTGCAGCAGTTGCAGGACGAAAAACAACGTGCTGAAAGGGTCGAAATAATTACTGCTGATAATTAGGGGGAGGAAGAGGAAGAGCAGAAAGCAATAACGACAGATGAACTGAAACAAACACTTCGGATGTGGACAACAATTGAAGTTACAATAGACAATTTCCACCCGAATAAAACCATGGCCTGTTCTGTCATCAATAAGATGAACGATTCCATCATGCCGTTCTTCAATAATTTACTAAGAAATCGGAAGAGGCAGGTAACGCTCGATTGCTATTTTAAGCAAACCCCTGTAGAAAAAACAACTAGTGATGAGCCTCAACCAGGTCCTAGTGGGATAAAAAGGATGCGCAGAGAAAAGACTCCTCCAAGTGAATTGCCTTCTGTCATTTTCTAATTTAGCATTTATTTCTTTACATTTCTTGTAATAACAATGTAATTCAACTTAATTTGTTATTATTTAGCAATAATAGTTTAAAAACAAGGCGAAAATAATAAAGATAATGGTCGACCACGAGGTCGTGGAACGGATTAATTCGTTTTACATTAATTCTTATGGGATAATTTGGTTCGGAGTTCGTCGGTTTCGGGGTTCGTCGGTTTCCAAGGAACGGATTACCGACGAACTCCGAGGCACCACTGTATATATATATATATATCAAAACGGCACTTACTTAAAAAGCACGTCTCTTACAATGATAACGGGTACTTTAGCGTAGTGCAGACGAAGCCAAAGTGGCAATACTTCTAATAAACCGGTACAGGAGATGGGTTCACGCATATACACTTGAGGGAAGAACAGGAACACGTTGAACGGTTGAATTATTTTATTCAATGGAATTAAACTGCAAGACGGCGACATGGACGCAACAAGCTAACCACCGGACTCCGCCGGGGCTTGAGTATCGAACACGATTTCATCCTAATGTAGTTGGGAGCAGTACGCGGACAGCAGAGCAAGGAAGGAATGAAGCAGAGCGCAGAGACCGCGAAAATCCTCTGTCTCACTTTTTATAATGAGTAACTTCTGATTTTTCCGCTAGGCTTAAAATTCTTTTAATTGGCCAACCCCGATCGTGTGGTGTACGAATCGGAAGTCGTATCATTCTTCGAAAGCTAATAGAGATCACGGAAGTATAAAAATAACTTTTCTGCGCGTGCATTGAAGAGAATATTAGGTTATTTCGATTTCCGATTTCGTTTTTGAAATAGGGCTTGCTCTATTGAGGAAAATTTAGGATACCCATTAGATGTAGCACAATTAATATTATAATGAAATTAATTAATCAATTAATATTATAATATTATCACATATTATACATATATATATGATAATATTATTAATAATCTTTAATCGTTCTTATCTGAACTTTTAATCTAAATGTGGTAACCTCCTGACACCTTGGCTAGATGCTCCGCCTTTCCATATACTAACTCTCTCAGACAATTTCTGGCAACCCCTCTTTGACCTAATTCTATATTCGCGCGCAGGAAGAGACGAGGGTTTTCTTCGATGCGAGTAACATGTTGCAGTTTTCCTGGAATAAACTTCAGTTGTTTTTTTAATTTGGAATTGCATTTAATTTCGGCCTCGACTGAGTTTCTTCAAGAGATGACCCAGCTTGGGTCATTATATATATATATATATATATATATATTAGACAAAGTTGTAAGTGAAAAACCAGTATAAGCCATAAACCACTACAGCGAGGAACCAAAAACATGAAAAGGTAAGTGAAAAATATGAAAAGATACGTGAAAAATAGGTTTTAGACAGCATCTTGTCTTCAGCGGTGCCGATCCTGTCTAAAAACCAATGGATTGTTTCTAATAAGTGTGATCAGAGCAATAAACATACTTAGACACCGTACAATCCATAAGACACAGAAGAAGTGAATAATCAGTGGCTTTATCATAGATCACCAATCTCGGCGCCAGACAAAGTGAAAGTTAAGTTAAGGAGACCGCAAGAAGACTGGCGTCACAAACATTGCAACCATGGAGCCAATGGAATAACTAACTCGTCCCACAAATGTTCTATGGGGTTTAGGTTTCGCTATTTTGCGACTCGCATGGGTCAGAATCCAACGACTGTCGTGCGAATATGGAATGGGTGGGTTTAGGAGGGTCATACTGAACGCCATGCAGAACGGCCACCCGCCAATAACGCCCGAGAGGACAGACGTGCTGTCGGGTCGGCCTTGCATGTTCGTACAGCCACGTCACGGAAATCGAGTCAGGAAATGGGCTTCTTTGCAGCATAGCAAGTATCCGCACGGACAGTGCGAAGACGTCTAGAGCAGTACGGACTGTCTGCACGGCGACCATTATTGCGGCTTCCCTTGACACTGCAACATAGAGACGCACGGTGACAGTGATGTGCCCAACGACAAAACTGAATACAGGAGTGGCACCACGTCGTCTTTTCAGACGAGTCCCGGTTCTGCGTGCAGCATCACGATGGACGTATCCGTGTCTGGAGGCACCGAGGCGAAGGCACGTGGCCTGCTTGCATTCGATATCGTCATACGGGCCCTGCACCTGGTGTGATGTTATGGGCAGCCATTGCGTACACGACACGAACACCTCTTGTTCGCATCGTCGGTAATCCGAACAGCCAGCGTTACATTTCTCAGATCTTAAGGCCGGTGGCTGTGCCTTATCTTCTAGCCTCGGAGACGTCATCTTTCAAAAAGATAACGCAAGACCGCATGTTGCAGCAGGGTGTTCGAATGTTTCCCTAGCCAGCACGTTCTCCAGATCTCTCACCCATTGAAAACATCTGGTCATGGGTTGCTGAGAGACTGGGCCGCCACCGCTCTCCAACCACTACGATTCATGAAGTGTGGGCAACGAGTAATCACTCGAGGCCGCGAGTAATCACTCGAAGCCCAGAACTTTTGTGCCTCAAGCGTTACAGACGTGTACACATGTGTTTTTTGCAAAGATGATGCGAAACCACCATTAGTCCATGCGTATAACGGACCGTTTCTGGTGATGCGGTGAAATGATAAAATTTTCACAGTTCTGGTGCGGCAGAAAGAGTCAGTCATATCTGTTGACCGACTGAAACCTGCATGGACACCCGATTTCAGTCCGTAAAGGCTTACTCCACGGTGAGTAATTCCGAGATGAAAAGCAAATTCAACTTTGATTCGAGACTTGCTCGGCTGCGCGCACGCACGAAAGACTTTCCTTCGGAAGTAGTTCTATATGCTTTTGACATGCTGCTGTAGTTTTAGATGAATCAAAGTGTTCATGTATATGTTGTTGTACGCATTCAAAGTTTGCTCATTTAGTTAGCAGCAAAATATAACTGCTTAAAGTCTGTCAAGAAGTGTAAATGTGATGTGCGATAAACAAACGGCAAAATCACAATATTTGTTTTATCTTCTTGGCGACATCAACAGAAACTTTATCCTCAAACGTGTCTAACTGTAACTTCGAAATGATATTCTTACAGTTTAGAAATTTCTCCAAAGGAAATACTATTATCCTTTAGTCTACGTCGTTTCTGCAAAACAAATTTTCTAACTGATGCTTCCACATTCTTATGAATTTTAGATACGCTCGTGTTTTTGCGTACAAGATCACATTTAATTTGATTAAGACACAAAATTTATCGGCTATTTTAGCTGCCCAGCAAATTCCGAAAGAAATTCTTAAAAAAACCTACTTTAAATAACAATCAGACTTCGTCTTTTAATGTGAAACGTCACTTTCAAAGGTTTCCTCTTCTAGTCCCTAAAAAAACCTTCTAATAAAAGCTAAATTACTTTAAAATAATTCAAAGAGGGACAAAAGCGAAAATTAATTCAGTCTCGATATGAAGCCATAAAATATTTATTTATATATCCTTATACATATTTATTTCCAATTTACAGAACACTGTAGATGAAGAGAAAAGCGGTTAAATCTTACACATTATAATTTCATATTAGGCAAAAACAAAAACCAGAAGTATTGCGTAAGTAATATTTGATGACACCCTTTCCTGCAGTGTAAACAAGTATGACAAGGTTTTTCACTCCAATCACTTGGGTGGGTCAAGTATCCCATCAAGCATCGTGGCGATCCTTCAAAGGATTACCGCAACAGCGTACATTTTTAAACAATTTCAAACGAAAAATGTCATAAAACACTAAATTAAATCCAAAATATGATTACGTACAATATCTCATTTAAATAAACGCCGTCAAACCCGAGATTGAATTCGATTTTAAAGGACATTTTCCCACGGTGGGACAAAAAAATTCCCTTCATACGATAATAGAGAATGGGTTGCATCCCTGAATGGGTAGAAAAATAGATGTGTTTTTAAAGCACACTGGGAAGAAATCTTTTCTCTCACACAGTGAGGATGAAAGATTTCTCTTCTGTGTGGGAACGAACATGTTTTTATGCGTGATCGAGTTCAGAAAACCATTACTCACATATAGTGCAGACACACAAGTCTTCTTCCATGAATAATGACATGCGTTTTCAAATTCCCCTGCGAAGTAAATTTTTCCTCGCATGCAGTACATGCGAAAGGTTTCTCTCATGTGTGGCTGCGGAGATGTCTATTTACATCAGCCTGTCGAGAAAATCTTTTCTCGCATACAGTGCATGCGAAAGGTTTCTCGCCCGTATGGGTACGGAGATGCCTTTGTAAATCACTCTGTGCAGAAAATCTTTTCTCACATACAGTGCATGCGAAAGGTTTCTCTCCCGTGTGGATGCGGAGATGTCTTTTAAAATGAACGAGTCGAAAATATGCTTTCTCACATAGAGTGCAGGCGAAAGGTTTCTCTCCTGTGTGGGTGCGGAAATGTGTTTCCAAAAGCCCCGGTCGAGAAAACTTTTTATCACATTCAATGCAGACGAAAGGTTTCTCTCCCGTGTGGGTACGGAGATGTCTTTTAAAATCACCCTGTGCAGAAAATCTTTTATCGCATACAGGGCATGCGAAAGGTTTCTCTCCCGTGTGGGTGCGAAGATGTGTTTTTAAACTACACTGTGCAGAAAACGTTTTCCCACATACAGTGCATGCGAAAGGTTTCTCTCCGGTGTGGGTGCGAAGATGGTATTTTAAACTACACTCTGCAGAAAACGTTTTCTCACATACAGTGCACGCGAAAGGTTTCTCTCCGGTGTGGGTGCGAAGATGGTATTTTAAACTACACTCTGCAGAAAACGTTATCTCACATACAGTGCATGCGAAAGGTTTCTCTCCGGTGTGTGTGCGGAGATGTATTTTTAAATCATTCTGTTGAGAAAATTTTTTCTCACATTCAGTGCAGGTGAAACGTTTCTCTCCTGTGTGTGTGAGGAAATGTGTTGTTAAGTGACCCTGTTGAGAAAACCTTTTCCCACATACAGAACATGCGAAAGGTTTCTCTCCTGTGTGGGTACGGAGATGTACTCTTAAAGAAGTCCGTTGGCAAAACCTGTTATCACATACAGTGCAGGCAAAGGGTTTCTCTCCTGTGTGGATGCGGAAATGTTTTTTTAAATCACTCTGTTTAGCAAACGTTTTCCCACACATAGTGCAGTCGAAAGGTTTCTCTCCTGTGTGGGTGAGATGTGTTTTCAAACTACTGTGTGTAGAAAGCATTTTTAAACATACAGTGCATGCGAAAGGTTTCTCTCCGGTGTGTCAGCGGAGATGTATTTTTAAATCATTCTGTCGTGAAAATCTTTTCTCACAATGCAGGCGAAAGGCGTCTCTCCTGTGTGTGTGCGAATATGTGTTGCTAAACTACTCTGTGCAGAAAATATTTTCCCACATTCAGTGCACGCAAAAGGTTTCCCGTATGGGTGCGGAGATGCGTTTTTAAACTACCCTGTACAGAATACATTTTCCCTATACACTGCAGGCGAAATGTTTCTCTCAGGTGAGTGTGCGGAGAGTATCACCATCAATGTGGTACGAATGATGCGTGTTTAAGGCGGGCAACAGTGAAAATCTTCCGTCACATAAATTACATTCGAAAATTTCTTCGGTACGAGGGGGAATCTGACCACTGGAACTTTTATATATTGACTAATTTTACATGTGTCACATGAAGTGAATTCATCTTCGGCTTTAGTAGGTTTCTTCTCGCAGGAATGACATTCACTGGAAAGTCTATTTACGCTGGAAATACCCACACTTGCTCTTCTGGCATACCGATATTTCTTGATAAGATGACCAGAAAACTAACTGCCAGTAATACGTTGATTTTCTAAATTTGGAACATCACAAACATTTTAGTTTAGGATCTAAAAATCTGTACCAAGCACCTGCAAAGAGAGGAAAGGGTATTTGAATGAGCACTATATGAACACTATACAATCACGCTTTTTTCGTATTTTTCACGTGAAATCAATAGCAATATATAGAAGTTCGTTTCTGCTAGGAAATGAGATATCTATAAACTAAGATGTCATAAATTATGTTCTGGATTAATTAAACTACTGAGCATTTTAAATTTATTGTAATTAGGGCACGAGGTTATTTAGCTATACTTATTCTTTTGTCCTGGTAGATCAGTAGGACGTGCAGATTTGTTGTATCGGTTTGCAGAAATCTCCACAAAACTACGCAATCGTTCCGATCAAGAATGAATAAGCAATATTAATACTTTTTCTTATTCGTTTTAGTTGTCCGTAATTTAAAATAATTTCATCATTAATTATTAAGTTTAATGCTGCAAGAAATTCCAGAGGTTGACATTCGATGAAAAAGCTTGGTTACCACCAGATGAAAAAGTTTATAAATCTAATAAAATATATAAAGTTATTACAGGAAATATCAAAGAATATGGGGCTTATAGTTTTGTTTAGGCATATTTGTTTGGATTGTAATTTGGTGGCTACAGATATTTGTCACCACACTGTCTCTACAATTTAATTAGTACGAGTGTATAATACATTAAAATTGACAACAGTATAAATTCTTCAAATTTCTTTCCGATTATCTTTTGCACAAAGGGCTTTTATGTGATTCAAATCGTGGATAAAATATTTCAAAACAGTTATCTGTGTACCTTCTTGTAGTCTGTCAAGTGGTAGTGCTGAGTGATTGCTGCTAGTTAAGTGTAATGAGATTAAATTTTTGAAAACAAAATGGTATTTATTGTTATTTTTATATTAGAGAATATTGATACATTCGAATTTTATTAATTTTAAATATTTTTTTTCAACTTATTTGAGGGGTGGTGTGTTGTGGCCGATGCGTGCTTGAATTTGTAAGGTTTATAGTTAAAGTTCAATTTTCGGGATGAATATTCAAGGATACGTAAGCTTCTAAATTAAAGTTTATTCTTATAAATCCTCCTTTATGCATTTCCATCGATAAAAAAATCTTTATTTTCTTCGAATGTTCGGCCAAAGAAAACTAAAAAAAAAATCCATTACTAAACAGAAATGCTAATGATTTATGACATTCTTTAAGATTAGTGGACGAAAGGAAGAGCTGGGTGAAAGAGACTGACGAGGTATTGAAGTGGATTGTGACATGAAGAAAGAAAACAACTGCAACCAAAATGACCGAAGAGCTCAATCTGCATCTGCATGTTCCGATATTAATCCTTAGAGGTAGAAGGAAACTTCACATACAAAGCATTTATGGAAGAGTAGCTATTCCCAAACCACTTGTAATAGATGCCAATACAAAATATCGTCCACATTGGTTCCACGAGCGTAAATCCTGGTCGAGTAATATGTCGAAAAACGGCATTTGGTCCGACGAATCATTGTTCACATTGTTCCTCGCAACAGGACGTGTGTATGTCTGGAGAACACCTATACAAGCATAAGATTCTGGCTGTCTCATCTCAACTGTCAGTCATGGAGGTAGATCTATCAGGGTTTGGGATGGCATCTCATGGTTTTCTTCAGGCCCTATTGTAACCCTAAAAGGGAGATTCAATGGGAAAGAACATGTCGAAATTTTAGCTCACTAGTTCATCCTATGGTGCAAACATTGTTTCTTGCGGGAAATGGCGTTCTCCAGGTTGTTAATCCTCCTATACATACAGCCAAATCTATCAAGTATTGGTTCAAATATATTATCTTGCCCTGTACAATCCACCCAACTACAGATCATCCAACCACTGTGATCTGTATAAGCGGACAGAGCTAGGTATCGATATCGACCACAGCATCTCTACAGGAACTTTCATAATTGTTCCCTGAAGATTGGTATAATATATTTGTTAACCTTTATAGTCGTGATCCGACAAATCATTATCATGTAGAAGTAATTATAACTGTAGAATCAACTCTTATTTACATCTGGTTTATTAACACATTAAAATCTCGATTAAATATGTCATTTACAAAGTTTCGTTCAGACGAACGTTAAAATACTCGTGAGAGCCGGGCTCATTATTCAAAGTCCGTCCGAGACCCTCTCTCCGTACGCGTGTTGACCCTTCAACAGTCCAAAAATCTATCTTCCCCCCTTCGTTACCGGCGTCTGTATTTATCCATTCTTCTCAGCGCCTCCTCGAACCATCCATGACGAATTTTCTTTCCTGCCGACTTTTCCAAGGTAAAAACGAGCCGCTAATGGATTTCACAAATCATTCTAAATGATTTGCCTCCTTTTATTTAGAATGTCGCACTTCTCCAAAGGTGTATATCGTTCGACACCTGTTTGCGTTTCTTTTGGGCTCATTGAAAACGCTATTACTCACGTTCATCAATTCCACTTAGGAATGGGAGACGAGAGTCTGACAATATTCTTAACCACTATCCATGACTTGTAAAATCCAATTCCAGGGTGAATCAGGTGGTATTACATGACAAAGGATACCCTGTGCCGTCTTAATAAAGGTTTTCATGATGTTTCTTAGTGTTTCCATTATTTTGATAACCATCTGTAGAACTGAGCTGGTGTTGCAAAAGCTACATTCTTTCAGTGTTAAGGTAAATACCTCCAAATGTAAATTTTTCAAAGATAAAAATAAAGTTTTGGGTCATGTTAAAGATCCTGAAGGCATTCACCCACTTAAAGACAAATGTGATGATATATCAAATATACCAGTACCTAGAAATGTTACTGAATTGAAAAGTTATTTGGGACATTTAGGTTATCATCAACATTTCAAAGTTGAAACATCTATATAAATTACTAGAAAACATATGAAATGGGATTTCAACAAGAAGTGTATTGATGCATTTGAAAACAGTAAGATTTTGCTTGATACTACAATGTGATTCATCCAATTATGGTCCTGGAGCAGTCTTATAACAAGTATTATCCCCTGGTTTATTAAGACCAATATTTGCATCAAAAACTCTCAATAAAGCGGAAAGGAACTATGCTCAGGTACATAAAGGAACATTAGCTATCATATTTGGCATCAAATGTTTCAATAAATACTTACAAGACCAAAAATTTGTCATTGAAACAGACGCAAAATCCTTGTTGACCATTAGGTCATGATAAAACTGTTCAAGAGATGGCAAATTCAAGGATGCAAAGATAGGCATTAATATTATCTAGCTATGATTATAACATAAAGTACAGAAAGGACTCAGACCTTTTGCTAGCAGATGCACTTTCTCGTCTTCCTTTTAGGGATGATGACCCAGTCAAGAAATATGGTCATGAGTTTGTATACTGTTTAGCAGAGTTTGGAGATCGGAATAACAAAGAAATTGAAAAAAAAAGTGAAGTTGATTCTGATGTTAGTAAAGCAATTAATTATACCAAGTTTTGTTGGCCACAAGTTGTTGAAGATTCCTTAGAGGATTATTACAGAGTATTGAAAATAACTCGGTGTTTAAGAGAAAAGGTTCTTCATGTCTTACATACTGAACAGCCTGGGGTAGTTTGAATGAAGCACCTAATAACAGCTTTGATTACAGATATTATGAGTTTTTATGTGCAAAAGTATGCAGTTTATTTTATTTGTTCTCTATTTCTATTAAAGATGCAACAGATCTTGGTATATATATATATATATATATATATATATATATATACAGAGGCTGTTCGCACATTTTTTAGACGATTTTGGTAAGCGGTAATAAAAAATCGTTTGCTGCAAAAGAAATAATTCCAATTGTACTATGTTTTTAAAAGTCAAAATTATCCTCTAAGGCTTGAAAGTTTTGTTTTTATTCAAAATGGCGTTTTTAACAAAGCAGTGGTTCGAAGGCTAAATTTATGCTCTTTCCGAAGAGAAATATGCATATTCCGTTATCCAAAAACGATGTGAGAGTCATGGTTTTGTGAAATCTAAAGCGTCGATAGGTAATATCGTCAACAAGAAAGGAAAAAAGCGTGAAATTGGAGCCTCAAGTGGGACAAAAATTCCAAACAAGTATCCAAGGAAAAAACGGACATCTTCGACTATTGCAAAGGTATGTTGTTTAATGTTAAAAGAAAATCCCCCTAGTCAAAGGACAGTTGCAAAATCATTAAAATGATCGGTGTCCACTGTAAACAAAATGATAAACGTTCATTTAAATCTTAAGAAAGCGAAAAAACGCAATGTGCATCGTCTTCTTTCTAATCATATCGCTGAACGCAGGACACGCTGCAGAATTCTATATGAGAAACACTTATCCAAAGAAAAATGGAAAACAATTGTCACAATAGATGAATCATGGGTGTATTTAAATGATTGCAACAGAAAAAAGAGCCATTTATTATTATAAAAGGGGGAGAAAAAAATTAAGTACATGGTTAAAAGAATCGAAAGAAAGTTTTTCTAAGGGATTCATGATTGTTGCTGGTTTTTCTTAGAATGGCAAGTTAAAAATAAAGAGAGTGGAAAAAAATGTCAAGATTAACTGCAAATACTATCAGGAACATATTTTATCGCCAATTTTTCTGAATGAAATACCATTGCTTTACCCACAGTGCCATCAATCTGTGAGACTCCATCAGGACAAAGCTAGCAGTCACACATCAAAATCCACTGTAAATTTCCTAAAAGAAATGGAACAAAAAACTGGTATCAAGGCCATGCCCTTCACTGATATCCCTACTAAATCTCCCGATGTATCACCTATGGATTTTTGTGCTTTCGGACTTTTAAAATCTGCATTATCCAAACGTCGTCCCAAAACCCTTACAGGACTATGAAAAGCTGTTCAAGAGGAATGGGATAGAATACCTCTTCTGACACTTCAAAAGGCATTATTATCCTGGAAATTGCGGTGTCGAAAAATAGTTCAGAATAAGGGATGTCAAATAGAACATTTAAAACACAAGAATTTTATGTAATTTAGTTTTGTGAATACAATATACATCGTCTAAAAAATGTGTGAACAGCCTCTGTATATATGTTTGCCCTGTAAAATAGAAATATATTTATTGTATGATTTTAGTCCTTTTTGTTAAAAAAATATGTTGAAAGCTGAATGCTTCTGAGGAAGGGTTGGGTTTCTTCCAGGACAGTGGAAGAAACTGGAAGAAACTGGAAGTAGTGGAAAAACCGAACAGAAAACAAAACAGATGCTCAAAATTAAAATATATTAACTATATAATAGAATTAAACTCAAAGCGTAATATATAAAATCTAATGTGCATAACTTAATTAAAGATATTAATATTTTTAAAATGCAATCCTTTGTATGAGCTGGTACTGACAAGTTTATTTACCTCTTCCCCATTTCCTTTCACACCTGCAATGTTTTATTCTCTCCTATTGTTCAAGTCTGGCCCCATAAGGCTAGAAAGAATGTAGTCAGTCATAGGCACCCACTGATTGTGTCTGTGACTATGGCACACCTGTGTGCCATAGTGTGTGCTGGACATGTAAAGGAGAGTAAGAACAAGTCATTTTTTATTTCTTTGAAGTTTGTTTGTATTACTAATACAACAGAAAATGAGGTGGACATACCAAATAAATTTTTAAATATTTGCAAGTGCAGTGACATTCCCAATGAGCTCTATGGGTATGTCATTGTTTTAAACTCTCCTTAAGTTCTGCAGGACTTGAAAGAATTTTTTCTTCTTTTACATTCATCCATTCTAAGTTGAGAAACCAATTGCAGCATCCTACTGCTAAAAAACTTTTGTTTTGTTATACCTTGTTGCACTGTAGTATGGAAAATGATGAAGTTGATGACATTTTTTAATACAATAATTATTGTATATTACTTTAAATAATAAAAAATTATGCTGGTTAAATTGAAATGGATAACTTTTAATGGATTTTGTGTATTTTGGATAAAATATCTTTTGTTCAGGTGTGTGATCTGATCTTGGCTAAAAATCTGATGTAATTATTAATTTAGCATATAGAATTAATTAAAATTTTATAGGTCTAATTGAATTTACTTAAGGTTATCTATAAGAAAAATGTATTTATTGTACATTCAAAGTTGCAACTTATATAGTAAATTCTTAAAGAAAAACAGTTTCTTCCATTTCTTCCACTAGTGGAAGAAACCTATTTCTTCCAGCTGGTTTTTTCCACTTTGGAAGAAACTTGCCAACCCTGTTCTGAGGAAATATATTTTTCAAAATATTAATTTTAAAACATTTACATTTGAATCCTTTTAACTTAGATACTCCTCATGGTTCCAATTCTTTAGAAATGTGTCAAACTTATAGATTTGGTTATGCATTATTCGTATGATAGCTTTTGCAGTAAATGTGTTGAACTCAGAACAATATCCACCCTCCTGTATATAATATTTAATATGTGATAACAATATTTTTACATTATAATATACCTAACTGGTTTAATATTGTCAAATGATTATTATATTTCATTTTAATGTAACTAAATATTGTCTAATTTTTTATATTATTATAGTTTTACTTTTCATTTACTTAAATTCAAGTTGAATACATTATAAATTAATGCATCTTCGCCTCAAAAAAAGAGGAGAATAGAAAAAAAACTGAAAAACTTTGCTCACCATATTTATATATATATAAAAAAAAACACCTTAATTTACCAATAAATATTTTTATGTGCTATAAAAGCAATAATTTTTTTTTGTTAAATTGATTTTAAAAAGACTCATGTTTTTTTAATTTCTTAATCTCACATATTCCATACAATATTTATGTTAAACCGTACGCTGCTCTTACGCTTAGCTTCAAATCTGTATATTTCGACCCTTTCAACGTAAGAATTATATTAATGAATGTGTGAAAAAATAAAATGTTTCATTATATTAGTTGTTTGAAAACAACTGTTACACTACACATCTTACAGAATCCTCTGGAAATTTTCTGCAGAAATCTGTTAATATTACAAAGAAAATGTTGAAGAAACACGAGTTTTCCAACAAGGTGTATGATAATTTTCCACATAGGTTGGACTGTATATTATTTGCTTATAGAAATACACCTTCATCAGTTACATTGAAGACACCTGCTGAACTAATCTTCAGGTATACACCACAGACCAAGATTACTAAGCTCAGAAGTGATCACATTGTGAAAGAAAAGAACTATCAAGAGTGTCATAGGTCCAGTGCCACCTTCAGCTAAGCCAGGGCCTGGGGCAAAATAATACAGCGGGCCCCCTTCCAACTCAATATTTGAACATTGTTTACATTTTTTAATCAACTCTTATTTTAACCGGGCCCCGGGGATTGTCCCCCCCCTGCCTATGCCTGATGGCGGGCCTGCATAAGTCTCATTAAACTGCTAGTGTAAGGCATTAGTCTCAAAGAAAAATTTCTTGTTAAATCTGCCAGAAACAATGAAATTAAATGGTTCCTCGGTACCATCATAAAAAACATCAGTGAAAGTACCTATCTGGTAAATGTAAACAATAAAGTACATTTCGTACATGCAGATCACCTACAGAAGTGCATATTTCATGTTCCTGAGGTTCCAGTCCATAACAGTGTGCCCCTTGATCATGTAAGTGAATCTTCAGTGACATCTACTGATGATGATGCAAGGCTCACAAAGCCTATTTCTGAGTACATGGGGAATGAGACTATACCTCAAACTCTTACAGAGATAGTGGAAAAAGAACAGATGATATCAGGAACTGACCAAATCCCTAAAAGGGCCTTTGACTGTGGTAAAAACTCTTAATTTGTTATATAAAAAAACCACAGCCAAAAAGGCTAATAAAGCCTCCAAATCGTTTAAATTTATAGATCTGTAAAAAAATAATTACTATTGTATTTTAGTTTTAACCACATACTTTTGCATGCTTTATCTACCTATTTTAAAAACAACTTATTTTCCTCTTAAACCTTAAATTTTAACTATTGTGCAAAATTTTAAGAAGGAGTGTATCAAGTATGTATATGTCATTACTTATATATCCATATTTGTGGCAACAGATATTCATACGAAGTTTTAGGGCTAGGTTTTGGCAACGGTAGTTGTCAGTTGGAAATAAATATGGTTGCATAACGAATGTGTGCTCTCTGATCATACAAATGATTATAATAAAGTAGTTGTGTATCTAATATATTACACTAGTCAATTACTTTAATACAGCTAAATAAGTACTGAAACTTGACTTACCAAATGATGATTCAATAAGATAACATGCAATGTGAAAGATACAAAATACCCACAATTTTTCTGCCCGGAGTAGATTTAAATGTCTAAATCAAGACAACAAATTTTGGCTACAAGTCAGTGTTCTATTTATAAAACATTAAAAAGTCTGTTAAACGAAACTTCTCATAGTTCACCTCAGAATTAAAATGAATTAAATAATCAAAAGACAGCTTTAGGAAAACTATGCATAAAAGGATAGAAAATATGTAATGAATTAATTATCAAAGGCAGGACTGAATTTAATCCAACTGGTTTACACTTATTGGATGCAATTCAGCCTGTGTTAGTAAGAGCCCCACAGGAAGAAACATTCAAAATATATCTGAGACCAAGTACTGCAATCATTTAGAAACCTCCTAGAATGCCTAAGAAAATATAGCTACTCTGGTTTCAAACAAGTTTTAGTTGGAGCCACAGAGCTTGCGACTTACTTAGAAGCCACTCCAGAATTTCGGGAAATACGTTTAACAAAATGAAAAAGGCTATTTAATGATGTATGAGGATGAACCAATAAGTAACTGAAAGGAAATATTTGAGTTGCATTGCTTTTAATAAATACCATACAAAGCTAAACATGTCCATTCCAGGCGATTCCACAGAATTGAAAACATACATTAGTACTAGAAATTGCCTTAACAGATATAAAAATGACCAAATGAAGTCTATAAAAGATATAGATGTAGATAGCTATATGCTGGTCGAAGAAATGGAAGTATTAAAAGGGACATTCCATGAATAACTGGACATCAGATGAAAAAATTTAAAATGTTTTTTTCTGCAAGTGTTATAAATCATCATTTTCAGAAATAACTCAATTTTTATAATTTGATAAGAATAATACCATTTCTCACAGGAAACATGCCTTAAAATACAATGTAATCTTTAATATTACTAATAACAAAATTTGTTATTCTTTTGTTTTATAATGCAACATTAAGATAATTTACAATTCCCCTCAAACTTTATAAAAAGCAGTCTACAAAGTAACTAAATCTTCGCCTTCAAGTCCACGAAAACACACCAAGATTGTTCAGGAAATAATCAATAAATATGCTGTCTTACCAGAGCCCTGTATACCAGTATCTAAAATCATGCTCAGTAAGGAAGTGGTGGAAAGTGTAGTAAATTTTTATCAAAATAATGATATTTCTTGGCAAGTACCTGGAAAAAAAGATTGTGTAATAATACGTAAACATGGTTCAATAACCAAAGTACAAAAACGCTTCTTATTGATGACTTTAAAAGAAGTTTATGCACTTTATCAGCAAGAATCAGAAATGCAGTTGTCCTTCTCAAAGTTCTGTGAACTCCATCCTCCTTTTGTAATGATTGAAAAAGATATTCCTCATAATGTATGTGTGTATCATAAGAATATTAGACTATTATTAGAAAGTTTGAGTTCTTGTTTAAGTGATTTTCCTAAAACATTTCAAGATTTAATTTCTGTAGTAGTATGTAATGAAAATACTGAAGCATGTATGTTTTCTCATTGTGAAAAGTGTAAAGATAAATTTAAAGAACAGTAGCTACTTAGATTAGACAATGTACCAAATGAAATACTTTCATGGGAACAATGGGAGAAAGCCAACCAAAAATCTTTGAATCACACACATACAGATACTTTAGAAAATTGCTTGAAAATTCTTTACAACAAACTGCAATACTTTTTAAAGTATACATTTATAAAATGCCAGCAACAAATTTCTTTCAAGAGCAGAAAAGAAGTGTCTCAAAAACAAAAGCTGTAGTGCAAGTGGATTTTGCAGAAAATTTTACATTAAAATTACAAAATGAAATACAAAGTGCACATTGGTATAATAACCAGGTAACATTGTTTACATCATATACAGAGGCTGTTCGCACATTTTTTAGACGATTTTGGTAAGCGGTAATAAAAATTCGTTTGCTGCAAAAGAAATAATTGCAATTGTACTATGTTTTTAAAAGTCAAAATTATAATCTGTGGCTTGAAAGTTTTGTTTTTATTCAAAATGGCGTTTTTAACAAAGCAGTGGTTCGAAGGCTACATTTATGCTCTTTCCGAAGAGAAATATGCATACTCCGTTATCCAAAAACGATGTGAGAGTCATGGTTTTGTGATATCTAAAGCGTCGATAGGTAATATCGTCAACAAGAAAGGAAAAAAAAAACGTCAAATTCTAGCCTCAAGTGGGACAAAAATTCCAAACAAGTATCCAAGGAAAAAACGGACATCTTCGACTATTGCAAAGGTACGTTGTTTAATGTTAAAAGAAAATCCCCCTAGTCAAAGGACAGTTGCAAAATCATTAAAATGCTTGGTGTCCACTGTAAACAAAATGATAAACGTTGATTTAAATCTTAAGAAAGCAAAAAAACGCAATGTGTATCGTCTTCTTCCAAATCATATCACTGAATGCAGGACACGCTGCAGAATTCTATATGAAACACTTATCCAAAGAAAAATGGAAAACAATTGTCACAATAGATGAATCATGGGTGTATTGGATGATTGCAACAAAATGATTAAATGATTACAACAAAAAAAAGAGCCATTTATTATCATAAAAGGGGAGAAAAAAATTTAAGTACATGGTTCAAAGAATCGAAAGAAAGTTTTTCTAAGGGATTCATGATTGTTGCTGGTTTTTCTTATAGTGGCAAGTTAAAAATAAAGAGAGTGGAAAAAAATGTCAAGATTAACTCCAAATACTATCAGGAACATATTTTATCGCCAATTTTTCTGAATGAAATACCATCGCTTTACCCACAGTGCCATCAATCTGTGAGACTCCATCAGGACAAAGCTAGCAGTCACACATCAAAATCCACTGTAAATTTCCTAAAAGAAATGGAACAAAAAACTGGTATCAAGGCCATACCCCTACTAAATCTCCCGATGTATCACCTATGGATTTTTGTGCTTTCGGACTTTTAAAATCTGCATTATTCAAACGTCGTCCCAAAACCCTTACAGGACTCAGGAAAGCTGTTGAGGAGGAATGGGATAGAATACCTCTTCTGACACTTCAAAAGGCATTAATATTCTGGAAATTGCGGTGTCGAAAGATAGTTCAGAATAAGGGATGTCAAATAGAACATTTAAAACACAAGAATTTTATGTAATTTAGTTTTGGGAATACAATATACATCGTCTAAAAAATGTGTGAACAGCCTCTGTATATGGCTAGAGAATAATGATGGACAAGGTTGTGTTTTCATAAGTGATGATATGAATCACGAAAAACATCTGTTTATGATTTTTTGGGAACTTTGATTCTAAAATTAAGACAAAAGAATCCAGATATTAAAGAATTATCATTTTTTAGTGAAGGGGCTGCCAGTCAGTTTAAGCAGCGATACTTATTTACAAACTTAAACTTTCTATTCAAGCATCATAATCTTCAAATGACTTGGAGTTTCTTTGCAACAAGTCATGGCAAAGGTTATTGTAGATGGAATTGGTGGCACAGTCAAACACTTGGTGTGGCGCAAAATTTTATCTGGAAAATTAATAACTTCTGCTGAAGAATTTGCTTACATTGCAGTTGAACACTGCAACAATTTGATTATTAAAATTTGTTTCTTCTGAAATGATAAATGATTATGTTGATGTACTAAATAAAAGATGACAAGGTATTTTCGCGCTTCCAGATACACATGGAGTGCATTTCCTGAAACCTTTAGATTATTATCTCATTGAGTACAGTAAATACTCTTTTTCGAGTGAAAAGAAGACATATAATTTAAAGGAAGGCAAATTAACTACCATTACAAGTTCACAAGTAGAAGAAGAACAGTCCTTAAAAGTAGGAGACTACATTTTAATTGACTGGTTTGGAAAGAAAACTTCGCGCATATGTTGCCCAATCGTTATTGAAGATGATGATATCGAAGTTCTCTGTATGCGTAAACAGGGCACTCTAGGACTAATTTATGCATTTCCTTACAAAGAAGACAATTGATGGATCACAAAAACTCAAATTAAGCAAAAGCTGAAAGAACCATCAATAGTAACTGATGGTCCAAACACTAGAATTAGAAGCCGGTTTGAATTTGAAAAATGTATATGTGCTGAGTAATGTATGAAAATCAACTCAGTTTCAGTGTTACTCATAAAATGTGATCTTTTGTAAATTAATTATAAAATTTGTATTTGATATTTCAAGCCATTTTTAGCAGAACTTTGACATTCCGTTACCACATGATTTCATTAAGCCTAATTAATTTTATAATATTAAATATTATTTTCATGTTGAAAAATGACTGAAACTTTTAGTACTGAATCAGGTCTTGCTGCTGACATTTTTTTGTTTTGTTACTGCAACAGTTGGCTGAATTTTATATTTGTTATTGAATGTTTTTATTTGTTATGTCCAAAATATGTCATTCCATTGCCACAAAAAAAGTGCTATTTTTTAAATATAGATAATGTATAATTTAAAATTATCTGCATTTTTCATTTTAAGTCATTAAGATGTTTATAGTTTGCCCTATTTTCTTTTTTTTTATTTTAATATTTAAGTTAGTAGAATCTGCGATATATGTTATGAATGCTTGTCCAAATGTCATTCCGTTACTCATGGAATGTCCAAAAACCTATTGTTCTGGAAACCCTATACAAATTCTACGATTGCTATAAATGACAGCTACTGCTTTTTCAAATGCACTTATAACTTTAAGGATATTTTTAACAATGCATGGAAATGTAGCATTGGGAAAAAGAAGCTTTCCTAGATAAAAAAATTAATTACAACATATCATCTCCTGTGATATTGAGGTTGACAATATCTCAGGAGAGACTAAACAGCTTTGCAATATTGTCTGAGAGAATAGTCTATAGAGAATGTAGAAATGAGGAGATTAAAATTTCATCAATTTATAAATAATCTCGCAGATAAATAATCTAATAAAATTTGATTATAAATAACTTTCTTCTGTGAATAAAATATATGTAGTCTAGTTACTTTTTATATTTTCTTTTCTTATAAATGTGTATAAAAAATGAAATATGACCACCTTCCTAATTTTAGTCTTTTATGCATATTAAATATTTATCATTAAATGTATGTCAGAATTTTGAAGGACCCCACCATAATTTCTGCAAATGGGCCCTGCTTATTCCATCACAACATATTTCTGGAGAACCGAGGAAAATAAAAAGCAAGAGAATTTTCAACACTAAATTTTAGACACTAACTGCAGTTACTTTCTTTTCATTTAATATTTTTTACCCCTCAGAGGTGGGTAGGATACAAATATCGTAAAACAACAAACATCAATTTGACAAACAATGATCTAAAGGACAAAAACTATATATATTAAAAATATTCTTAAGACATGAACAGCTAGAAAGCAGTCATAAATTTGGAGAGTACAAAATAAATCTAATAATACAAAGAATATGCAATTCTAATCTATAAAGAATATGTAAGTACAAGAGAAGACAATTAAAATCTAGTTCTTAACTGATTTTAAGTACAATATTTACAAATTATTTTTTAAAATATATCAAGGCTGTCATAAATATTAGTTAATATAGATTTTGTAAATCTTGGAATGTTTCTAAAGAAGAAATCTTTAGAATGCATGGTGCAGAGGAAACTAAACATTTTATATATAATATTAATAATTGTGTACAGTTTTGAAGTGTAAAATAATTTATTTTCCCTTAAATAAGAATTTCAGTTTTAAATATCAAGTATTACTTTCAAATCCTCCTCCTTGAAATACATTGATTTAACACTTTAAACAAGCATATTATAATGAATGATGAACCTAAAATGTTGAATATTAAGGAGTATTACATTTAATGCTGTTTCTGTTATCTTTATTGCTATGAAAGATGAGTACGATTGTTATTTATTGCATGTTCTCATCAAAAATGTTAACACTGAATGAATACAGAAACAAATAACATAAAAAATTATTTCATATGCAATCATAAATAAAAAGTTCTCTGATAAAAGAATGATACAAGAAAGCAATGCCTAAAGTACAGACTACTGCTCATGGTGCAAAGCTGTAAAGACACACCAAATCTGAAAAAAAAAACCTCACCAAACTTTGATAAGCTTTAGATGTTTTAAAACTTTAATATATTTTAAGCATGAAATTAAATTTTAAAAAAAACACCAAAAACAGGAATGTTGAGAAACATGCTTAATTTTTACAGCCTTCGAATTTCGTGAGTATATAAGTGGTTCCTTTGTTTAGGTTCTGCTACAATTAGGTCTTAATCTTTATAATAAATGTCTTTATTATTCAGTTTAATGGCTTAATAGGCTGTAAACCAGATCCAGCTAAGCTTCGCTCTTACATCACCAAAGGTAATTGATTATATCTGAGAAATGTCACTTGGTTTTATTTCAGTTTCAACTAATTGAATTTAGATTTTTTAGCCAATGAAATTTGAAATTGGCCTCAAATAATGAATTATACTTTTAGAGAAAGAAAAATATTTTGAATTCTTTCCATAACATTTTTATTTTCCTCCTTTTCAAGGAATGCAATCTGGAAGGTGAGAGCTTACCCTTGCTTAGTCATATCTAGATTATAGGTCTTATTCCAGGCCTGTGTGCATCTGGTATATCACTTCATCTTGATTAGTGCTTTTGAATTCTAATTTTTTCAAAGAAAGTTTCATAATTTTTGCTTTTTGTTAATTTTATACCCTCTTCTAAAATAATTTAATTTTTGTTCTATAAGTTCATGAGTAATGCTATTATCAAAATTTTTTTCCCATTCTGCTATATACGTTGAAATTATCTTTATACAAACTTTAAAACTTATTGTATTTAATTTTTTAACTAATTTTGTATTTTTATGTGTTTATATTGAGGTATTTAGATGTTTAACTTCTAGGTTTTACAAGTTTAAAAAAAAAAAAAAATTCTTTTGATTTGAATATAGTTTCCCCTAGACCATTTTCTACAAGCTATCCTGTGAAGTATTTTTAAAATGTCTAAATTTTGACCTACTGTTTGAAACAGTTTGATACATTATGAACACTCTCTTGATATTTAGGCTGTTTCAATTATTTACTCCAGACAAATGCTGTATTGAATTTTTTTTTAAATTAAAATATTCTAATGCTGTTTATCAGCTACTTGCTGTTGAATTTTTATACAATATTGATAGTCAGGCTAAAAGTTTTAAAACATTAAGAAATAGTATTTTCCTAAAATTCTCATCAGAACTCCACTTGGTGGAGTTTGACAACTTTCTGCTGAACGCCACAGTTTATGGAACTGTTCCCCGCATATTTTATCTTTTACCGCAATTATTAACAGTTCAAAAACATTTGCATGACTGATGTTATCTAGCAAAATTGCTCAAAACTTTATGTCTGACTTGTTTGATGATATATTTATAAATTTTGGATAACCAATTGGGGGTAAAATAAAATTACCAGAGAAATCAGATTGCCAACTTTTAGCAATCTCTAGAAAAGGTGGAGCGTATATTTTAATAGCACGCCAACATCGACCTGAAAGTTATATTCTAATCATTTGCTGAAGACAATATACCATGGCTGAAGAGGCAGTTTTTAACTGATTAATAGTTATACGTATTGTATTAGCATTCAGCTTCACTCGCAAAAAAATATCGTAAAATGTAGTTATCATATATCATTTTCGGCATTTTAACAGAACAGTTGGGTCATACAATACAGAAAAAAAATATCTATAAATTAAATTTACTTGAATGGATGTTTATTTTTCTGGCATCTAGATCAATTTAATTTCAGTATGTGATCCAAAGATTGTCGGCAAGGGCACCACACTTTACTTTTCATAACTACGATTTTAGATAATCAAATGCAATAATTTACCTAACCTTACTTAGGATACACACTACAATTTACGGGCCTAGTCTCAGCCCGTACGAAAAGAGTTCGCATCCGAGATTCTCCCCGTCCGAGATGCAGTTCACCTCGTACGCTGTTCTCGGATGCGAGCAAAATCGGTAGTCTCAGCCACCTTTTCCGTACGCAGTGAGAAAGCTTTTACCGTTCGAATTCTGGATAAGCACCGCCCACTAGCTACTACGTTTTTTCTGATAACGATAAACGATAAGCCAATAACGTTGCTTTATTTTTCTGTAATTTCTATATCGTTACTATGGAAACAGTAAAATGCTGTCTCGGAAAAGAATACAAGTGACTGCAGAAAAACAGCAATTTGAATTATTTTTTCTTTACACATTTGTTTAATTTGAGTTTTATGCATAAGTGCGCATTTATACAGAAGAGGATGAAAAATTGATATTAAATTAAATCTGACCAAAAGAAATTGAATAATTAGCAAATAAATTGTATTTAATAGGTAGATACAAAATTAATAAAAAGGTCTAAATAAACAAAATAAATTTGTATATAGCAAATTTATCCATGTGTGTATACACAGATGAATACATTTTTCATATGTGTGTGTATGTGAAAGTAAGTATTTGAAAATGTATTTATATATATTCATACATAAATTAAATAAAAGTAGAACTATCATATTTTTAGTTTTATGTACTCATCACAGTGATATTTCAAACTTAGTATGTCGAACAATAATGTTAAGATAATACTTCTTCAGGATTACAAGCATAATTGAAAAATTCCTTTTTGTAATGGACTTTCTAAGGGGGTCCATAGTATTTAGGTTAAATGCTGGGGAAGCTAAATAAAAATAATAAATTTTTATTAGAACTTTAAAAATCTGTAATTCTTTTTTTAAAGAAAGATTCTGCTTGCAATTACTTTTATCCAGAGGTCATCTCTCCAGATGATCCATTTCAAGTGATACAGAAGAAAAGCTCTAATAATTTTCAATCAAATTAACTTCTATTATTCGACTAACTTCATGTTGAGAAAGCCAGCGGAATCAGCAGTATCTATCCCCTTTATTCAAACCTGTATATTTAACTAGATGTAATGAATTATGATATAATAAAATATTAATTAATTAACTAGCATTAATTTTTAATAATTTATTTATTCTCTTTAGATATTAAAAACAGAAAATATAGAAATCTGTGTTCATGTATGTTGAAATATATAAATTAAAGCTAAAAATGTGTAAAATTTTCATTGTTCTCTTTAAATAAGATCAAGAAAACTGATATTGCATACAGATGGGGGTAATGCTAGCTACCCATACGCATTGGTAGCTAGCCTTAAATGAATGGCCAGCAGTATCAGCAGTATATAATTTGTATGGATTTAGTTAAAAATAAAATTGCCATATATAACAACAACATACAATCTAAATATTATGTATTTCAAACTACTACAGCAACAGGGAAATGTAATCAATATATTAATTTTTTGTAAGCTTTTACTAGATCAAAATTTTCAAGAGCAAAAAAATGAAAGCTTGCCTTATTGAAAGAAAATTTACACAGGGATATTAATTCTCTTATAATCTGACATTGATTGGTTAAATAACAATAGAAAAGCAAAATAGAGGACATAATTTTTACTATAATTCCTGTTAAGCATGTTCATAGTTCAACACACAAGTTTCTTAAAACTTTTAACATGATATAAGGGACCTCCCATGAGTAACGGAATGACATTTGGACAAGCATTCACAACTTATGTCGCAGATTCTACTAACTTAAATATTAAAATAAAAAAAGAAAATAGAGCAAACTATAAACATCTTAAGGACTTAAAATGAAAAATGCAGATAATTTAAAATTACACATTATCTATATTTAAAAAATAGCACTTTTTTTGTGGTAACGGAATGATATATTTTGGACATAACAAATAAAAACATTGAATAACAAATAAAAATTCAGCCAACTGTTGCAGTAACAAAACAAAAAAATAATGTCAGCAGCAAGACCTGATTCAGTACTAAAAGTTTCAGTCATTTTTCAACATCAAAATAATAATTAATATTATAAAATTAATTAGACTTAATGAAATCATGTGGTAACGGAATGACAAAAGTTCTGTTAAGAATGGCTTGAAATATCAAATACAAATTTATTATAATTAACTTACAAAAGATCACATTTTATGAATAACATTGAAACTGACTTGATTTTCATACATTACTCAGCACATATACGTTTTTCAAATTCAAACTGGCTTCTAATTCTAGTGTTTGAACCATCAGTTACTACTGATGGTTCTTTTCAGCTTTTGCTTAATTTGAGTTTTTGTGATCCAACACTTGTCTTCTTTGTAAGGAAATGCATAAATTAGTCCTAGAGTATCCTGTTTATGCATACAGAGAACTTTGATATCATCATCTTCAATAACGAGTACTTGGGCAACATATGTGCGAACAGTTTTCTTTCCTAACCAGTCAATTAAAATGTAGTCTCCTACTATTTTGTTTTGTCTTCAATGACAACACAAAATAAAGCCGTCAATTTGATATTCTCCTTGCATAACTCAAAATTTACCGACCAATCCAGTAATAAACCAGAAATAATAAGTTTTTACAATTCAACAAAATCAGGAGTTAGACAAAATTATCGCAAACTATTTGCCGAATAGAAGGTTGAGACGGTTGCCCCTGACAATATTTTACAATATGACAGCTGTTAGTCTTGTAAATTTTGGCATTATCTATGCCAGCTATGATGAGATGCCTGTAATGACACGTTTTGACTTTATAAATTCACTAGGAAAAAGTTTGTTAGAAAAAAAAGTGCAATGTCGGTTGTCCATCCCAAACCTTCCGGATGACCTAAAAAAAAAATAGCATGAGACATTCTTAGAGAACCTGAAGAAACACATAGCACCTCTCAAATTTCTTATAAGCTTCCCACGAGAAAAACGTGCCAATATTGTCCTTATCAAAAAACGGAGGCAAACTACATATAAATGCATGAAATGCGAAAATCCGTGTTGCCTAGAGTGCTTGAAAAAAGTGTGCAACTCTTGTGCTCCTGGAGTAAAAAAGTAATTTTTGTTTACATGATGCCGATTTTAATTGTATTGTAACAATCAAATAAAACATATTTAGTTAATTTATATGTAGTTTCATTAAATTTGCACCTCTAAAATAAATTTTTGTTATGTACACGTATCACAGACGCATGTTACTTGCAACAAACAAAATATGTGTGTTACCAGTTAAGGTCAAATGGTCAATGCAAAAAGAGTATTTTCTGTTGTATTTTAAGGCATGTTTCCTGTGAGAAATGGTATTATTCTTATCAAATTACAAAAATTCAGTTATTTCTGAAAATAATGATATATAACACTGACAGAAATTTAAAAAAATTTTTTTTCATCTGATGTCCACTTATTCATGGAATGTCCCATAATCTATTAACATCATACAGTAGCTCTTAAAGTATTTCATCCTACAGCTTTCTTTATTCCTGAAATTGATGAAATTGCCAGCAAGATTAAAACCTCAAAACAGAAAATTATTTAATTCTGTTTTAAAGTTTACACCCAACTAGCAGAATAGATAAATTTTCAACTAAGGTCCTTTCATGAACAAGTATCAAAGTGAAGAAGCATAAAATGGCAATCAATATTACAACATGGGAAGAAAATAGTGATTACAATTTTAAACATCACAACAATAGCATATTTAAAAGGTTTTAAGACATTTTAAGCAACTTTAACACACAAAAGGATCAACATAAAAAGCTAATTATACATTTGATATTTTTATATCTATTAGTACAGTTATACAATCAAATGTTAACTTTTTCAGACATTTATTAATTACAAACTTAAACAGGATATTTATGTATATTATGTTCATATGCATAACAGCATAATGTAAATTACATGTAATTATGTTTATCCTCCATCTGTTTAAAGTCAAGGAATACATTAAGTAACATCTGAAAATTTAGGATAATAAAACTTAGCAAAAATAAACATATTATAAAAAAACTGTATGAAAAATTTAAATAAATATCCTTAAAATATGTAACTTCATTGCTTGAGTAAAAGAAATATTTCATGTTTTCAATACATTAAGCATTGTTACAACTAACTTTCATATTATAAAACAGCCATAATAATTCACACGGGAATTATGAAGAGCATGAATTTTTAATTGAATAAGATCATCACATATTTTTAATAACAAGTATATCACTGAAGCTATTTATTAATTTGAAATATATATAGTAACTTTAGGCAATTTATTAGTAATCTGATTCACGTAACATTAAATTCCACAAGGTAGATAGATCTATGCACAATAATTTTAGATTTTAATCTTTAGTAATTTTCGGTTAAAAGATTAAGATCAATCATTCAAGTTTCTTAAAGCTTACTTTAGTCAATAATAACACATTTTGTTTACTTTAGCCTGCCTATTTCACAACCATTGTAAATTTAAAATTGAAGGCAGAGGCATTTTAAATTCTCTCTTTCTTCACTCCTTCAAATACCAAAACATAGTTGATTCTGTTAAGTAAACCAATCTGAGTATTTTCTGCTAAACTAATTTAAAATCCAATACATACATTCAATTCAGTATCTTAACAGTGAATAATTCAAGTATTTCTTTACAAATTAAATTCGTAACGATCTTAGTATAATTTTACTTTAGATTAGATTAATTTATTTTTCAAATAAAACGAAAGATATGTTTTACATAGAGACCAAAAACATTACTTTCAAGCAAACAGTTTCATCTGAAGAAAATTTGCATTCATTTAATACATTATTAAAGGCATTTCATCAATCAAATAAATTTACTTACTGTTCCTACTACTAAAATGTGCAACTAGAGCCTTTTATTTCTCTTAATTACAAAAATGAATGTACTTTCAATTGAACACAATCAAAACAAAACACGCGGCGCCATCTTAACTCGCACGCTAAATACACTTCTCACCGACTCAAGTTCAGTGAGAAATTTTACCCGCTAAGTGAGAAATATGAAGTGAGTTTAGCGTCCGAAAAGTGGCCCGAGACTACCGATTTTCTCCCAGGATGCGAAAACGCCCCCTTCGTGACGTCATTTCTGACGTTTCTCGAATGCGAGTTCTTTTCGTACGGGCCGAGACCATCGGGCCTAGTCTCAGCCCGTACGAAAAGAGTTCGCATCCGAGATTCTCCCCGTCCGAGATGCAGTTCACCTCGTACGCTGTTCTCGGATGCGAGCAAAATCGGTAGTCTCAGCCACCTTTTCCGTACGCAGTGAGAAAGCTTTTACCGTTCGAATTCTGGATAAGCACCGCCCACTAGCTACTACGTTTTTTCTGATAACGATTAACGATAAGCCAATAACATTGCTTTATTTTTCTGTAATTTCTATATCGTTACTATGGAAACAGTAAAGTGCTGTCTCGGAAAAGAATACAAGTGACTGCAGAAAAACAGCAATTTGAATTATTTTTTCTTTACACATTTGTTTAATTTGAGTTTTATACATAAGTGCGCATTTATACAGAAGAGGATGAAAAATTGATATTAAATTAAATCTGCCCAAAAGAAATTGAATAATCAGCAAATAAATTGTATTTAATAGGTAGATACAAAATTAATAAAAAGGTCTAAATAAACAAAATAAATTTGTATATAACAAATTTATCCATGTGTGTATACACAGATGAATACATTTTTCACATGTGTGTGTGTGTGAAAGTAAGTATTTGAAAGTGTATTTATATATATTCATACATAAATTAAATAAAAGTAGAACTATCATATTTTTAGTTTTAAGTACTCATAACAGTGATATTTCAAACTTAGTATCTCGAACAATAATGTTAAGATAAAACTTCTTCAGGATTACAAGCATAATTGAAAAATTCTTTTTTGTAATGGACTTTCTAAGGGGGTCCATAGTATTTAGGTTAAATGCTGGGGAAGCTAAATAAAAATAATAAATTTTTATTAGAACTTTAAAAATCTGTAATTCTTTTTTTAAAGAAAGATTCTGCTTGTAATTACTTTTATCCAGAGGTCATCTCTCCAGATGATCCATTTCAAGTGATACAGAAGAAAAGCTCTAATAATTTTCAATCAAATTAACTTCTATTATTCGACTAACTTTATGTTGAGAAAGCCAGCGGAATAAGCAGTATCTATCCCCTTTATTCAAACCTGTATATTTAACTAGATGTAATGAATTAAGATATAATAAAATATTAATTAATTAACTAACATTAATTTTTAATAATTTATTTATTCTCTTTAGATATTAAAAACAGAAAATATAGAAATCTGTGTTCATGTATGTTGAAATATATAAATTAAAGCTAAAAATGTGTAAAATTTTCATTGTTCTCTTTAAATAAGATCAAGAAAACTGATATTGCATACAAATGGGGGTAATGCTAGCTACCCATACGGTACCCCCTTAAATGAATGGCCAGCAGTATCAGCAGTATATAATTTGTATGGATTTAGTTTTAAAAAAAATTGCCATATATAACAACAACATACAATATAAATATTATGTATTTCAAACTACTACAGCAACAGGGAAATGTAATCAATATATTAATTATTTGTAAGCTTTTACTAGATACAAAATTTTCAAGAGCAAAAAAATGAAAGCTTGCCTTATTGAAAGAAAATTTACACAGGGATATTAATTCTCTTATAATCTGACATTGATTGGTTAAATAACAATAGAAAAGCAAAATAGAGGACATAATTTTTACTATAATTCCTGTTAAGCATGTTCATAGTTCAACACACAAGTTTCTTAAAACTTTTAACATGATATAAGGGACCTCCCATGAGTAACGGAATGACATTTGGACAAGCATTCACAACATATATTGCAGATTCTACTAACTTAAATATTAAAATAAAAAAAGAAAATAGGGCAAACTATAAACATCTTAATGACTTAAAATGAAAAATGCAGATAATTTAAAATTACACATTATCTATGTTTAAAAAATAGCACTTTTTTTGTGGTAACGGAATGATATATTTTGGACATAACAAATAAAAACATTGAATAACAAATAAAAATTCAGCCAACTGTTGCAGTAACAAAACAAAAAAATGTCAGCAACAAGACCTGATTCAATACTAAAAGTTTCAGTCATTTTTCAACATCAAAATAATAATTAATATTATAAAATTAATTAGACTTAATGAAATCATGTGGTAACGGAATGACAAAAGTTCTGTTAATGAAAGTTCTGTTAAAGTTCTGTTAATGTGCTTGAAATATCAAATACAAATTTATTATAATTAACTTACAAAAGATCACATTTTATGAATAACATTGAAACTGACTTGATTTTCATACATTACTCAGCACATATACGTTTTTCAAATTCAAACCGACTTCTAATTCTAGTGTTTGAACCATCAGTTACTATTGATGGTTCTTTTCAGCTTTTGCTTAATTTGAGTTTTCGTGATCCAACACTTGTCTTCTTTGTAAGGAAATGCATAAATTAGTCCTAGAGTATCCTGTTTATGCATACAGAGAACTTTGATATCATCATCTTCAATAATGAGTACTTGAGCAACATATGTGCGAACAGTTTTCTTTCCTAACCAGTCAATTAAAATGTAGTCTCCTACTATTTTGTTTTGTCTTCAATGACAACACAAAATAAAGCTGTCAATTTGATATTCTCCTTGCATAACTCAAAATTTACCAACCAATCGAGTAATAAACCAGAAATAATAAGTTTTTACAATTCAACAAAATCAGGAGTGGATAATTTAGACAAACTATTCACCGAATAGAAGGTTGAGACGGTTGCCCCTGACAATATTTTACAATATGACAGCGGTTAGTCTTGTAAATTTTGGCATTATCTATGCCAGCTATGATGAGATGCCTGTAATGACACATTTTGACTTTATAAATTCATTAGGAAAAAGTTTGTTAGAAAAACAAGTGCAATGTCGGTTGTCCATCCCAAACCTTCCGGATGACCTAAAAAAAAAAATAGCACGAGACATTCTTAGAGAACCTGAAGAAACACATAGCACCTCTCAAATTTCTTATAAGCTTCCCACGAGAAAAACGTGCCCATATTGTCCTTATCAAAAAACGGAGGCAAACTGCATATAAATGTATAAAATGCGAAAATCCGTGTTGCCTAGAGTGCTTGAAAAAAGTGTGCAACTCTTGTGCTTCTGGAGTAAAAAAGTAATTTTTGTTTACATGATGCCGATTTTAATTGTATTGTAACAATCAAATAAAACATATTTAGTTAATTTATATGTAGTTTCATTAAATTTGCACCTCTAAAATAAATTTTTGTTATGTACACGTATCACAGACACATGTTACTTGCAACACACAAAATATGTGTGTTACCAGTTAAGGTCAAATGGTCAATGCAAAAAGAGTATTTTCTGTTGTATTTTAAGGCATGTTTCCTGTGAGAAATGGTATTATTCTTATCAAATTACAAAAATTCAGTTATTTCTGAAAATAATGATATATAACACTTGCAGAAATTAAAAAATTTTTTTTTCATCTGATGTCCACTTATTCATGGAATGTCCCATAATCTATTAACATCATACAGTAGCTCTTAAAGTATTTCATCCTACAGCTTTCTTTAGTCATGAAATTGATGAAATTGCCAGCAAGATTAAAACCTCAAAACAGAAAATTATTTAATTCTGTTTTAAAGTTTACACCCAACTAGCAGAATAGATAAATTTTCAACTAAGGTCCTTTCATGAACAAGTATCAAAGTGAAGAAGGATAAAATGGCAATCAATATTACAATATGGGAAGAAAATAGTGATTACAATTTTAAACATTACAACAATAGCATATTTAAAAGGTTTTAAGACATTTTAAGCAACTTTAACACACAAAAGGATCAACATAAAAAGCTAATTATACATTTGATATTTTTATATCTATTAGTACAGTTATACAATCAAATGTTAACTTTTTCAGACATTTATCAATTATAAACTTAAACAAGATATTTATGTGTATTATGTTCATATGCATAACAGCATAATGTAAATTACATGTAATCTATGTTTATCCTCCTTCTCTTTAAAGTCAAGGAATACATTAAGTAACATCTGAAAATTTAGGATAATAAAACTTAGCAAAAATAAACATAAGATTATAAAAAAACTGTATGAAAAATTTAAATAAATATCCTTAAAATATGTAACTTCATTACTTGAGTAAAAGAAATATTTCATGTTTTCAATACATTATGCATTATTACAACTAACTTTCATATTATAACAGCCATAATAATTCACACGGGAATTATGAAGAGCATGAATTTTTAATTGAATAAGATCATCACAAATTTTTAAAAACAGGTATATAACTGAAGCTATTTATTAATTTGAAATATATATAGTAACTTCAGGCAATTTATTAGTAATATGATTCATGTAACATTAAATTCCACAAGGTAGATAGATCTATGAACAATAATTTTAGAATTTAATCTTTAGTAATTTTCGGTTAAAAGATTAAGATCAATCATTCAACTTTCTTAAAGCTTACTTTAGTCAATAATAACACATTTTGTTTACTTTAGCCTGCCTATTTCACAACCATTGTAAATTTAAAATTGAAGGCAGAGGCATTTTAAATTCTCTCTTTCTTCACTCCTTCAAATAACAAAACATAGTTGATTCTGTTAAATAAACCAATCTGAGTATTTTCTGCTAAACTTATTTAAAATGCAATACATACATTCAATTCAGTGTCTTAACAGTGAATAATTCAAGTATTTCTTTACAAATTAAATTCGTAACAATCTTAATTTTACTTTAGATTATTAATATTACTTTAGATTACATTAATTTATTTTTCAAATAAAACGAAAGAGATGTTTTATATAGAGACCAAAATCATTACTTTCAAGCAAACAGTTTCATCTGAAGAAAATTTGCATTCATTTAATACATTATTAAAGGCATTTCATCAATCAAATAAATTTACTTACTGTTCCTACTACTAAAATGCGAAACTAGAGCCTTTTATTTCTCTTAATTACAAAAATGAATGTACTTTCAATTGAACACAATCAAAACAAAACACGCGGCGCCATCTTAACTCGCACGCTAAATACACTTCTCACCGACTCAAGTTCAGTGAGAAATTTTACCCGCTAAGTGAGAAATATGAAGTGAGTTTAGCGTCCGAAAAGTGGCCCGAGACTACCGATTTTCTCCCAGGATACGAAAACGCCCCCTTCGTGACGTCATTTCTGACGTTTCTCGAATGCGAGTTCTTTTCGTACGGGCTGAGACTAGGCCCGTAGGCCCGTTAGAATGAAAGCGGAACTGTTTAGATTTTGTTGATGTGGAGTTGAGATGCAGTTCTGCTGCATAGGCAAACGAATTTACTTTAATCAAGGAGTCTGTCTCGTCAAAGAACATCGGGAAAAAAGGAGTAAGGGCCTGTTCACATAGGAGTCCGTGGGTTGCGTTAAGGAAAAGATGACGTTGAGACGAAAATAAACCAATCATAGGCGTTAAAAATTTCATTGCTAATCATTTGGAGGCCTATGATTGGTTTATTTTAGTCTCAACGTCATCTTTTCCTTAACGCAACGACACGGATTCCTATGTGAACAGGCCCTAAATGTCCGAGGCCATACATGGACATGGACAAAAAGTTTTCGTGAGGTTCCAAATAGGGCTAAGCAAGCCCTTTACCCTCGGTATGGATATGGGAAGCACTGAAGCATTTCACGCATGGTCCAAGAAGAAATCAATCAAGTTATTTTAGAGAAAAAAAAAGTTACAAAATAAATTAAAGAAGTTACAAAAATAAAAACAAAAATGTTAGAATTAAGTAAGTTAAAGTTAACACAAAATTAAATCAGCAAGACTTGTCATAAAAAAATGTTCCAATCTATATATATAAAACAGTTCCGTAACTAACTCATTCATTCACTGACTGACATACAACGCACAGACCAAACCGCTGGACCTAAAGGGCTGAAATTTTGCATGGCGATTCTTCTAATAGTATAGGGGTGCACTAAGAAAGATTTTTCAAAAATTCTTCTTAGATTTTTTTAAAGTAAATTTTTAAGCTGTTTTTGTAACTTTTTTTAAGTTTGCATTTAAAATAATATTCTGCAGGTTATAAAATTTATATCACGAGAAAGATCATAAAAATTCCTTCAAAATGAAATCTTTTTCGAACCTTTAGCTCGATTTTCTGATTTTTGGTGAATTTTTAAAGATTAATTTTTAGAATTTAATTTATAAAATGCTGATCACGTGATTTCTCTTTCTGTTACTTTAAATAAATTTATCGTCGCGTGCAGAACAACTAAATAGACAAAAAAATATTCTTTTTCTTTCTAATGCGGCAGACGATTGGATATTATCCCAAAAAAATAAATATTATGATTGTTTTATAAATATATATATATATATATTTACATCAATTGTATACATTGATCGTCGCATTTATTATAAATATATATATTTATTTTTTTTAGCATTAATTGCATACATTGACCGTTGTATTTAATTTGAATGTACTCCGTAGCGAAGCGCGGGTTTTCAGCTAGTATAAGATAAAATAAAAAGCAAAATTTAAAGATTAAACTCTCAAAAGTCGAAGACGAGTCACAGAGGACCGCGAACAGCAAATATATTAAATGCTGGGATCAAACCCAGGATGGGAAAGAACTATCAAGCAACCCGTGCTTGAAAACAGTCCGAAAAAGGAAGCAAGATGATAAATTTGTATTACAGAGGTTAAAAAAGATCAAGCTTAACTACTGGTCGAGAGCAAAATGTGTCCCGCAACCTGATTGGTTGACGAAACAGGATCCAGGAGCTTAGAAGAAGATATTATCAGGGAGGACGGCTAACAAATTGACCATGAGGATTCGCAGAGGCATATTACACCAACGAGACGACACACTACCTTTTTGACACGCCATAGGCCAAGCCATCCAACGTAGAAAAACATATCAATGATGTACTTGTGAACAATGAGGTCATAAGAAACAAGAAAGGATAAATAAACTTATTGAAGCGTCTTAAATTGTAGGTGAATAATAATAACGCTTCTCTGACTCCAGTATAAATATTATTTTATTATTTATCAGATGTTGCTTATACAACTTAATAATTAATCTACATTTTTGACATCGAATACATCTAACAGGCACAACCAAACATTGATTCTTCTTTTTTTATGTCGACTTCTGTTGCCACACATGTTCAACTTAATTAATTAAAATCTTGATGGCCAAGCGATAAATTCATGTGAAATAAATTGATGGGGATTTAATTGTCGTCTGCCGAAGCGACACTACACACCCCCTTCCCAGTAACAGCTATTACGTCAGATAATCTTTTAAGTGACAGGGAAACTTCACATGTCGGCCAGTTCTGGTAGTCTTTGAATTTTCGTCGGCAGCCTTAGGGCCTGTTCACACAGGAGTCCGTTGCGTAGAGTTAAGGAAAAGATGACGTTGAGACGAAAATAAACCAATCATAGGCGTTAAAAATTTCATTGCTAATCGTTTGGAGGTCTATGATTGGTTTAATTTCGTCTCAACGTCATCTTTTCCTTAACGCAACGCTACGTAACGGACTCCTATGTGAACAGGGTTAATGTCCACTAAATTCCATTTGAAACGTATACTGGGGAATACGAAATTGACGTTCGAAGAAATGTCCACCCTTTTAAGTCAAGTTGAAGCAGCATTAAACTCCAAACCATTGTATCCCTTGAGTAATAACCCTGAAGATCTTACTGCTCTTACCCCTGGGCATTTTCTTGTTGGTAGTGTTATTTCACTCCCCATTGAACCCTCGATTCTGGACATTTCAGAAAACAGGTTAAACCGATGGCAAAGGCTACAGCAGCTCTATCAACATTTCTGGTCAAGATGTAAACACGAATATTTAAGCAGATTACAATCAAGACCGAAGTGGATGCAAACTAGACCAAATATCTCCACAGCTCGTGATTATTAAGGATCAAAATTTGCCATCCGCTAAATGGCTTTTAGCTCGTGTATTAAAGATTCATAAGGGGAAGGACGATCTTGTGCGAGTTGTCACATTGAGAACGAAAGATAACGTTCTTGTACGTCCTATCACCAAATTGTGCAAATTACATTTCTAATTTAGTTTCTTTTCAGATTTGACAAAGTGCAGTCTCTTTACTTTAGGTAAAACCCTCTTTTAGCGGTTTTACGGCCGGGTGTATGTTGGAAGCACAAGGGCGAAAATGCAAATTTCCGCAGCCAGCAGTAGTGATGCAACATCGATAACAAAACATCGATGTTCTGAAACATCGATATTCAATATTAAAACATCGATGCTAATAAAACATCGCCCAAAAACCATCGATGTTTTTAAATACCGCCATGTTTTGCCTTCAAATGTCCACATAAATTCGTGGTATTGCCAGAAGTTTTAAGGGACTTAAGGCAAATATTGCATTTCGCCAATTTGTCATAGGTTTTGTAAAAATATTTCCAAACGGTACTTTTGGGAGGCATCTTACTAATAATATTAACGTCAACTTATATAAAACCAGAACGAAACAAAAACTTAAATGGCTTACTTTAGGTAAAACCCTCTTTTAGCGGTTTTACGGCCGGGTGTATGTTGGAAGCGCAAGGGCGAAAATGCAAATTTCCGCAGCCAGCAGTAGTGATGCGACATCGATAACAAAACATCGATGTTCTGAAACATCGATATTCAATATTAAAACATCGATGCTAATAAAACATCGCCCAAAAACTATCGATGTTTTTAAACATCGATGTTTTAGAACATCCATTTTTTAAAACTGGTTTAGTAATCTCTAACATTAATGTTATTTCCGTTAGTCGTGGGGGGGAGGGGTGATTTAATTTTACTCTCTGATTGGGCAGACATAAATGACAAAAACTTGGTTGCTTTGGGCTACATTGATGACTCAAAATTCTCGTTGTAAATACCGCCATGTTTTGCCTTCAAATGTCCACATAAATTCGTGGTATTGCCAGAAGTTTTAAGGGACTTAAGGCAAATATTGCATTTCGCCAATTTGTCAGAGGTTTTGTAAAAATATTTCCAAACGGTACTTTTGGGAGGCATCTTACTAATAATATTAACGTCAACTTATATAAAACCAGAACGAAACAAAAACTTAAATGGATGCTCTCGTGTATATACTATTTGTAAAATAAAACCCTATGGAATGTTCTGGAGTGTCAGGAACATTCCAAGCGCTCTGATTGGTTCATTGGTAGTTAACTGCCATTTGTCTGTTTGCTAAGGAATCATTCCCCCTTTTGTATTCGTCCTTTTCAGAATTCAGACTTACATTTACTGAGTGTGAAAATTATGTTACGTGGTAAATTTTTTTTATTACGGTACTTTTTCATTAAAAAAACATCGAGCACAAAACATCGATGTTAAAAAAACATCGGCTTCAATAAATCGATGTTTTGAAAACATCGACATCGATGTCGCATCCCTAGCCAGCAGGAGTGACGTCGATTGGCCACGCCTCGCCCTTCTACTTAAAAACGATTAAGAACCAGCGAGAGCACGACGTCCTGAGTTCGAAGCGAATTTGCCCAAGCTGCATCAGTGTCGAAGCACACCAAGCCAGTTCGCTAGACTACCGACGAACAAGTCTCGTCCGGATAAATCCTGTTGTTATTTGAACCAAGTGGGACTACAATTTTTTCTTTAAACCAAAGGTCTTGGATTTTAAGTTTGCGTTCAAACCTACGTGTACATAGTTGAAAAAAATAAAAGATTTTTTAGTACTCCAAGCCTCGTTCTACCACCCGAGAAAGCTGCGCGAACAGTTTAAAGTCTACTTGTTTGTGAAGAAGTGTAAATGTGATGCGCGGTAAATAAATCGAAAAATGACAATATTTTTATTTTCTCGGTGACATCAACAGAAGCTTTATCCTCAAACGTGTCTCACTGTAACTTCGAAATGATATTCTTACAGTTTAGAAATTTCTCCAAAGGAAATAGTATTTTCCTTCAGACTACGTCGTTTCTGCAAAACAAATTTTTTAACTGATGCCTCCACATTCTTATGAATTTTAGATACGCTCGTGTTTTTTGCGTACAAGATCAAATTTAATTTGATTAAGACACACAATTTATCGCCTATTTTAGCTGCCCAGCAAATTGCTAAACAAATTCTCAAAAAACCTGCTTTAAATACCAATCAGACTTAGCCTTATAATGTAAAACGTCACTTTTAAAGTTTTCCTCTTTCATTACCGGTGCCACTCTCGGAGTGATGATCACATTTACTGTCAGATGATCACATTTACTGTCTAAATATCATACAAGACTCAGTAAAGAGTCCATTATCAATTAAACGAGACCTGGTGTACTTTGAAAACATTTTTCGACAGTCGAGTTTACAATTGAAATTAATTATTCATATGTAAAAAATTGAGACAATATTTAATATAATAGTATTATTAGATGCTCCATGCGTCAAATATTAATTTGGTTCCACATTACAAAACGAAAAAAACTCCTTCTAACACAACCTAAATTACTTTAAAATAATTAAAAGAGAGACAAAAGCGAAAATTAATTTAGTCTCGATATGAAGCCATAAAATATTTATTTCTATATCATTATACATATTTATTTCCAATTTACAGAACACTACAGATGTAGAGAAAAATAGTTAAATCTTACACATTAGAATTTCATATTGGGAATAAAACCAAAACCAGAACTCTTGCGTAAGTGACATTTCATGCAGTGTAAACACCCTTTCCTGCAGTATAAACAGGTATGACAACGTTTTTTACTCCAATGACTTGGGCGGGTCAAGTATCCCATCAAAGATAGTTGCGATCCTTCAAGGGATTGCCACGATAGCGTAGATTTAAAAAAAAATTCCAAATGAAAAATCTCATAAAACACTAAATTAAATCCAAAATATGATTACGTACAATATCTCCTTTAAATAAACGCCCTCAAACCCAAGATTGAATTCAATTTTCAAGGACATATTCCCCGCGGCTGGACAAAAAAAATTCGCTTTATACGATAGTAGAAAGTGGGTTACATCCCTGAATGGATAGGAAAATAGATGTTTTTAAAGCACACTGGAAAGAAATATTTTCTCTCACACAGTGAGGACAAAAGATTTCTCTTCTGTGTGGCTACGAACATGTGTTTTTTTACATGATCGAATTCAGAAAACCATTACTCACATATATTGCAGACCAAGTCTTTCTTCCACGGATAAGGACATGCGTTTACAAATTCTCCTGCGAAGAAAATTTTTCTTCGCACACATTGCATGCGAAAGGTTTCTCTCATGCGTGGGTGTGGTGATGTCTATTTAAACTACTTTGTTGATAAAATCTTTTCTCGCATACAGTGCATGCAAAAGGTTTCTTTCCCGTGTGTGTGCTGAGATGTGTTTTCAAAGAACGCGATTGAGAAAATCTTTTATCGCATTGAATGCAGGAGAACGGTTTCTCTCTTGTGTGGGTGCGGAGATGTCTTTTTAAATTACTGAGATCAGAAAACATTTTCTCACATTCAGTGCATGCGAAAGGTTTCTCTCCCGTGTGAGTACGGAGATGTTTTTTAAAATCATTCCTTGAAGAAAATCCTTTCTCGCATACAGTGCATACGAAACGATATTCTCCTGTGTGTATACAGAGATGTTTGTTTAAATTCTCTCGGTTAGAAAACATCTTCCCACATACTGTGCATGCGAAAGGATATTCTTCTTTGTGTATACAGAGATGTTTTTTTAATTTACCTCGTCCAGAAAACATCTCCCCACATACAGTGCATGCGAAAGGTTTCTCTCCCGTGTGGGTGAAGAGATGAATTTTTAATTGATACTGTGTAGAAAACTTTTTTTCACATACAGTGCAAGCGAAAGGTTTTTCTCCCGTATGGGTACGGAAATGTATTGTAAAATCACCCTGTGTAACAAATCTTTTCTCGCATACAGAACAAGCGAAAGGTTTCTCTCCCGTGTGCTTGTGGAGATGTCTTTTTAAATTACTGTGATCAGAAAACATTTTCCCACATTCTGTGCATGCGAAAGGTTTCTCTCCCGTGTGGGTGCGGAGATGTCTTTTCAAACTAGACTGTGCAGAAAATATCTTCCCACATACAGTGCATGCGAAATGTTTCTCTCCCATGTGGGTGCGAAGATGCGTTTTTAAATTATACCCAGTAAGAAACGTTTTACCACATACAATGCAAGGGAAAGTTTTTTCTCCTGTGTGTGTGAGGAGATGTGTTTTTAAATGACCCTGTTCAGAAACCATTTTCACATACAATTCAAGCAAAGGGTTTCTCGCCTGTGTGGGTGCGGAAATGTCTTTTTAATTCCCCCTGTATAAAAAATGTCTCACCACATACAGTGCAGTTAAAAAGTTTCTCTCCTGTGTGGGTGAGATGTGTTTTCAAATCATTCTGACGAGAAAATCTTTTCTCATATTCAGTGCAGTCGAAAGGTTTCTCTCGTGTGTGTGCGGAGAGTAATATCAGGAATATGTCACGAATGATGCGCATTTAAGGCGGCCAACTGTAAAAATCTTCCGTCACATCAATTACATTCGAAAATTTCTTCGGTACGAGGGTGAATCTGACCACTGAAGCTTATATATATAGACTAATTCTACATGTGTCACCTTGAGTGGATTTATCTTCGGCTTTAGAAGGGTTCTCTCAGGAATGACATTCATTGGAATGTCTATTTACAATGGAAATACACACGTTTGCTCTTCTGGAATGCCGACGTTTCTTTATAAGATGACCAGAAAGCTAACTACCAGTAATACGTTGATTTCCTAAATTTGAGACACCACCACCATTTTAGGATATAACAATCTGTACCAAGCACCTGCAAAGAGAGAAAAAGGAACTTGAATGTGATATACGAACACTATACAATTACGCTTTTTTCCGTATTTTTCACTTGAAATCAATAGCAACATATAGAGGTTCGTTCGTGCTAGAAAACGAGATACCTATAAATTACGATGTTACAAATTATGTTCTGGATTAATTAAACTACTGAGCATTTTAAATTTATTGTAATTAGGGCACGAGGTTACTTAGCTATATTTACTCGTTTGTTCCAGTAGATCAGTAGGACGTGCAGAGACTTGATATTTCGTTTTGTAGGGATCTACACAATCGTTCCGATCAATAATGCATAAGCAATATTAATACGTTTTCTTCTAATTCATTTTAGTTGTCCGTATTTCAAAATAATTTCATCATTAATTATTAAGTTTAATGCTCCAAGAAATTCCAAAGGTTAACAATCGATGAAAAAGCTTGGTTACCACCAGATGAAAAAGTTTATAAATCTAATAAAATATATAAAATTATTACAGGAAATATCAAAGAATATGGGGCTTATAGTTTTGTTTAGGCATATTTGTTTGGATTGTAGTTTGGTGGCTACACATATTTTTCACCACACTGTATGCACATTTTAATTAGTAGAATGAGTATATAATACATTAAAATTGACAATAGTATAAATTCTTCAAATTTCTTTCCGTTTATCTTTTGTACAAAAGTGTTTTTACGTGATTCATCAAATACCATGAATCAAATATTTCAAAAGTTATTTGTGTACCTTCTTGTAGTCTGTCAAGTGGTAGTGGTGAGTGATTGCTGCTAGTTAAAGTGTAATGAGATTAAATTTTTGAAAACAAAATGGTATTTATTGTTATTTCTATATTAGAAAATAATCATACATTCAAATTTTATTAATTTTAAATCTTTTTTTTTTCAATTTCTTTGGGGGAGGGGTCGGTTGTTATGGCGCGTGAGTGCTTGAATTTCTAAGGTTTATAATTAAACTTCAATTTTCGGGATGAATATTCAAGGATACGTAAGCTTCTAAATTAAAGTTTATCCTTATAAATCCTCCTTTATGCATTTCCATCGATAAAAAAAATCTTTGTTTTCTTCGAATGTTGGGCCAAAGAAAACTAAAAAATAATCCATTACTAAACAGAAATGCTAGTGATTTATGACATTCTTTAAGATCGAAGGTTTAGAACAGTAAACATTTTTCCAATTCAGATTTGCATACATCCACTGAGCGAGTTATGTACGCAAAGAGGGGACTTCTAGTACTTAATATACTAAAAATAAATTATTTACTTCTAGATATTGTCTTACAAACGAGTTATTACTTTCAAAATAAATTGTAAGGCAAAATTCTTTTATATAAATATGCATTCCTATAAAAATGTACATTGGGACCAAAAATGTGAATAGACTTGACATATATTATCTTTTTAATACTCTTGAAAGTTGTCGATATTAATAAAATAGTTTTGCTAGAAATCTAGAAAAGTTAAGTTAAAATTATGAAGATTAAGCTATACCTATTAGTAAAACACTTCTTGGTTAAAAAAAATCACTCCTACCTCTTCATTAATAGAAAAGCAATTGCCAATTTAAATAATTTATCATGATGCAGTATGAAATATTTTATTCTTCAGTCATAAATGTATGCACTGAAACTGCAAAAGTTTAATACCAGATTTAACAAAACAGTGATTCAAGAAACACATATACATAGTATGCAAAACAGTAATAATCACATGAATTAAAATTTTTATGCATAAGTAAATAAAAAAAATGCCACAGTCATGAAAAACACCCTGCATGATGAAATTTAAACTGTTTAGTTCATATACAAACATCTTATGGTCTATTTATAAATTATTTCTCATAAAACATTTTTTCCTTTCCCTCCTCCTTCCAAATTAAGGAAATTTCACACATATTATGTATAATAAATTTAAACTCTTAAATTAATACACTTCACAGAAATATAAATTAAAAAGTAATTGTTCTCTATTTTGTACACATAAGCTCAGGTGAGGATCCTCGTAAAACATTCATCATGTTTATTTTGAGCAAATGTAACAAAAAGCAAATGATATTGCCTTATAAAAGAGTTATTGTTACTTTCAAAATAAATTCTACATCAAAATTCTTTTATATAATTCTAATTGGAGTATAAAATTTTGGAACACACTGGTACAAAGCTGTTAACAATAATAGATTGCTGAGCTTATACCAGAATGAAAAAAAAAAAATCAGAAAACTCAGGATAGCTAAGGTGTAGGGGCATTTAGAGCTTTTAAAACATAGCCACCCATTTCTCGAGGTAGAGAGTTACAATCAATAACATTTGTGATTGGATTACACACCACAAGAGGCTGATTATTATCTGCCTTCAGTGGAGGTGGATTTATGAGAACTTCAGCACAGGCTACATAAGTAAAAGGAGCCAGAGAAGGAGGTGGCTTGTTGTCATCTATAACTATTATCTCGGAAATAACTTCCGAAATGCAGAGTGCGGTATGTTTCACCGTTGAAGAAAAACTCCATAAATAAGCAGACAGAATTTAAAAAATACTCGACGGTTTATTAGAAAAATAATACAATGAAACATTATAAAACAAAATAAGCTACCTACGGCTGCACTAGCTACAGCACATAGCAAGCACATGGCATACAATTGCTTCTGCCACGCAGTATAAATAACAAGGATATTTTGCATAAGGCAGGGTGTCTTCTTCCTGAGAACACTTTATTTAATGGTAAATTGCAAATGTAAAAGTGTGACGTAAACACGGGAAACAATCCCGATTAATCCGATCATGAATGACGTCATACACTACAATGACCGGTTAACTTAAAATAACAAAAATTAAGGAACAGTATAAAGAACGTGAGGGAAGTTAACGTGAATGATACGCACGTGTACGAAGTTCCGATGTTTAGGAAATGAGCATTACGTAAACGCTGAAGCTTATCGCCGAACTTCTGAAAGACGATAACTTAACGTCGTAGTTCCGGTAAGATTTGTAATAATAACTTTGCCAGCACATATAATGATACACTCATTCATGCAGTTCATCAGAAAAATAAAACTTATTGTACTGAGATTTCATTAACTTTATCTATATACTTTGTTTTCTTTGTAAGATTTTGATAAAATTCAGAGCCACTTCAAGGCATCTCTACAAAACCATCACTTAAATGTAGATGAGATATAAAAGTGATAAAATGAGGTGTAAGAAAATGATATACAACATCATGAATATACAAACATAAATTTGCATTAAGTTCTGAACACAACTATATATATACCTAGAAATACAAATATCACATTCTGACCATTTTGAATTACAATGCTCAGGACATGTTAGATTTTCAAGGAAGTACTACACATAATTCGGAATTATCTCATTTCTGACAGTTAATTATGTTTCTTTTGGCCTTGGTTTTTTACATCGTGGAAGATTTCTGTCATCTATATTAGTTATTCCTACAGAACTAAAGTGGGAGATAACTGTCGAATATTATTGAGAAGCGAGGGGAAATTTTTAATATTTGCAAAAATTAAAAAAAAGGAACTTTTCTAAAATCCTAAAATCTCTATATGATGAAATCATCAAAGTATTAATCAACCATTTCTCACCTCAAACTTCCATAATTATGCAGCAATTCCGGTTTTATAATCTGAAGCAACATACAGAACATGTGGCAACCTTCATCGTTAAAATCTAAGAACAAGCAAGTAAGCATGCTTTTAGAGTATTTTTAAATGATGCCATTAGGGATAAAGTAATTTGTGGTTCAGCAGACCAGCAAATACAAAACATACTATTAAGTGATTCAAAACTTCATATCAACAAAGCGTGTGAAATAGCGCTTGCTATGGAAACGACCAGCAGAGAAGCAAAATTCTTCAAGGTTAAAGAAAATGTTCTAAAAATTTCAAATGCAAATACAACTTTAAAAACAGAACTCCTGGTTATTTTCCCAGGCAAGGATAAGAATCGTCAACCTGAGAACAACTTCCAAAATAACATTCCCCAATTACTGGAAATGTTAGAAATTGTAAACATTGTGGAAAGAAACATTGTGATGAATGCTTCTTCAAAAATGTGACTTGTTATAAATATCAACATCAAGGACACTTTGTCAGTACTTGTAGAACCTCTGCTACAAATTTTGTTGAAGAATGAGATGAAATGTACATCAACACTGTGTCAATATGTGCAGCCATTGAACATGAGGTTCCCAAGCCTTACCTCATTAATTTATTAATAGGTAGTACCTCAGTGAACATGCAGATAGATTATGGCAGTGCACATTCTGTGATGTCTAGAAATAAGTAGGGACACTTAAACAACTAAAAATTCCTTTGTGCTCATATCCAGGTGAAAACTTAAAAATTGTCAGAAGATTTGAGGTGCCAGTCAAATTTAAAGAGAAAAATCAATGGTCATCATTGGTTGTTATTGAAATACCAAATAGACCTACACGTTTAGGTCGCTATTGGATTCAACAACTTGGCACTGATTTGAATGAAGCAATCTATGACCACATTGCACATGTCAATGGTGAGTTTAAATGTCCTAAAAATTGAAGCTGATTTCTCTCAAGAAAATGTTTTACAATATTACCAATCCAAATTCCCTAACTGTTTTAGTACAAGTGATTCAAAAGGAATGTTGGATGAACCGGAAAATATTGCTATGAAGGAAGATTCTGTACCAATCTTTTGCACATCCAGACCAGTTCCATATGCAGTAAGACAGCTGGCAGATGAAGAGTTGGATTTATTGATTCAGAAAGGTGTTCTGATAATTGTGAGTCATCCCAAACGGGCAACCCCTATTGTCCCAGAAGCCAAATTGAACAGTGAAGGTAAAAGAACTGTTAGAATTTGTGGAGATTTTTCAGTTACAGTGAACAAATTTTCTGAAATCCAATTCTACCCACTTCCATCCAAAGAAGATATTTTCACAAATGTGGGATCAGGTAAATACATCTCAAAAATTGATTTGTCAATGGCTTTCCATCAGCTACACATTACTCCTGAGTCTCAGGAGCTGTTAATGCTGAACAGAACTAAATATTTACTGATGTATACAAAATTACCTTTTGGTATTAAATCAGCATCTTTCTTCATCCAGCAAAAAATGAATAATATTTTAAAGGACTTCTCATTCACAGATTGTTATATTGATGATCTATTCATACATGCAAATACTAAAGAATGTAACCATACAGGAGGTTATGAAAATAATGGAAACATGTATCAATATTAGCGATGTGTTATGAATGTGCTTCGCATTCCTTAAAAAACAAGTCTGTCCACCGGTATTTTTTTATACAATATAGTGTATGAATTATTCTACTGTCAGGTAGCAGTAATGAAGCTAAGGGCATTGTACTTTAGGGGGGAACAGCGTAAAAGGTGAAAAATTGCCGACCTTGCAAAAATGGCAAATTGTTTGGGCGCATTTAAATTGGAATATCTGTAACTGACACCCCCAGGCTAATGGGTGTTTTTCGAGCTAAGGTTTTCATGATGTTTCTCAGTGTTTCCATTATTTTGTTAAACACCTGTAGAACTGAGCTGGTGTTGCAAAACCTACATTCATTCAGTGTAAAGGTAAATATCTCCAAATGTGAATTTTTCAAAGATAAAATTAAAGTTTTGGGTCATGTTAAAGATCCTAAAAGCATTCACCCACTTACAGACAAATGTGATGATATATCAAATACACCAGTACCTAGAAATGTTACTGAATTGAAAACTTATTTGGGACATTTAGGTTACCATCAACATTTCAAAGATGAAACATCTATATAAATTGCTAGAAAACATACGAAATGGGATTTCAACAAGAAGTGCATTGATGCATTTGAAAAAAGTAAGATTTTGCTTGATACTACAATGTAATTCATCAAATTATGGTCTGGGAGCAGTCTTATACCATGAATTATCCCCTGGTTCATTAAGACCAGGGGATTTTATTACTGGTTTATTAAGACCAGTAATTGCATCAAAAACTCTCAATAAAGCGGAAAGGAACTATGCCCAGGTACATAAAGAAACAGTAGCTATCATTTTTGGCATCAAATGTTCAATAAATACTTACAAGACAAAAATTTGTCATTGAAACTGACGCAAAATCCTTGTTGACCATTAGGTCATGATAAACCTGTTCATGAGATGGCAAATTCAAGGATGCAAAGATGGGCATTAATATTATCTAGCTATGATTATATCATAAAGTACAAAAAGGGCTCAGAACTTTTACTAGCAGATGCTCTTTGTCGTCTTCCTTTTAGGGATGATGAACCATTCGAAAAATATGCTCATTAGTTTGTATGCTGTTTAGCAGATTTTGAAGATCTGAATAACAAAGAAATTGAAAAAAAGTGAAGTTGATTCTGATGTTAGTAAAGCAATTTATTATACCAGGTTTGGTTGTCCACAAGTTGTTGAAGATTCCCTAGAGGATTATTACAGAGAGAAGAACTGAGTATTGAAAATAACTGTTTACTAAGAGCAAACAGATTACTTATTCTGGGGTGGTTGAGAGAAAAGGTTCTTCATGTCTTACATACTGAATACCCTGGGGTAGTTTGAATGAAGCTCCTAATAACAGCTTTAATTACAGATATTATGAGTTTTTATGTGCAAAAGTATACAGTCTATTTTATTTCTTCTCTATTTCTGTTAGAGATGCAACAGATCTTGGTATATATATATATATATATATATATATATACAGTGGACGCTCGTTAATTCGAACTCAAAGGTTCTCGAAAAAAAGTTCGAATTATCCGATGTTAAGAGAAAATATATAACTTTAAAAGTGTATCACTGACGAAGAAAAATCTCCTAGTATGTATAACCCCGGAAAATGTATTATACTATGTTATCTAAAATTAACATATTAAAAAGCAATACAGACTTGCCTTAATCATAAAATGAAGCAGAAGATATGCAGTAGAAAGTAAACTTTAATTAAAAATACGAATTACACTTTGGGGAAAAACTGTAAAGTGGATGTTTGGTTTTGTTTATGATGCCTACATTGTTCAGCCAACTTCTGGATTTGAAGTAAACATTTCAATTCATTTTCAGAGGACGGTTCCATCTGAATAAATGCTTTCAGAGTTTTAATAGAGTCCATTATGGCTTTGTCCATTATGGTCGCATTAAAAATATCTTTCGACAGGTAAGTAGAGAAAAGCCCTGGCAGTTTCCTACCGAAATTAATGCATACGTCTTCGTTTACATCAGAGCTTTGGCCACATAGTGTTTGATAAGAAATATTGTGCCTTGACTTAAATCGAGAAAGCCATCCATCACTGCATTTAAAATCTTCAATACCCATTCGACTTGCCAATTCATCAGCCTTCCTCAGCACTCGGGATCCATTTATCGGAAAATTTCGAGATCTAACATCCTGGAACCAATTAATTAATCATTTTAGGGACTGAAGAATCAATAAGCAAAATGATTTTGACTACATCAAATAATACAAATTTCTTTGTCATTCTGTCGAGAGCTTTTTCTAGATATTCTTGGGATGCATTTCTCCTGCGTTTCCTTCCTCTAGCAAATTTTGATTTTTCCCATGAATCTAAAATTGACTCCTTGTTTTTCAAATAAGTTGACAAGATTTTTTTTAAAATTCCATAGTCAGCTGCTAACTTTGTTTTACATTCGCCATTCTCTACTCTCTCTAAAATTTCTACCTTTGTCTCCAAAATTAGGGTTTTGTACTTTCCACGCGTAGACATCCTGATTTTTTGCACTGCAGGCATAACTGACGCAGCTCCCTAGAATCTGTAGTAAAGACTGGTTTTTCTGTAAATTCTAAGAAAATCGATACAAATAACGGAAAATCACTTTGTCCGTTAAGCACTGATAAGGACAATAACCACTAACGTTTAGCGCAATAGTCTAGGAATGCAGGCATGTGCCTCTTTACATAGAAAAAAAATACAGGTGATTTTGACACACAAAATAATAAATGGTTCCAAAACAATGTTTGATCACGAATAGTAGTTCATATTCAAGTAAGTCTGTCAAGTTCAAGTATTCATCTCAAGTAAAACATCCAGGCACAGTTCAAGAAAGACTTCAAAGGTTGATATTTAAGAGTTTTAATCCATGTTACAATATTTTCAATTTTTATACATAAAAAGAAATTAAATTAAATTCAACAATAGCTTTTGCAGTAAATGTGATGAACTCAGAACAACATCCACCCTCCTGGATATAATATTTAATGTGAGATAACAATAGTTTTACATTATAATATACCTAACTGGAATAATGTCAAATAATTAACATATTTCATTTTTATGTAACTAAATATTGTCTAATTTTCTATATTATCATAGTTCCACTTTTCATTATCTTAAATTCAAGTTGAATACATTTAAAATTAATGCATCTTCCCCACAAAAAGAGGAGAATAGAAAAAAACAACCTGAAAAAGTTTGCTAACCATATTTATATATATATATAAAAAAAAACTTAAATTACCAATAAATAATTTTATGCACTATAACAGCAATAATTTTATTTGTTAATTTAATTTTAAAAAGACTCATATTTTTTAATTTCATAATCTCACATATTCCATACAATATTTATGTTAAACCGTACGCTGCTCTTACGTTTAGTTTAAAATCTGTATATTTCGACCCTTTCAACGTAAGAATTATATTAATGAATGTGCGAAAAATAAAATGTTTCATTATATTAGTTGTTTGAAAACAACTGTTACACTACACATCTTACAGAATCCTCTGGAAATTTTCTGCAGAAATCTGTTAATATTACAAAGAAAATGTTGAAGAAACACAAGTTTTCCAACAAGGTGTATGATAATTTTCAACATAGGTTGGACTGCATATTATTTGCTTATAGAAATACACCTTCATCAGTTACATTGAAGAATCTGCAGAACTTATCTTCAGGTATACACCACAGACCAAGACTACTAAGCTCAGAAGTGATCACATTGTGAAAGAAAAGAACTATCAAGAGTGTCATAGTTCTCATTAAACTGCCAGTGTAAGGCATTTTAGTGTCAAAGAAAAAGTTCTTGTGAAATCGACCAGAAACAATGAAATTAAATGGTTCCTTAGTACCATCATAAAAAACATCAGTGAAAGCACCTGTCTGGTAAATGAAAACAATGAAGTATGTTTCATACATGCAGATCACCAGCAGTAGTACAACTTTTCATGTTCCTAAAGTTAGAGTCCATAACAGTGTGCCACTTGATCATGTGAGTGAATCTTCAGTGACATCTACTGATGATGATTCAAGGCCTGTTTCTGAGTTTATGCGGAATGAGACTATACCTCAAACTCCTACAGAGATAGTGGAAAAAGAACAGACTATATAAGGAGCTGACAAAATACCTAAAACGGCCTTTGACTGTCATAATAACTCAAATTTGTTATATAAAACACCATAGCCAAAAAAGCTAATAAAGCCTTGAAATCGCTTAAATTTATAGATCTGTAAAAATAGTTTGTATTGCATTTTAGTTTTAACCACATACTGTGGAATGCTTTATCTATTTATTTTAAAAACTACTTATTTTCATCTTAAATCTTAAATTTTAACTATTGTGCAAAATTTTAAGGAGGAGTGTATCATGTACTTATATGTCATTACTTATATATCCATATTACGATCACTCCTTTCAACAACGTCATATCTCAATATTCGGCAAATTTTAGTTATGCCTATTTTCAGAATGCCCTGAAAGAGTCGTATATCCCTGCAAGATCATCATATCTCACCGCTCAATATTTAGCCGCTAGAGAGCAGAATTAAAATTTATTTTCAATACATTTCAATGTACTTTTAAACTTTCAAATCAAACTCCTGAAAAATCTTGTGCTCTCTGATCATTCTAATTTCCTGATCATACCAATGATTATAATAAAGTAGTTGTATATCTAATACATTACACTAGTCAATTACTTTAATAGAGCTAAATAAGTACTGAAACTTGACTTACCAAATGATGATTCAATAAGATAACATGCAGTGTGAAAGAGTTAAAATAACCACAATTTTTCTGCCCGAAGAAGATTTACATGTTTAAATCAAAACAACAAATTTTGGTTATGACTCAGTGTTCTATTTATAAAATTTTAAAAAGTCTGCTAAACCAAACTTCTCACAGATCACGGTAGAATTAAAATAATTGAATAATCAAAAGACAGCTTTAGGATCACTATGCATAAAAGAATAGTAAATGTGTAATGAATAAATTATCAAAGACAGGGCTGACTCTAATCCAACTGGACTAGACTTATTGGATGCAAATGAGCCTGTGTTAGTAAGAGCCCCACAGGAAGAAACATTTAAAATATGTCTGAAAGGAAATACTGTGATCATTTAGATACCTTCTAGATAAGCTAATAAAATATAGCTACTATGGTTTCAAAGAAGTTTTAGTTGGAGCCACAGATCTTGCGACTTACTTAGAAGCCACTCCAGAATTTCGGGAAACACGTTTAACAAAATGAAATAGGCAATTTCATGATGTCTGAGGATGAACCAATAAGAAACTGAAAAGAAATGTTTGAGTTGTTTTATTTTAACGAATACTGTACAAAGCTAAACAAGTTCATTCCGGGCGAACACACATCGAAAACATGCATGTTACTAGAAACTGCCTTAACAGATATAAAAATGATTCAGAAAAATGACCAAATGAAGTCTATAAATGATGTAGATGTTGATAGCTATATGCTGGTTGAAGAAATGGAAGTATTAACACCTACTGCTTTGGAAACCCTATAAAAATTCTACAATTGCAATAAATGACAGCTACTGCTCTTTCAAATGCACTTATAGCTTTGAGAATATATTTAACAATGCATGTAACTGTAGCATTGGGAAAAAGAAGCTTTCCGAAGATAAAAATTAAGTAAAACATACCTGAGGTCAACAATATCACAGGAGAGACTCAACAGCTTTGCAATGCTGTCTATAAAGAATGTAGAAACAAGTAAAATTAAAATTTCATCAATTTATAAATGATATTGCAGATAAATAATCTAATAAAATTTGATTGTCAATAACTTTGTTCTGTGAATGAAATATATGTAGTCTAGCTACTTTTTAGTATTTCTTTTCTTATAAATGTATATCAAAAATGAAATATGACCACCTTCCAAATTTTAGTCTTTTATGCATATTAAATATTTATCATTTAATATATATCAGAATTTTGAAGGACCCCACCATAATTTCCGGAATTGGGCCCTGCTTATTCCATCACAGCATAATTATGCAATATATTTCTGGAGCACCGAGGAAAATAAAAAGCAAGAGAATTTTTAACACTAATCATCACATTAATAAATGTTAATTTTTGACACTTTTGCTACAGTTACTTTCCATTCATTTAATATTTTTTATTCCTTGGAGGAGGGTAGGACACATATATCCTAAAATAACAAACATCAATTTGACTAATACTGAACTGAAGGACAAACTATATATATTAAAAATTCCGAAAGCAGTCATAAATTTTAACAGTACAAAATAAATCTATTAAGTAAAAAGAATATGCAGGTACAAGAGCAGACAATTAAAATCTAGTTCTAAACTGAACTAAGTACAATATTTACAAAACATTTTTTTAAATATCATATCAAGGCTGTCATAAATATTAGTTAATACAGATTTTGTAAATCTTGGAATGTTTCTAATGAAGAAATGTGTAGAATGCATGGTGCAGGGGAAACTAAACATTTTATATGTAACATTAATAATTGTGCACAGTTTTGAAGTGTTAAATAATTTATTTTCTCATTAATAAGAATTTCAATTTTAAATATCAAGTATTACTGTTAAATCCTCCTCTTTCAAATACATTGATTAAAAACTTTAAACAAGCATATTAAAATGAATGATGAACCTAAACTGTTGAATATTAAGGAGTTTTACATTTAATGCTGTTTTTGTTATCTTTATTTCTATGAAAAATGAGTATGATTGTTATTTATTAAATGTTCTCATCAAAAATGTTAACACGGAATGAATAGAAAAACAAATAACATAAAAGAAATTATTTCAAATACAATCATAAATAAAAAGATCTCTGATAGAAGAATGATACAAGAAAGCAATGCCTGTAGTACAGACTGCTGCTCATGGTGCAAAGTTGTAAAAACTCCCGAAATTTGTAAAAAAAACTCACCAAACTTTCATAAGGTTTAGTTTTTTTAAAACTTTAATATATTTTAAGCATGAAATTAAATTTTACAAAAAAAACACCAAAAACATGAATGTTGAGAAATGTGCTTAACTTTTATGGCCTAGAATTTGTTGAGTATATAATTGGTTCCTTCACTTATGTTCTGCTACAATTAGGTTGAAATCTTTATAATAAATGTCTTTATTATTCAGTTTAATGGCTTAATAGGCTGCAATCCACATCCAGCCAAGCTTCGCTCTTACATCACCAAAGGTCAGCAATTATATCTAAGAAATGTCACTTGGGTTTATTTCAGTTTCAACTAATTGAATTTGAATAATCATCCTTTAGATTTTTTATCCAATGAAATTTAAAATTAGCCTCAATTAATGAATTATACTTTCAGAGAATGAAAAATATTTTGAATTCTTTCCATAACATTTCTATTTTCCTCCTTTTCAAGGAATGCAACCTGGAAGGTGAAAGCTTACCCTTGCCTGAGTGCATCTGGTATATCACTTCATCTTGATTAGTACTTTTGAATTCTAATTTTTTTAAAGAAAGTTTCGTAATTTATGCTTTTTGTTAATTTTATGTTATTTCCTAAATTAATTTAAATTTTGTTCTATAAATTCATCAGTAATACTATTGTCAAAATTTTTTTCCCATTCTGCTATATACGTTGAAATAATCTTTCTACAAACTGTAAAACTTATTGTACTTAATTTTTTAACTATATTTTTATTTTTTTCTAAAAGCTATTATTTTTATTCCAAAACCTAAGTATTATACAATGTTTAAATTTTGACCTACTTTTTGAAACAGATTGATACATTATGAACACTCTCTTGATATTTAGTCTGTTTCAATTATTTATTCCACATAAATGCTGTATTCAATACTTTTTTTTAAAATATTCTAATGCTGTTTATTAGCTACTTGTTGAATTTTTATGCAGCATTGATTGTCAAGCTAAAGTTTTTAAACATTAAGAAATAGTATTTTCCTAAAATTCTCATCAGGAGAACTCCACTTGGTGGAGTTTGATAAACTTTCCACCGAACGCCACAGGATATATAACTACTCCCCCACATATTTTATCCTTTACCTCAATTATTAACAGTTCAAAAACATTTGCATGACTCTATGTTATATAGCAAAGTTGCTAAATTCTTTATGTCTGACTTGTTTGATGACATGTTTATAAATTTTGGATAAAAATTGTAAATAAAATTACCAGAGAAATCAGATTGCCAAATTTTAGCAATCTCTTGAAATAGTGGAGCGTATATTTTACTAGCAATTCAACATCGACCTGAAAGTGATAGTCTACTAATTTGTTGAAGACAATATACCATGGCTGAAGAGGCAGTTTTTAACAGTTTAAAAGTCATACTATTGTATTAGAATTTAGTTTCACTCACAAAAAATATAGAGTAAAATGTAGAAATCATACATCATTTTCAGCATCTTAACCGAACAGTTGGATCATACAATACAGAAAAAAAATACCTGTAAATCAAATTTACTCGAACGGCTGTTTATTTTTCTGGCATCTAGATTAATTGAATTTCAGTATGTGATCCAAAGTTTGTCGGCAAGGGCACCACACTTTTCTTTTAATTACTACGATTATAGAGAATCAAATGCAATAATCTACCTAACCATCAGGACTGTGAGAAACTGCTCGATCAAGACTATGAACAACTTATTTAATACGCCTTACTTAACATATACGCTACAACCCTGAAGTTATAAATAATAATGAGAATAATCTACCTAACTGCGCGGCATAAACATAAACACTCAAGCGATACCGTTGCCACCCTAACGGTATTTCTTATAGCTTCATGGTTGCCACTGATCATTATAAATGTAACCCAATGTAAGTAAAAGTCATGTAGTTCACAGTGTACCTATAGGGGAGCAGAAGGGGGACGAATAACCCCTTTACCTCTTACCGTAAGATTATAAGATCGCAGTTTTATTCTTCTATTACGAACTTGTGTTAAGCTTAACGGATGATTGAAATGCGCAGCCTCAGACTGATTTTTTCACGGATCCGTTATGTCATGGTAAGGGCCTGTTCACATAGGAGTCCGTGGCGTTGCGGTAAGGAAAAGATGACGTTGAGACGAAATCAAATCAATCATAGGCGTTAAAAATTTCATTGCTAATCGGTTGGAGGCATATGATTGGTTTATTTTAGTCTCAACGTCATCTTTTCCTTAACGTAACGCAACGGACTCCTATGTGAACAGGCCTTTACCCTCGATTTCTTCATAGAGTACAGTGTATCCAAGAATCTACAGAGCTACATACCTTCATGAGTGTGTCAAAATAGTATTCGAATGACGGTACCCTTCTCAACAATTTAAAGATTAAAAAAAATTATAGGGGCCGAATAAAAATATTCCTATTACGAAAATAATCTGACCAAAGATTGTGTTACACATATATTTTTTATGTAGACGACCTCAATTAATTTGTGGTCCTACTACAGATAAACGTACTTTTCCTTATGCCGCGTTTACACATTCGAATTCGCCTCCAAAAAATATTCGGCACGTTCGTGCATCGACGCGAACGATCCTTCTCACATTCGCGCCTGTCATTTTTGCTCGCATCAGCCAGTCGTCCGTACGTTGTAGCCAGTGGGGCAGATAATGGAGATCGATGAGGAACTTGTAAACGTTTTAAAAATTTGTACATAAGCCTTTTTAACTGTTCATCTCCATCTTTATCAGTTTTTATTGGTGAACATCCTGCGCTGTTCACTTTCATCCGTCATATCGGTTTTTATCTACCGATTTAATATTTTATGAAACAGGTTATATCATATTTATACTTCCAAATTTTATATTTTATTTTTTTTTCATGTGGTTTTATTCCATATTTTGACTGTTTTTACCGATGTATTTCATATATATATATATATATATATATATATATATACATACATACATACTGTTACGTGTTATTAGCCAATTTGGCGTGTTATCGCCAGCGCGCGTTTTTCAGGAGTTCTCGTGAATTAAAAACCATGGTTATGCACGCTCACACGTCTACCATGGAGAAAGTAATAATTGCGGATTTCGGTCAATTGTTGGGAAATGGTTTAGTTGTGCGGTGTGGCATCACGGGTTTTGTTTTGCGAGTTAAATAGGTTTTTTAGAATAGCAATTCAGTTCAAGCTTTATCCTTGAAGAGAAAGGTGATTGTGTTTGTTTAGATATTTTATCGTCCCAGGATTTGACGGGATTTGACAAACGGCCTGTTCTCTTCGGGATGCATCGACGACACATTCAGAGCACGAGGGCTTCCCATCATCCGGCTGCAATTCAGATGGCCGGGAACTGATTTCCCTGGGACTTGGCGTCTTGATCCAGGATCTTAGTGGAGTTTTCGTTGGACCTTGCTGTTTTAAGGTTGTGTATTATTTTAAAATAAGTGTTATATTGAATGTATAAAAGAAAACTTTAAATCCCAAATTGTCAAGAAAAATACCTAGGAGCTGGAAATTAACGAATTCCAGCGAAGATTGGCAGTAGGATTTTTCTCTGCTGCTGCAACTTGTTAAAAGAAGACTGTATGTTAGTTTTGCTGTGTATAAAATCTCTGTTTTTCAATTGTGGTAACTGGCATATTTGTTTCATTTCTTGAATTCACTTGTAAAAATAACTTTCCGCACCACGAATTTGGTCCAATACATACATATTGTTACTTGTTAGGGACCAATTTGGCGTGTTATCGCCAGCGCGCGTTGTTCAGTAGATCTGGTGAATCAAGACGCCAAGTCCCAGGGAAATCAGTTCCCGGCCATCTGAATTGCAGCCGGATGATGGGAAGCCCTCGTGCTCTGAATGTGTCGTCGATGCATCCCGAAGAGAACAGGCCGTTTGTTGTAGGTTTTGTAAACGGTCAACCGTGTAGCATATTGCTAAAGCTAAGTAAGTTGCAAGTCGCTTAGTTTGACCCTTAATGAGTAGGGACATACGTCAGTGGACACGTTCCTGGATACCATGCTAACGAACAAAAATCCACAGTAAAGCTAAGAAAATTTCTATGCCTGATGAACGATTTAAACACGTGCATTTAGACTTAGTAGGACGTCTACCTACATCAGACGGATACACATATCTATTCACGATGCTTGACAAGTACACACGCTGGATCGAATCCATTCCATTGCGCGACATTACGGCGGATACAGTCACCAAAGCCTTTTACACGCATTTTGTTACGAGGTTCGGTACCGCTAGCAAGGTCAAGACAGATCAAGGTCGGCAGATTGAGGCTAATCTTTTTAACACTCTTAGGCATTACACACGTGCGTACCACACCCTTTCACCCTGCAAGCCATCGTTTGGTCGAAAATGCTCACAGGACTTTAAAAGCTTGTTTAAGTGAAAGATGGATAGGGCACTTACCCACTGTCTTATTAGGCATGCGCAGTCTTCAGAAACGAACTTGCAGCTACTACTGCAGAACTGGTCTATAAGACAACTCGGCGTTTCAGAGGGGATTTTCTGACGCTTATGCTCCAGATTTTGTGAAGCAGTTAATAATGATCATGGCAAAGCTGACGCCCAAGAAAGCGAGTAATCACTCGAGGCCAAGAACTTTTTTGCCTCAAGTGTTACATACGTGTACACGTGTTTGTTCGCCAAGATCATGAGAAACCTCTATTAGTCCCTGCGTATAACGGACCGTTTCTGGTAATGCGGTGAAGTGATAAATATTTCACAGTTCTGGTGCGGCAGAAAGAGTCAGTCATATATGTTGACAGTCTGAAACTTGCATGGACACCCGATTTTAGTCCGGAAAAGCTTACTCTACGGTGAGTAATTCCGGGCTGAAAAGCAAATTCAACTTTTATTCGAGACTTCCTCGACAGCCTTTTATTCGAGACTTCCTCGCACGACTTTCCTTCGGAAGTTGTTCTATATGCTTTTGACATGCTGCAGTAGTTTTAGATCAATCAAAGTGTTCATGTATATGTTGTTGTACATATTCAACGTTCGCTCATTTAGTGAGCAGCAAAATATAACTGTTTAAAGTCTATTTGCTTGTGAAGAAATGTAAATGTGATGTGCGGTAATGAAACCGCAAAATGACAATTTTTTTATATTTTCTTGGTGATAACAACAGAAGCTTTATCCTTCAACGTGTCTAACTGTAACTTGGAAATGATATTCTTCAAGCTTAGAATTTTCTCCAAAGGAGATAGTATTTTTCCAACACCTTAAGGTATGCCAACACCTTATACCTTTTGGCCCATTTTTAGGAAGATCAAACTGGAAATTTCAGCAAGACAATGCGCCATGCCATGTGTCTAAATCAACTAAAATATGGTTTCAAAAAGAAAAAATCGACGTCTTAAACTGGCCAAGCCTTAGTCCAGACCTGAATCCCACCGAAAACTTGTGGGGCCATTTGGCTCGTCAAATGTATGCAAATAACCGTCAGTATGATTCTGTGTATGAATTGGAACTAGCTATCATGGATGAATGGGACTAAATTCCCAAATATTTGCTCGAAAATCTAATTAATTCAATGAAAAATCGAGTATTTGAAGTTATTTAGAAAAATTGTGCATCAACATCATATTAGTTTTATTAAAAATATTTGTTTTAACTAGTGGTCTTATAATTTTGTTACAGATATTTGATTGGAAAAATTTGAAATTGTTGATAAAATAATTAGTATATTTAAATATCTCTTAAAAATAATATACATGTATTTTATATTTCATTTATTAACATCAACCTAATTTAATTTTAAAAAAAATATACTATTTATAGTAAAAATCACGAAATCCACAGTGGTCTTATAATTTTGTTACACACTGTAGTATGATTAGCTAACGAATTTTCTTGAATTTTCTGTATACTTCAAAAGTAATATAAATGTTTCTTTTATTCAGAAATAAATTAATATACCAGTGTAATTTTACACTTTATATTTAAGAGATAGAATTTTAATGACAAGCAATATTCTACCGTTTTCTATTCTTAGAATTTGTTTGCATTTATTACTTCTAAACAAAGCTATAAATTGTAGTTCTATTTCTAATAACTTGGCATATAAAAAAACAGGTCTTCTCTATATTCCATATCATTAGTTATTAATTTCTCTATTAAACTACCTTGATGTAGAACCTACGTGAATAAGAATAACCATCTCTAATCGATAACTGAGGTATTATATAAAAAATATTAGCTGAAAACCCGCGCTTCGCTACGGAGTACATTCAAATTAAATACAACGGTCAATATATGCAATTTGACCCGTTCTTACCAGCAGGTGGCGGGTCCGTGTTTTGATTATTGCCTTGGCCTTGGAGGTTTGGCATGTAGGAAAGAACTAGATCCATGGTCATGTGTTTTTTTGTACTCTATTCTCTCTTTTAGGTTGGAAGTAGTCGCTTAAAAGTGCTATTCTAAAGAAAGCTTTTATAGCTGATGGTTGTAATATTGTAGACAGTGGTGTAATTCGCCTTTGAATGTGCTAGTTTCTTCATGTAAATCTTAAGAATAAATGTTTTGTGATGTACAAAGACCATGATTTTGCCTGAATCCACACTGACTACAAAACAACGCCGGCGTAATCGAAAAGACCCGTCAGGTAAACTAAGATTTTAATTATAATTTCTAGTTTGGAATTTTGAGACGGGACATTTTTTGGCGCCCGAACAGGGACGCCGGTCTTGAAAGTTGTTTTGAAGTAAAATATTGATATCCTTTAACTGATTGGATAAATGAATGGAATATATTCTATATTTTTGAAGATGTTTATTTAAACAGTATTGAATTTTGAATAGATATATTCTATATTGAAGAATGTTTTATAGTATTGAATAGAATTGTTTTCTATAAGTAACGGTTTTTTTTAATAATCTGAAGTTAGTGAAGAATAATATTATCTTGTTTGAATTTGCAACGTTGTGTTTTCATTTAATAAACTTTCGATTTATGAATATCTGTTGAAAAGGAAATTAGTCTTATGCTATGGATCAGCTAATTAAATTGCGTGGCTCTTATCGAGGTACCTTTACAAAATTTGCAGAAAAGGTGAAGGACTTTTTGAAATCAGAAGCCATTGATCTTGATTCTTGCGCCGGATTTTTGGCACAGCTGCAAGAAAAATATTCTAAAATTGAATCCTTTGATGAGGAAATTCTTAACACTTTGCGGAGCGACAAGAATTGTACTCAGAAAATGTTGAATGATGAAATCGAAAGTGCTGATAATTATAGTGGTACATTTATTGACTTAAAAACGAAACTTGAACGACGATTGAATTCTTCAGGCGATTTGAATGGAACACATATTGAAAGCGAAGCAAATTCCAAAAGAAATTTTAAACTACCAAAAATTGAATTACAAAAGTTTGATGGTAATCTAAAGGATTGGCTTTCGTTTTGGGGGTTATTTGAAAAAATTCATAAAGATGCAAATATTTCGGAAGTAGACAAATTTCAATATCTTCTCCAATCGACTCAAAAGGGTTCAAGAGCTAGGGAAGTGGTGGAATCTTTTCCTGTAACAGCTGAAAATTATCAACAGGCTGTTGAATGTTTACACACGCGTTTTGGCCGAGAAGACGTATTAGTTGAAGTTTATGTCAGGGAATTGTTAAGCCTTGTGCTTGGTAATACTTTAGGTCAGGAACATAAACTACCGATTTCGAAACTTTACGACAGATTAGAGACACAATTAAGATCTCTAAAAATGCTTGGCGTCACCAGTGACAAGTATGCGTCTATGTTGTACCCCTTAGTTGAATCCAGTCTACCAATTGAGCTTTTACGCATTTGGGAAAGACACTTAAATTCTGTTTCTCTTGGATCTAACGATAAAACTTTTAATAAATTAGAAACATTGATGCAATTTCTACGTAATGAAATTCAAGGGGAAGAGAGAATTAATCTTGCTACAAGTGGCTTTGGGTTTGAAAACAAAACAAAGAAATCTTTTCAAAATAAGTCCAAATATTTTCCAAATCAAAATAAAGCTATCCCAACTGGTATGGAACTTTTAACCTCATCCCAAGGCAAACAGAGTAGAGAACATGAGTGTGTATTCTGCGATAAGCCCCATCCCAGTGCGGAATGCAGAAAGGTAGTAAATTTTACTTATGAACAAAGAAAGCAAAGCCTTATGAACCGGGGAGGCTGCTTTAAATGCTTAAAATTGAACCATGTTTCTAGTTCGTGTAGAAGTAAATATAACTGCACGATTTGTGGAAAATCCCACCATAGTCTCCTCTGCAGAAATAATCAAAAATTCACTCCCAATACACAAGGTGTTAGGAGTGACAAAGCTACTTCCGTGCAAGACGAAACATTGGCTAATGTTTCTTCGACTCCAAGAGTTTTGTTGCCAACACTCGTTGTCGTTTTGAAGGGTGATAACAGGAGTTTGAAAATACGTGCAATAATCGATTCCGCATCCCACAGATCCTACCTGTTAGAAAGCACTGCGGAAAAGGTCGGCTACAAGTCGATGAGGAAGGAAAAATTGAAACATTCCTTATTTGGCGGTTCAAGCACGAATACTTGTGAACACAATGTCTATAAAGCTTACCTCTCTGATATCGGTGACAACTACCGCTGTAATTTTGATGTTCTTAACCAGACTACAATTTGTCAAACTATGCCACCTAGCACACAACTGTGTGAAGATGATTTGTCCGATATGGGGATACGTTTAGAAGATTGCCTTGGCCCCATAGAACTTCTCATGGGTGCAGATGTGGCCGGTAAGCTAATGACAGGGAAATTGAAAAGACTTAAATCTGGTCTTACAGCTGTGGAAACAAAGTTAGGTTGGACGGTCTTGGGTCGTACAAAGGGACATTCGGAGCAGACTGAAAACCTTGTAGTTACTTCGATGTTAGCTACAGATGTACGAATTGCAGACCTGTGGGAATTAGATAGCCTTGGTATCAGAGATCCTGCCGAAAAACAATCCCAATTAGAACTTGAAGAGGCATCTGGAAAACATTTTGTAAAGACCCTAAGCAGAGATGGTGATGGCGGATACGTGGTCTCATTGCCATGGATAGAGGGACACCAAGTTCTCTCAGATAATAAGGTTGTTGCTGAGCGAAGACTGAAATCAACTGTGAATGCTCTAAAAAATAAGGGCTTAATTGAAGATTATGAAGAAGTCTTTAATGAATGGCTTGGTGAAAAAATAATCGAAGAAGTGAAACCCGATGAGTTAGAGAAGACAAATTGTCATTACCTGCCACATAGAGCAGTCATCAAGGAGCATTCGACGACGAGAATTCGACCTGTTTTCGATGCTTCCGCGAAAGAAAAGGGTAGCTTCTCACTTAATGATTGTCTAACTAAAGGCCCAAACTACATCAAGTTAATTCCGAGTGTTTTGAATAAGTTTCGTTTGAACAAGTACGGAGTGATTGCAGACATCCGGAAAGCTTTTTTGCAAATTGGAATAAATGAAGCGGATTGCGACTTTCTCAGATTTCTGTGGTGGGAGAATGGTGATCCTAACAAAATGAAAATTTTCAGACATCGCCGAGTAGTTTTTGGGGTGAACTCCAGTCCATTCCTTTTAGGAGCTACCCTGAACTACCATTTAAGTAATGTTCCTGTTTACTTGCAAGAGACAGCTACCAAACTGAAGATGTCTATGTACGTGGATAACTGCGTTACGAGTTGCGACTCAGAAGAAGAAGTGATTAATTTTATTAAAGAATCAAAAGAGATCATGTCATCAGCATGTTTTGATCTCAGGGGTTGGATGGTTAATGGTCTGCAACCAGAAACATCAGAAACTCTAGAAGAAACTGTCTCTGTTCTAGGATTAAATTGGAATGTTTCGGAGGATACTCTATACTGCGATCCGAAATTTAGTGATTACGAAGATGTAAATTTGAGCAAGAGAATTATTCTGTCTTTAGCTAGTCAGATATTCGATCCGATAGGTTTTCTTTGTCCCGTGATTTTGATTCCAAAAATTTTATTACAAGAATGTTGGCGAAGAAAATTGCCGTGGGATGCCAGACTACCCAGTGATCTCGAGAAAAAATTCCAAAAATGGAAAAATGAATTGAAATTCTTGCAAGATATCAGAATCCCTAGAAGAATATTGAGAAATTCTGATCTGGATACTAATTTGTCATTTCACGTGTTTTGTGATGCGTCACAACACGCTTATGCAACCTGTATATATCTTAGACAAGAAAATAATTTTGGCGCTAAATGTCAATTGGTGCAAGCTCGTGCTCGTGTAGCACCTTTGAAATCTGTCTCAATTTCCAGGCTTGAACTCCTAGCATGTTGTTTGGGAGTTAGACTGATGAACTCTATTAAGAAAGATTTTCCTTACGAGAGAGCTCAGATTTTTTACTGGACAGATTCCATGAATGCTTTGTTCTGGATAAAAAACCAAGAAGCTTGGGCGGTGTTTGTTATGAACCGTGTTATTGAAATCAGATCTTTGAGCAACACAGATGAGTGGAAATTTGTTCCAGGAAGTATGAATCCTGCCGACCTCCCGTCACGTGGTTGTAATGCTGATGTCCTACTCGAATCTGTCTGGTGGGAGGGTCCTGAGTTTTTGAAAACACCCATCAGTGAATGGCCAAAGCACAAAGCGTCCCCTGAAATGCATATCGTTAACTCGGAAAAGAAGAAATCAATTATTTCCGCCTTGAACACAGAAAACACGGGAAAGTTTTATGAAAGATACTCTTCTTACATGAAGTTATTGAGAATTACAGCATGGATATGCAGATTCATCTCGAACATACGAAATTCCCATCGTACTTCAGGGGAACTTAACAACAAAGAATTGAAGCATGCTGAAATAATCTTGATGAAGATGGTTCAGAGAGAAGAGTTTCCTAACGGAATTGAAGGCCGTTTGCAGAGATTACATCCTATGGTAGATAAAGAAGGACTTTTAAGAGTAAAGTCTCTTATCCTCAGAAGCAAAGATAGCACAGATTTTCGTTTGCCTATTATTCTACCTGGAAATCACTACATAGTGCAGAGACTAATAGAGTGGAAACATAAAGAGTTGAATCACGCAGGTGTCCAAATATTAATGAATAACCTACGGGAGAGGTATTGGATACTGAGATGTAGAAGATCCATCCGACAAGTGACATTGCGTTGTGTTAGATGCAGAAGGTTTACTGTGAACTCTGTTCAACCAGAATCCCCTGCTTTGCCAGAAGATCGAATTAGAGATGCAGCCCCGTTCGAGGTTACCGGTGTTGATCTAGCTGGTCCTTTACATTTGAGACACGGGGGAAAATGTTGGATCGTGCTGTACACTTGTGCAGTTTACAGAGCGGTTCACTTCGAATTATTAACGTCATTGTCATCAGAAGCATTTTTGCAAACACTGAGAAGGTTTGTTGCGAGAAGAGGCAGACCTTTAATTATATACAGTGATCGAGGTACAAATTTTTGTGGAGCTTCGAAGTTATTCGCCGACCCTGCACATGCAAAAATCCGTAACGAAGCTCTTGTAAAGAACATAACATGGAAATTCAACCCTCCAGCTGCACCATGGTGGGGTGGCTGGTGGGAGCGGTTAATAGGCTGTACAAAGCAAATTTTGAGAAGAATATTGGGACGAGCAGCCTTGGACTTTGAAGAACTTTATACGGTTATATGCGATATTGAAGGCTTGATGAACTCTAGACCACTAACTACTATCTGCGAAGATACTGATGATTTGGTTCCCTTGACTCCTAATATGTTTATACAAGGAATTACAGAAACTGGACTTCCCGACCTAGATAACCTTGAAAACGTGAATCTAAAAAGAAGATTTCGATATTTGTTAAAGTTGAAAAAAAATTTACGTAGCAGATTCAGAGTCGAGTACCTGGGGCAATTAAAAAATTCTAAAGGGATGGCTAAGAACAACAAGAAAATTGCTGTAGGAGATATTGTTCTGGTAGGTCACGATAACCAAAGAAGAATAAATTGGCCATTGGCTAAGATAGTAGAAGTATATCCTGGTAAGGATGGATTAGTTAGGGTGGCTAAAATTAAGACGGAAAACGGTTTTTTAATACGTCCAGTACAAAGACTGTATCCTTTGGAAATTTCTACTGAGGAAAGTGGCAACATTCGAACAAAATGTACTACACTTATAGCTAAGATACCTCCTCGAGAAACTTCGAAGAGATGCACTGATAATTCGAAGCTGTCCCCGAGTACAGACCCCAGTGCTGTCAAGAAGACGGACTCTGTTGTGAGATCCAGTCAGCAACCACGAGTTACTAGAAAGGGCAGAATCATTAAGACTCCAAATAGACTGAATTTATGAACTCATTGACTATTTTCTTTGCTTCCCATTTATTTGTTTATTGTAACATGTTTATTAATGTTTTCTTTTCCTTTTGTTTGATTTTGAGCCTTGGTGACCAAAACCAAAGGTGGGAGGATGACCCGTTCTTACCAGCAGGTGGCGGGTCCGTGTTTTGATTATTGCCTTGGCCTTGGAGGTTTGGCATGTAGGAAAGAACTAGATCCATGGTCATGTGTTTTTTTGTACTCTATTCTCTCTTTTAGGTTGGAAGTAGTCGCTTAAAAGTGCTATTCTAAAGAAAGCTTTTATAGCTGATGGTTGTAATATTGTAGACAGTGGTGTAATTCGCCTTTGAATGTGCTAGTTTCTTCATGTAAATCTTAAGAATAAATGTTTTGTGATGTACAAAGACCATGATTTTGCCTGAATCCACACTGACTACAAAACAACGCCGGCGTAATCGAAAAGACCCGTCAGGTAAACTAAGATTTTAATTATAATTTCTAGTTTGGAATTTTGAGACGGGACACAATTAATGCCAAAAAAAATAAATATATATATTTATAATAAATGCGACGATCAATGTATACAATTAATGTAATATATATATATATATATATATATATATATATATATATATATATTAAAAAATCGTAAGGGATATTTATTTTTTTTTGGATAATATTCAATCGTCTGCTACATTAGAAAGAAAAAAAATAATTATTTTTTGTCTGTTTAGTTGTTATGCACGTGACGATAAATTTATTCAAAGTACCAGAAAAAGAAATCACGTGATCAGCATTTAATAAATTAAATTTTAAAAATTAATCTTTAAAAATTCACCAAAAATCAGAAAATTGAGTTAAAGGTTCGAAAAAAAATTTCATTTTAAAGGAATTTTTAGGATCTTTCTGGCGATATAAATTTTATAACCCTCAAATTATTTTAAAAGCAAAGTTAAAAAAAGTTACAAAAAGAGCTTAAAAATTTAATTTAAAAAAATCTGAGAAGAATTTTTCAAAAATCTTTCTTAGTGTACCCCTACACTGTAAGAAGAATCGCCATGCAAAATTTCCGCCATTTAGGTCCAGCGGTTTGGTCTGTACGTTGTATGTCAGTGAGTCAGTTACGGAACTGTTTTATATATATACTTGTTGAAAACCCGCGCTTCGCTACGGAGTACATTGAAATTAAATACAACGGTCAATGTATGCAATTAATTCCCCCCAAAAAATAAATATATATATATTTATAATAAATACGACGATCAATGTATACAATGATTTAAAAAAAACATATTTATAAAAAAATCGTAAGGGATATTTTTATAGACAAAATAAAGTCCAATCGTCTGCCGCATTAGCAAGAAAAAAATATTTTTTTGTCTATTTTTTTTTTTTTTTTGCACGTGACGATAAATTTATTTAAAGTACTAGAAAAAGAAATCACGTGATCAGCATTTAATAATTAAAAATTAAATTTTAAAAATTCACCAAAAATGCGGAAATGGAGGTAAAAATTCGAAAATAATTTCATTTTGAAGGAATTTTTATGATCTTTCTCGTGATATAAATTTTATAACCCTCAATGTATTATTTTAAATGCAAACGTAAAAAAAGTTTAAAAAACAGCTTAAAAATTTAATTTTAAAAAATCTAAGAAGATTTTTTTAAAATCTTTCTTAGTGCACCCCTACACTATTAGAAGAATCGCCATGCAAAATTTCAGCCCTTTAGGTCCAGCGGTTTGGTCTGTGCGTTGTATGTCAGTCAGTCAGTCAGTGAATGAATGAATGAGTCAGTTACGGAACTGTTTTATATATATAGATTATATTTATATTTATATTTATTTTTTAGTATTCTCATTTAGGTCATTTCCCCCTGCACCCTGCACACACACACACACACACACACATATATATATATATATATATATATATATATATATATATGTGTGTGTGTATATATATATATATATATATATATATATATATGTGTGTGTGTGTGTGTGTGTGATAAATATGCAAGTAGAGGGATTACACATATTTATACACAGAGCAGCGTACCGAAATTGTAGTAAATTCCACAAATTTTACAATTTAGCTTTGCAGCATGACAACTTGATTTTTGAAAAGAAACCTTCGTTATATGGCGTGTTTGATCTCTTACCGCTCCTAAAGCGCTAAACCTACACGTTAAGAATGATGCAGGGTCTTCAAATTAAGGAAGCTCCTTTTTAGATGATGTGTGTTGCTCCCACAATTGCAGTGTTCCTTGCGATAATCTTTGAGTTATAATGTAATTCAGTATAGAATCCCAATTTTCCGTTTTAATACTTAAATTTTTAAGTGCTGCTAAACATTCATTGGTCGTATCTAACATGGTTTTAACATTTTGCGCGTTATCGATCACGATCTTTGGCTGGGAAAGTAATCGCTTTAACTGAACATTAACCAACACTCTGGTATTTTCGTACCTGTCCTTTAATGCGTCCCACGCTGTGCTGTAATTATTACCCACTATGTCGATTTGTTTAATTAATTTTTCTGCTTCACCTGAAACTTGATTTTTTAGGAAATACAGTTTTTGAACCTCGGTTAACGATCCGTTTCGGTGTATCATAGAATCAAAAAGGTCACGAAAGGAACACCAATTTTCATACTGGCCATTAAAAATCGGCATTTTTATGGAAAGGTGTTTAACTTCACTAACTGATTCAAAAATTTATGATTTAATTCTCCTTCTCTTCCATCTCGTGATTCGTGAACTGTCGAACAAGTGTGGACAACAGATCGAATGCGTCTAAAGGCATGCGCTAAAAGCAAGTTGAAAGGAAAGACAAAGCGCAATTCGAAAGCGAAAACGCGCAAGCGTGGACATAGCTTTACACCCACAAATGCTAGGCTTGATGTCAAACGCGTATGCTCCGAGCATTCATCACCCGTTAACGAAACAAAACTTTTTTCGGCGATTTCCATCCTCTCGTGAGATTTTTTTTAGTAAAACAAAACAAAATATTAGAAAGGCCCGCTTAACATAAATATAAAATAAACAAACTCACACAGATGTATATATACACTGCTGGCCATTAAAATTGCAACACCATGACGGAGGGGTGATACAAACGTCGAATTCGCACGAAAGGGAGAGGTTGGGATATGCCAGAACTCCGCAACCTTTTATCTTCCACGGCACAACAACGTTTTTTCGAGGCACATCACAAGAAAAATCTTGCAAATATATAAATTACAATAAATACGTATATGTTTTTATTAGATAAAAAAACACAACAATAAAATAGCTCTATGTATCAAGATAATTATAATCATTTAAGTGATATACAAATCATTTTGAACTGTACACCGACACAAGAAAAAAAAATTTTTAACTTACAAGTAAAAAAAAATTCTCTTTAAATTTTTATATTAAAATTTGTTTTTGGTCTTTACTTCAGCCTAATAAATCAAAGTTAATTTAAACACGACTAATTTATTAATGAGATATTTGAGATTGTTTTGATAAATGTGCGTTTTATATTTGGCTCTATAATAGAAAGAGCTACAGTTCATGGTCAAGGCCCTTTAAATAGGATCGTTTGTCCTTTTCAATCGGAACGAGTGTCGAAAAACTTTGTTCGGATAAGTATGTCGTCGAAAAAGGGAGCAAAACTGCAATGCCCTTGTCTGAAATTTGTGGATATTCTTTCTTAACTGAAATCAAGAAATAGGACTCTCGAGCATACATACAATGTATGGCTAACAACATGTTTTTGTTTTGTGTATAATTTCGACCCAGAAAAATTACATATTGACAGAAAGTTAGAGGAATATTTTGGTTGGAAAAATTTCTATGCGGTGGTTAATTTTTTTATTATCATAATCGATAAAATCACCGCGGCACAGTCAAGATCACCCCGCGGCACACTACCGTGCCACGGCATGGCGGTTGCGGAGCACTGGGATCAGGGCCCGACTTAGCCTAATTGGGGCCCGGGGCAAAAACTTCTTTGGGCCCCCCCCCCCTCTGCTTCACTACTTTAGTAATGAAGAACTTAATACTTAATACTAAACTTTCTATTCGATTTGGGGGCCCCCCTCTCATGTGAAGGCCCAGGGCAACTGCTCCGTATGACCCTGCCTTAGTCGGGCTCTGACTGGGATATGCAAATGATTAGCATATAAACGCAATCGAACGACACGGGGGGGGGGACGGCATCTCAAACTCTGAATAAAAGGAAAGTGACGCAGCGGGTTCTTCATTCGGAAATCGCATTTGAATGTTGTTTGTTTGATCGTGTTATGCCTCGAATAGGAAGGAGAAACGGCTACCAGCACGTGTCGGAATTCGATAACGGCAGGATCGTGGCCTGTCGAGAGTGCAGTTCATCGTTCCGCGATATTGCGACTCGCATGGGTCAGAATCCTACAACTGTCGTGCGAATATGCAATCCTTGGGTTCAGGAGGTTCATGCTGAACGTCATGTAGGATCTCGACGGCCTCCCGCCACTAACGCCCGAGAGGACATACATGTTGTCAGGTCTGCCTTGCAGGATCGGACAGGCACATCACGGACCTTGAGTCAGGAAATGGGCTTGTTGGCAGCATGAGAAGTATCCGCACGGACAGTGCGAGGACGTCTGGAGCAGCTCGAATTGTCCGCATGGCGACCATTACTGCGGCTTTCTTTGACACTGTAGCATAGAGACGCGCGGCGACAGTGGTGCGCCCAAAGACAAAACTGGATACAGAAGTGGCACCATGTCGTGTTTTCAGACGAGTCCCAGTTCTGCGTGCAGCATCACGATGGTCGTATCCGTGTCTGGAGGCACCGAGGCGAACGCACGTGGCCTGCTTGCATTCGAAATCGTCCTACGGGCCCTGCATCTGGTGTGATGTTATGGGCAGCCATTGGGTACACGAAAAAACATCTCTTGTTCGCGTCGTCGGTAATCTGAACAGCCAGCGTTACATTTCTCAGATACTAAGGCCGGGGGCTGTACCCTATCTTCTAGCCTCGGAGACGTCATCTTTCAAAAAGATAACGCAAGACCGCATGTTGCCGCAGGGTGTTCGACTGCTGCCCTGGCTCAGCACGTTCTCCAGATCTCTCACCCATTGAAAACATCTGGTCATGGGTTGCTGAGAGACTGGGCCGTCACCGCTCTCCAGCCTCTACAATGGATGAAGTGTGGCATAGACTTGAAGCAGCATGGAATGACTTCCCCGTATCTGTCATCCAAGCCCAGTTCGACTCCATGACTAACCGAGTTAGAGCCGTTTTAGCTTCTAGAGGCGGTAGCTGTGTGTACTAATGTCGGACCCTTTACACCCCCTAATTGCCTATAAATTTAATCACGTTTTCTTCCTAGTATGCTGATTACGTACAATAGGTAAAGTTTTGTTATTTGCTTTCCTTCCTGGTGTTGCATTTTTAATGGCCAGCAGTGTAGAAGTTAATGCGGCGCTGAAGCTTTAACTTGTCGCACCTCCCGAGTCTGACATTCAACTTTACTGCGATGTTTCTACTACAAATATGCGCCCATATTTCCGAAGAAATTCCTAATATTCGCGTTCAATATGCTGCATAGTTTGGCACACCGTGGGGTTAAAGCTACAGCTAAGTAAGTTGCAAGTCGTTTAGTTTGACCCTTAGTGTGTAGAGACACACGTCAGTGGACACGTTCCTGCATACCATGCCAACGAATAAAAATACGCAGTCCAGCTCAGAAAATTTCTATGCCAGATGAGCGATTTAAACACGTGCATTTAGACTTCGTCGGACGTCTACCTACAACAGATGGATACATGTATCTATTCACGACGGTTGACAAGTACACACGCTGGATTGAATGCATTCCATTGCGCTACATTATGGTTGGTACAGTCGCCAAAGCCTTTTACACGCATTTTGTTGCGAGGTTCGGTACCGCTAGCAAGGTCACGACAGATCACTGTCGACAGACTGAGGCTAATCTTTTTAAAACTCTTACTAACTCTTAGGCCTTACACACATGCGTACCACACCCTTTCACCCTGCAAGCAATTGTTTGGTTGAAAATGCACATAGAACTTTAAAAGCTTGTTTGAGTGAAAGATGGACAGACCACTTACCCACTGTCTTATTAGGCATACGCACTGTTTTCAGAGACGAACTTGCAGCTTCTACTGCAGAACTGGTCTATAAGACAAATCTGCGTTTAACATCGGATTTTCTGAAGTCAATGCTCCAGATTTTGTGAAGCAGTTAATAATGATCATGGCAAAGATAACGCCTAAGCAAACGAGTAATCATTCGACGCCAAGAAATTTTGCGCCTAAGGCGTTACACATATGTTTGTTCACCAAGATCATGTGAAACCTCCATTAGTCCCGGCGTACAACGGACCGTTTCTGGTGATGCGGTGAAGTGATAAATTTTCACAGTTCTGGTGCGGCCGAAAGAGTCAGTCATATCTGTTGACAGACTGAAACCTGCATGGACACCTGATTTCAGTCCAGAAAAGCTTATTCCACGGCGAGAGTAATTCCGGGCTGAAAAGCAACTTCATCTTATTCTCAAATTGAAGAGGATTTGAAACAAAGTTTTCCTCCTTTAGTAAGCGCACGAGCTCAAGAAGAAACTCGAGAATCACCAGTTTTAAGGGAATCAGTTAGTGAAGTTAAACACCCTTCCATAAAAATGCCGATTTTTAATGGCCAGTATGAAAATTGGTGTTCCTTTCGTGACCTTTTTGATTCTATGATACACCGAAACGGATCGTTAACCGAGGTTCAAAAACTGTATTTCCTAAAAAATCAAGTTTCAGGTGAAGCAGAAAAATTAATTAAACATATCGACATAGTGGGTAATAATTACAGCACAGCGTGTAACGCATTAAAGGACAGGTACGAAAATACCAGAGTGTTGGTTAATGTTCTGTTAAAGCGATTACTTTCCCAGCCAAAGATCGTGATCGATAACGCGCAAAATGTTAAAACCATGTTAGATACAACCAATGAATGTTTAGCAGCACTTAAAAATTTAAGTATTAAAACGGAAAATTGGGATTCTATACTGAATTACATTATAACTCAAAGATTATCGCAAGAAACACTGCAATTGTGGGAGCAACACACATCATCTAAAAAGGAGATTCCTTAATTTGAAGAGCTTGCATCATTCTTAACGTGTAGGTTTAGGGCTTTAGGAAGAGATCAAACACGCCATATAACGAAGGTTTCTTTTCAAAAATCAAGTTGTCATGCTGCAAAGCTAAATTGTAAAATTTGTGGCGGTGACCATATTATTAGTAAATGTCATGTCTTATTGGTAAAACCGAGAATTGAAAGGCTGAGAATGGTTAAGAATAAAAATTTATGTTTAAATTGTTTCTCCCCATCTCATATTGTACGACAATGTTCAAGTAAAGCTCTTGTAATTTCTGCAAAAGAAGACATCATGCTATATTACACGATGCAATAACAAATAACCTCAAAACTCTCTCTAAAGGGGATTTTACCCAATTAAATGAAAACAACCTTGTTAATACAGGTCTTGAAAGCGAACAAGCAGATTCGAAGGAATCTGCTGAAATTAAAGTTTCACATGCTACGGATAACAAATCTAGCAAGATTACTGTATTACTTGGCATTGCGGTTGTAAAAATTTCCAATTCATATGGAAACGAAATAATAGCGAGGGTACTGTTGGACCAAGGTTCCCAGTCCCCATTTATATCAGAGAATTTAGCTCAACGCTTAAGATTAAGAAAGGATCGCGTTATTACGAAAGTTTCAGGAATTGGAAATCATGAAGTAAATCAGAGTTATAAGACTTCTGCATTCACTATAAGGATAATGAGTTCTCAGGTAGTAATTCCTAGTACTAGTGCTTTGGTTTTAAAGCATTTAACTAGCTATACTCAAAATTTGGAGGTCGAAAATCAACCTTGGGAGCATATAAATATAACTCTCGCAGACCCTAGTTTCGGTAAGCCCGGCAGAATAGACCTCATCATAGGAGCCGATTTGTATCCTTTAATTTTATTAGATGGATGTTTGAAAGTTCCTAAGAATACTCCCATGGCCCAAATACGAGATTTGGTTGGATCTTAACCGGACCAATACACTTAACCAGAAGTCCGAGTGATAGCACAATACCAGTAAACATGCATTCATATACAGAACTGCAGAATGAGTTGAGAGCATTTTGGAAGATTGAAGAAATTCCGCAAGTGAAACGCCCTTCAAAGAACGATGAGATGTGCGAGAAAATATTTAGTGACACTTACGAAAGGCAACATAAGCGATACACAGTACAATTACCGTTTAAGCCAAACGTCCCACCACTAGGGGAAACCTTACAAAATGCAATATCCCAATTTCTAAGACTAGGAAAAACGACTGGAAAAGAATCCAATCTTAAAGAATGAGTATACGCATTGTCTTGATGAATATATGCAATTCAACCATATGTGTAGTATCAAAACGAATGAAATTGGGCTAAAAGAGGATGAATCAGGTTATAAAGGCTTTTACCTGCCCCATCACGCAGTTTTCAAGGAAAGTTCAACGACGACAAAACTACGCATTGTTTTTAATGCTTCTAAAAAATCGTCCACCGGTACATCTCTGAATGATACATTACTTACTGAGCCGAACATTCGGGAAAATCTGTCCGCAATTTTGCAGCGTTGGCGGATGTTTAAAATTGCCTATACGGCAGATATTGAGAAAATGTACCGGCAAATTCGCATCGCTGAGCCTCATATTAACTACCGGAGAATAGTTCGGCGAAGATCCCCAAAGGACCCCCTAGAACACTATAAATTACTAACGGTCATCTTTGGTATGGACTGTTCAGCATTTCTTGCTATCCGTACGATGAGACAAGTAGCCGAGGACGAGAAACAAAGATTTCCCCTCGGAGCTCGCGCTATCGAGAAATAATTTTATGTAGATAACTTAATGTCAGGTACCGAGACGCTTGATAAAGCTATTGAAAAACAGGAACAAACTATTCAAGCATTAAAGAAGCGGGATTTACATTACGACAATAGGTCAGTAACAAAGACGAAATTCTTGAGAACGTTCCAGAAATCTATAGGGAAAATATCATGATTAAATCAATTGTAGATCCTAAGGTTAAGATGTTAGGCCTCTACTGGCATCCTGAAGCGGATGTATTTAGTTATAGTGTAACATTCAAAATGACCACTAGCTTCCCTACTAAGCGAAGTGTATTATCGGATACCAGTAAATTATATGATCCACTAGGTTGGATTTCAACAATCGTGCTTTCTGGTAAGATTCTAATCCAGGATTTATGGTTACTAGGAAAGGAATGGGATGAAAGAATTCCACCAGACCTGAAAGAAAGATGGTTAAGTTTAGTTCAAAACACCACTAAACTTAACCACCAAAAGATTTAACGTTATTTAGATTACCACGTTGGATAGGATTACAAGGTAGCGATGAAAGCAGAGTAGAGTTTCACGCATTTAGTGATGCTTCCATAAAGGCATATGCAGCGTCAGTATGTGTGAGAATAGCTGCAAAGGAAGGATGTCATACCCAACTACTTGCTTCTAAAACGAGAGTGGCCCCACTCAAGCCCGTTACGTTATCCAGGTTGGAATTATGCGGAGCACTGTTAGCGGTTAAACTAATCATTTCAACTCTTTCAGATACTCAATTAAGGCCAGCAAATATTTATATCTGGACAGATTCAAGCATAGGTTTAGCAAGGATAAGAGGACAGCCAAGTCGTTGGAAGACATTCATAGCTAATAGAGTAGGTGAAATTATCGAGAAATTGCCGAATGCATCTTGGAGGTACGTACCCTCTTCTTTTAATCCTGCCGACATAGCAACGAGAAATATTCAAACTAAAAAGCTAATAAATTGTGATTTATGGTGGAAAGGACCTACATGGTTAAAACGGGACCCAACACATTGGCCTGAAAATAAGAATCTGGACAATACCGAATTGGACAGGCGAGTTGTGCACTTGACTCAAACCCCAAACAAATTTGACCTTTTTTGAAACATTTTCTTCCTTCACTAAACTGATCAGAATAACCTCTTTCTGTTTGGGATTTATATCAAATGAAAAACTTTCCAAGGAGCAACAAATTTTTAATCATTTAACTGTATCAGAATTGAATAACGCTCTATTCTGTCTTATACGACTTGTTCAAATGCAAGATTTCTGTAAGGAAATAAAACTCTTGAGATAACATAAGCCACTGCACCCAAAAAGCCGATTATTGTGTTTGTCACCTTTCCTAGATAAAGAAAATATTTAAGACTTGGCGGTCGTCTTCAAAACGCCACATTGCCATTTTCCGAGAAACATCCTACCATTTTGGATAGTAATCATTTCAGTCGACTACTAATTAAAAAGACACATCTTGAAACATTGCATGGAGGTCCACAATTAGTTTTGGGACTTATCAGGAAAAAATACTGGATCCTAAGGGCAGAAAACGCAATAAAGAAAATAATTCATGAATGTATACCGTGTTGGCGGCAAAGGCCCAAGACTCTTGACCAACAAATGGGAATCCTTCCCTTCCCTCGCGTAAATGTATCTCGACCATTCAGTCACACTGGAGTAGATTCTTTTGGAGCTATCGAACTTAAGACTGATAAGAGACGTAAAGCTTCAATGTATAAGGGTTATGTTTTATTGTTTATTTGCTTAGCGACGAAGGCAATACATCTAGTAGCGTCGGACATGACAACAGAAGCTCTTTTAGCAGCATTCCAACGTTTCTCTGCAAGACGCAGATTGTGTTCCGACATCTATAGCGATCAGGGCACGAACTTTAAGGGTGCTGCAAGAGTACTTAAGGACGACTTTATGTCAGCGCTAAAAACCATTGAAAGCGAAATGTCCGGGATACTAGCTAACGATCAAGTAACATGGCATACCCCCGTCATCACCCCATTTTAGAGGGTTATGGGAAGCTGGGGTTAAGTCTACTAAATTCCATTTGAAACGCATACTGGGGAATACGAAATTGACGTTCGAAGAAATGTCCACCCTTTTAAGTCAAGTTGAAGCAGCATTAAACTCCAGACCATTGTATCCCTTGAGTAATAACCCTGAAGATCTTACTGCTCTTACCCCAGGGCATTTTCTTGTTGGTAGTGTTATTTCACTCCCCCTTGAACCCTCGATTCTGGACATTTCCGAAAACAGGTTAAACCGATGGCAAAGGCTACAGCAGCTCTATCAACATTTCTGGTCAAGATGGAAACACGAATATTTAAGCAGATTACAATCAAGACCCAAGTGGATGCAAACTAGACCAAATATCTCCATATGAGAGCTCGTGATTATTAAGGATCAAAATTTGCCACCCGCTAAATGGCTTTTAGCTCGTGTATTAAAGATTCATAAGGGGAAGGCCGATCTTGTGCGAGTTGTCACATTGAGAACGAAAGATAACGTTCTTGTACGTCCTATCACCAAATTGTGCAAATTACCTTTCTAATTTAGTTTCTTTTCAGATTTGACAAATTGCAGTCTCTTTACTCTAAGGTAAAACCCTCGTTTAGCGGTTTTACGGCCGGGTGTATGTTGGAAGCGCAAGGGCGAAAATGCAAATTTCCGCAGCCAGCAGGAGTGGCGTCGATTGGCCACGCCTCGCCCTTCCACTTAAAAACGATTAAGAACCAGCGAGAGCACGACGTCCTGAGTTGGAAGCGAATTCGCCCAAGCTGCACCAGTGTCGAAGTGCACCAAGCCAGTTCGCTAGACTACCGACGACCAAGTCTCGTCCGGATAAACCCTGTTGCTATTTGAACCAAGTGGGACTACAAGTTTTTTTTCTTTAAACCAAAGGTCTTAGATTTTAAGCTTGCGTTCAAGCCTACGTGTACATAGTTGAAAAAAATAAAAGATTTTTTAGTACTCCAAGCCTCGTTCTACCACCCGGGAACGCTGCGCGATCAGTTTAAAGTCTATTTGTTTGTGAAGAAGTGTAAATGTGATGCGCGGTAAATAAATCGAAAAATGACAATATTTTTATTTTCTCGGTGACATCAACAGAAGCTTTATCCTCAAACGTGTCTCACTGTAACTTCGAAATGATATTCTTACAGTTTAGAAATTTCTCCAAAGGAAATAGTATTTTCCTTCAGACTACGTCGTTTCTGCAAAACAAATTTTTTAACTGATGCCTCCATATTCTTATGAATTTTAGATACGCTCGTGTTTTTTGCGTACAAGATCAAATTTAATTTGATTAAGACACACAATTTATCGCCTATTTTAGCTGCCCAGCAAATTGCTAAACAAATTCTCAAAAAACCTGCTTTAAATACCAATCAGACTTAGCCTTATAATGTAAAACGTCACTTTTAAAGTTTTCCTCTTTCATTACCGGTGCCACTCTCGGAGTGATATCAGATGATCACATTTACTGTCTAAATATCATACAAGACTCAGTAAAGAGTCCATTATCCAACAGACGAGACCTGGTGTACTTTGAAAACATTTTTCAACAGTCGAGTTTACAATTGAAATTAATTATTCATATGTAAAAAATTGAGACAATATTTAATATAATAGTATTATTAGATGCTCCATGCGTCAAATATTAATTTGGTTGCACATTACAAAACGAAAAAAACTCCTTCTAACACAACCTAAATTACTTTAAAATAATTAAAAGACAGACAAAAGCGAAAATTAATTCAGTCTCGATATGAAGCCATAAAATATTTATTTCTATATCATTTTACATATTTATTTCCAATTTACAGAACACTACAGATGTAGAGAAAAATAGTTAAATCTTACACATTAGAATTTCATATTGGGAATAAAACCAAAACCAGAACTCTTGCGTAAGTGACATTTCATGCAGTGTAAACACCCTTTCCTGCAGTGTAAACAGGTATGACAACGTTTTTTACTCCAATGACTTGGGCGGGTCAAGTATCCCATCAAAGATAGTTGCGATCCTTCAAGGGATTGCCACGATAGCGTAGATTTTTAAAAAAATTCCAAATGAAAGATCTCATAAAACACTAAATTAAATCCAAAATATGATTACGTACAATATCTCCTTTAAATAAACGCCCTCAAACACGAGACTGAATAAAATTTTCAAGGACACATTCCCCGCGGTTGGACAAAAAAATTCGCTTTATACGATAGTAGAAAGTGGGTTACATCCCTGAATGGATAGGAAAATAGATGTTTTTAAAGCACACTGGAAAGAAATATTTTCTCTCACACAGTCAGGACAAAAGATTTCTCTTCTGTGTGGCTACGAACATGTGTTTTTTTACATGATCGAGTTCAGAAAACCATTACTCACATATATTGCAGACCAAGTCTTTCTTCCTCGGATAAGGACATGCGTTTACAAATTCTCCTGCGAAGAAAATTTTTCTTCGCACACATTGCATGCGAAAGGTTTCTCTCATGCGTGGGTGTGGAGATGTCTATTTAAACTACTCTGTTGATAAAATCTTTTCTCGCATACAGTGCATGCAAAAGGTTTCTCTCCCGTGTGTATGAGGAGATGTGTTTTTAAAGAACGTGATTCAGAAAATCTTTTATCGCATTGAATGCAGGAGAACGGTTTCTCTGTTGTATGGGTGCGGAGATGTCTTTTTAAATTACAGTGATAAGAAAACATTTTCCCACATTCAGTGCATGCGAAAGGTTTCTCTCCCGTGTGGGTACGGAGATGTTTTTTAAAATCATTCTGTGAAGAAAATCCTTTCTCGCATACAGTGCATGTGAAACGATATTCTCCTGTGTGTATACAGAGATGTTTTTTTAAATTATCTCGGTTAGAAAACATCTTCCCACATACTGTGCATGCGAAAGGATATTCTTCTGTGTGTATACAGAGATGTTTTTTTAATTTACCTCGTCCAGAAAACATTTCCCCACATACAGTGCATGCGAAAGGTTTCTCTCCCGTGTGGGTGAAGAGATGAGTTTTTAATTGATACTGTGTAGAAAACTTTTTTTCACATACAGTGCAAGCGAAAGGTTTTTCTCCCGTATGGGTACGGAAATGTATTGTAAACTCACCCTGTGTAACAAATCTTTTCTCGCATACAGAACAAACGAAAGGTTTCTCTCCCGTGTGCTTGTGGAGATGTCTTTTTAAATTACTGTGATAAGAAAACATTTTCCCACATTCAGTGCATGCGAAAGGTTTCTCTCCCGTGTGGGTGCGGAGATGTCTTTTCAAACTAAACTGTGCAGAAAATATCTTCCCACATACAATGCATGCGAATTGTTTCTCTTCCGTGTGGGTGCGAAGATGCGTTTTTAAATTATGCCCAGTAAAAAACATTTTCCCACATACAATGCATGGGAAAGTTTTCTCTCCTGTGTGCGTGAGGAGATGTGTTTTTAAATGACCCTGTTCAGAAATCATTTTCCCGCAAACAGAGCATGCGAAAGGTTCCGCGAGTGTGGGTGAAGATGTGTGGAAGATCGGAAACGTCTTTTTAAAGAACCCTGTTCAGAAAAACTGTTTTCACATACAATTCAAGCAAAGGGTTTCTCGCCTGTATGGGTGCGGAAATGTCTTTGTAATTCCCCCTGTTTAAAAAATGTCTCCCCACATACAGTGCAGTTGAAAGGTTCTCTCCTGTGTGTGCGGAGAGTAATATCAGGAATATGGCACGAATGATGCGTATTTAAGGCGGCCAACTGTAAAAATCTTCCGTCACAAATTACATTTGAAAATTTCTTCGGTACGAGGGTGAATCTAACCACTGAAGCTTATATATATAGACTAATTCTACATGTGGCACCTTGAGTGAATTTATCTTCGGCTTTAGAAGGGTTCTCTCAGGAATGACATTCATTGGAAAGTCTATTTACAATGGAAATACACATGTTTGCTCTTCTGGAATGCCGATGTTTCTTTATAAGATGACCAGAAATCTAACTGCCAGTAATACGTTGATTTCCTAAATTTGGGACACCACAAACATTTTAGTTTAGGATCTAACAATCTGTACCAAGCACCTGCAAAGAGAGAAAAAGGAATTTGAATGAGATATACGAACGCTACAATTACGTTTTTTTCGTATTTTTCACTTGAAATCAATAGCAACATATACAGATGCTGTTCGCACATTTTTAGACGATTTTGGTAAGCGGTAATAAAAATTCGTTTGCTGCAAAAGAAATAATTGCAATTGTACTATGTTTTTAAAAGTCAAAATTATCGTCTGCGGCTTGAAAGTTTTGTTTTTATTCAAAATGGCGTTTTTAACAAAGCAGTGGTTCGAAGGCTACATTTATGCTCTTTTCGAAGAGAAATATGCATACTCCGTTATCCCAAAACGATGTGAGAGTCATGGTTTTGTGATATCTAAAGCGTCGATACGTATTATCGTCAACAAGAAAGGAAAAAAACGTCAAATTGGAGCCTCAAGTGGGACAAAAATTCCAAACAAGTATCCAAGGAAAAAACAAGTATCCCTGGTTTTTCTTATAATGGCAAGTTAAAAATAAAGAGAGTGGAAAAAAATGTCAAGATTAACTCCATATACTATCAGGAACATATTTTATCGCCAATTTTTCTGAATGAAATACCATCGCTTTACCCACAGTGCCATCAATCTGTGAGACTCCGTCAGGACAAAGCTAGCAGTCACACATCAAAATCCACTGTAAATTTCCTAAAAGAAATGGAACAAAAAACTGGTATCAAGGCCATACCCTTCACTGATATCCCTACTAAATCTCCCGATGTATCACCTATGGATTTTTGTGCTTTCGGACTTTTAAAATCTGCATTATCCAAACGTCGTCCCAAAACCCCTACAGGACTCTGGAAAGCTGTTCAGGAGGAATGGAATAGAATACCTCTTCTGACACTTCAAAAGGCATTATTATCCTGGAAATTGCGGTGTCAGAATAAGGAGTCAGAATAAGATAGTTCAAAATAAGGGATTTCAAATAGAACATTTAAAACACAAGAATTTTATGTAATTTAGTTTTGTGAATACAATATACATCGTCTAAAAAATGTGTGAACAGCCTCTGTAGAGGTTCGTTCGTGCTAGAAAATGAGATACCTATAAATTACGATGTTACAAATTATGTTCTGGATTAACTAAACTACTGAGCATTTCAAATTTATTGTAATTAGGGCACGAGGTTACTTAGCTATATTTACTCGTTTGTTCCGGTAGATCAGTAGGACGTGCAGATTTGATGTTTCGTTTTGTAGGGATCTCCACAATCGTTCCGATCAATAATGCATAAGCAATATTAATACTTTTTCTTCTTATTCATTTTAGTTGTCCGTATTTCAAAATAATTTCATCATTAATTATTAAGTTTAATGCTCCAAGAAATTCCAGAGGTTAACATTCGATGAAAAAGCTTGGTTACCACCAGATGAAAAAGTTTATAAATCTAATAAAATATATAAAATTATTACAGGAAATATCAAAGAATATGGGGCTTATAGTTTTGTTTAGGCATATTTGTTTGGATTGTAGTTTGGTGGCTAACATATTTTTCACCACACTGTCTCTACATTTTAATTAGTAGAATGAGTATATAATACATTAAAATTGACAACAGTATAAATTCTTCAAATTTCTTTCCGTTTATCTTTTGTACAAAAGTGTTTTTACGTCATTCGTCAAATAACGTGAATCAAATATTTCAAAACAGTTATCTGTGTATATTCTTGTAGTCTGTCAAGTGGTAGTGGTGAGTGATTGCTGCTAGTTAAAGTGCAATGAAATTAAATTTTTTAAAACAAAATGGTATTTATTGTTATTTCTATATTAGAAAATATTGATACATTCGAATTTTATTAATTTTAAATCTTTTTTTTTTTCAACTTCTTTTGGGGGGGGGGGGGGTCGGTTGTTATGGCGCGTGAGTGCTTGAATTTCTAAGGTTTATAATTAAAGTTCAATTTTCGGGATGAATATTCAAGGATACGTAAGCTTCTAAATTAAAGTTTATTCTTATAATTCCTCCTTTATGCATTTCCATCGATAAAAAAATCTTTATTTTCTTCGAATGTTGGGCCAAAGAAAACTAAAAAATAATCCATTACTAAACAGAAATGCTAGTGATTTATGACATTTAAGATCGAAGGTTTAGAACAGTAAACATTTTTCCAATTCAGATTTGCATACATCCACTGAGCGAGTTATGTACGCAAAAAGGGGACTTCTAGTACTTAATATACTAAAAATAAATTATTTACTTCTAGATATTGTCTTACAAACGAGTTATTACTTTCAAAATAAATTGTAAGGCAAAATTCTTTTATATAAATATGCATTCCTATAAAAATGTGAATAGACTTGACATATATTATCTTTTTAATACTCTTGAAAGTTGTCGATATTAATAAAATAGTTTTGCTAGAAATCTAGAAAAGTTAAGTTAAAATTATGAAGATTAAGCTATACCTATTAGTAAAACACTTCTTGGTTAAAGAAAATCACTCCTACCTCTTCATTAATAGAAAAGCAATTGCCAATTTAAATAATTTATCATGATGCAGTATGAAATATTTTATTCTTCAGTCATAAATGTATGCACTGAAACTGCAAAAGTTTAATACCAAATTTAACAAAACAGTGATTCAAGAAACATATATACATAGTATGCAAAACAGTAATAATCACATGAATTAAAATTTTTATGCATAAGTAAATAAAAAAAATGCCACAGTCATGAAAAACACCCTGCATGATGAAATTTAAACTGTTTAGTTCATATACAAACATCTTATGGTCTATTTATAAATTATTTCTCATAAAACATTTTTTCCTTTCCCTCCTCCTTCCAAATTAAGGAAATTTCACACATATTATGTATAATAAATTTAAACTCTTAAATTAATACACTTCACAGAAATATAAATTAAAAAGTAATTGTTCTCTATTTTGTACACATAAGCTCAGGTGAGGATCCTCGTAAAACATTCATCATGTTTATTTTGAGCAAATGTAACAAAAAGCAAATGATATTGCCTTATAAAAGAGTTATTGTTACTTTCAAAATAAATTCTACATCAAAATTCTTTTATATAATTCTAATTGGAGTATAAAATTTTGGAACACACTGGTACAAAGCAGTTAACAATAATAGATTGCTGAGCTTATACCAGAATGAAAAAAAAAAAAATCAGAAAACTCAGGATAGCTAAGGTGTAGGGGCATTGAGAGCTTTTAAAACATAGCCACCCATTTCTCGAGGTAGAGAGTTACAATCAATAACATTTGTGATTGGATTACACACCACAAGAGGCTGATTATTATCTGCCTTCAGTGGAGGTGAATTTATGAGAACTTCAGCACAGGCTACAAGTAAAAGGAGCCAGAGAAGGAGGTGGCTTGTTGTCATCTATAACTATTATCTCGGAAATAACTTCCGAAATGCAGAGTGCGGTATGTTTCACCGTTGAAGAAAAACTCCATAAATAAGCAGACAGAATTTAAAAAATACTCGACGGTTTATTAGAAAAATAATACGATGAAACATTATAAAACAAAATAAGCTACCTACGGCTGCACTAGCTACAGCACATAGCAAGCACATGGCATACAACTGCTTCTGCCACGCAGTATAAATAACAAGGATATTTTGCATAAGGCAGGGTGTCTTCTTCCTGAGAACACTTTATTTAATGGTAAAATTCAAATGTAAAAGTGTGACGTAAACACGGGAAACAATCCCGATTAATCCGATCATGAATGACGTCATACACTACAATGACCGGTTAACTTAAAATAACAAAAATTAAGGAACAGTATAAAGAACGTGAGGGAAGTTAACGTGAACGATACGCACGTGTACGAAGTTCCGATGTTTAGGAAATGAGCATTACGTAAACGCTGAAGCTTATCGCCCAACTTCTGAAAGACGATAACTTAACGTCGTAGTTCCGGTAAGATTTGTAATAATAACTTTGCCAGCACATATAATGATACACTCATTCATGCATTTCATCAGAAAAATAAAACTTATTTTACTGAGATTTCATTAACTTTATCTATATACTTTGTTTTCTTTGTAAGATTTTGATAAAATTCAGAGCCACTTCAAGGCATCTCTACAAAACCATCACTTAAATGTAGATGAGATATAAAAGTGATAAAATGAGGTGTAAGAAAATAATATACAACATCATGAATATACAAACATAAAATTGCATTAATTAAGTTCTGAACACAACTATAAATATACCTAGAAATACAAATACCACATTCTGACCATTTTGAATTACAATGCTCAGGACATGTTAGATTTTCAAGGAAGTACTACACATAATTCGGAATTATCTCATTTCTGACAGTTAATTATGTTTCTTTTGGCCTTGGTTTTTTACATCGTGGAAGATTTCTGTCATCTATATTAGTTATTCCTACAGAACTAAAGTGGGAGATAACTGTCGAATATTATTGAGAAGCGAGGGGAAATTTTTAATATTTGCAAAAATTAAAAAAAAGGAAATTTTCTAAAATCCTAAAATCTCCATATGATGAAATCATCAAAGTATTAATCAACCATTTCTCACCTCAAACTTCCATAATTATGCAGCAATTCCGGTTTTATAATCTGAAGCAACATACAGAACATGTGGCAACCTTCATCGTTAAAATCTAAGAACAAGCAAGTAAGCGTGCTTTTAGAGTATTTTTAAATGATGCCATTAGGATAAAGTAATTTGTGGTTCAGCAGACCAGCAAATAAAAAACATACTATTAAGTGATTCAAAACTTGATATCAACAAAGCGTGTGAAATAGCGCTTGCTATGGAGACGACCAGCAGAGAAGCAGAATTCTTCAAGGTTAAAGAAAATGTTCTAAAAATTTCAAATGCAAATACAACTTTAAAAACAGAACTCCTGGTTATTTTCCCAGGCAAGGATAAGAATCGTCAACCTGAGAACAACTTCCAAAATAACATTCCCCAATTACTGGAAATGTTAGAAATTGTACACATTGTGGAAAGAAACATTGTGATGAATGCTTCTTCAAAAATGTGACTTGTTATAAATATCAACATCAAGGACACTTTGTCAGTACTTGCAGAACCTCTGCTACAAATTTTGTTGAAGAATGAGATGAAATGTACATCAACACTGTGTCAATATGTGCAGCCATTGAACATGAGGTTCCGAAGCCTTACCTCATTAATTTATTAATAGGTGAGTGAGTGATCTCAGTGATATCCTCAGTGAACATGCAGATAGATTATGGCAGTGCACATTCTGTGATGTCTAGAAATAAGTAGGGACACTTAAACAACTAGAAAATCCAATTTTGTCCCCATATCTAGGTGAAAACTTAAAAATTGTCAGAAGATTTGAGGTGCCAGTCAAATTTAAAGAGAAAAATCAATGGTCATGATTGGTTGTTATTGAAATGCCAAATAGACCTACACGTTTAGGTCGCTATTGGATTCAACAACTTGGCACTGATTTGAATGAAGCAATCTATGACCACATTGCACATGTCAATGGTGAGTTTAAATGTCCTAAAAATTGAAGCTGATTTCTCTCAAGAAAATGTTTTACAATATTACCAATCCAAATTCCCTAACTGTTTTAGTACAAGTGATTCAAAAGGAATGTTGGATGAACCGGAAAATATTGCTATGAAGGAAGATTCTGTACCAATCTTTTGCACATCCAGACCAGTTCCATATGCAGTAAGACAGCTGGCAGATGAAGAGTTGGATTTATTGATTCAGAAAGGTGTTCTGATAATTGTGAGTCATCCCAAATGGGCAACCCCTATTGTCCCAGAAGCCAAATTGAACAGTGAAGGTAAAAGAACTGTTAGAATTTGTGGAGATTTTTCAGTTACAGTGAACAAATTTTCTGAAATCCAATTCTACCCACTTCCATCCAAAGAAGATATTTTCACAAATGTGGGATCAGGTAAATACATCTCAAAAATTGATTTGTCAATGGCTTTCCATCAGCTACACATTACTCCTGAGTCTCAGGAGCTGTTAATGCTGAACAGAACTAAATATTTACTGTATCATGTACTTATATGTCATTAGTTATATATCCATATTACGATCACTCCTTTCAACAACGTCATATCTCAATATTCGGCAAATTTTAGTTATGCCTATTTTCAGAATGCCCTGAAAGAGTCGTATATCCCTGCAAGATCAGCATATCTCACCGCTCAATATTTAGCCGCTAGAGAGCAGAATTAAAATTTATTTTCAATACATTTCAGTGTACTTTTAAACTTTCAAATCACACTCCTGAAAAATCTTGTGCTCTCTGATCATTCTAATTTCCTGATCATACCAATGATTATAATAAAGTAGTTGTATATCTAATACATTACACTAGTCAATTACTTTAATAGAGCTAAATATGTACTGAAACTTGACTTACCAAATGATGATTCAATAAGATAACATGCAATGTGAAAGATTCAAAATAACCACAATTTTTCTGCCCAAAGAAGATTTACATGTTTAAATCAAAACAACAAATTTTGGTTATGACTCAGTGTTCTATTTATAAAATTTTAAAAAGTCTGCTAAACCAAACTTCTCACAGATCACGATAGAATTAAAATTAATTGAATAATCAAAAGACAGCTTTAGGATCACTATGCATAAAAGAATAGTAAATGTGTAATGAATAAATTATCAAAGACAGGGCTGACTCTAATCCAACTGGACTAGACTTATTGGATGCAAATGAGCCTGTGTTAGTAAGAGCCCCACAGGAAGAAACATTTAAAATATGTCTGAAAGGAAATACTGTGATCATTTAGATACCTTCTAGATAAGCTAATAAAATATAGCTACTATGGTTTCAAAGAAGTTTTAGTTGGAGCCACAGAGCTTGCGACTTACTTAGAAGCCACTCCAGAATTTCGGGAAACACGTTTAACAAAATGAAATAGGCAATTTCATGATGTATGAGGATGAACCAATAAGAAACTGAAAAGAAATGTTTGAGTTGTCTTATTTTAACGAATACTGTACAAAGCTAAACAAGTTCATTCCGAGCGAACACACATCGAAAACATGCATTGTTACTAGAAACTGCCTTAACAGATAAAAAAATGATTCAGAAAAATGACCAAATGAAGTCTATAAATGATGTAGATGTTGATAGCTATATGCTGGTTGAAGAAATGGAAGTATTAACACCTACTGCTTTGGAAACCCTATAAAAATTCTACAATTGCAATAAATGACAGCTACTGCTCTTTCAAATGCACTTATAACTTTCAGAATATATTTAACAATGCATGTAACTGTAGCATTGGGAAAAAGAAGCTTTCCTAGATAAAAATTAAGTAAAACATACCTGAGGTCAACAATATCTCAGGAGAGACTCAACAGCTTTGCAATGCTGTCTATAAAGAATGTAGAAACAAGTAAAATTAAAATTTCATCAATTTATAAATGATATTGCAGATAAATAATCTAATAAAATTTGATTGTAAATAACTTTGTTCTGTGAATGAAATATATGTAGTCTAGCTACTTTTTAGTATTTCTTTACTTATAAATGTATATCAAAAATGAAATATGACCACCTTCCAAATTTTAGTCTTTTATGCATATTAAATATTTATCAATTAGTATATATCAGAATTTTGAAGGACCCCACCATAATTTCTGGAATTGGGCCCTGCTTATTCCATCACAGCATAATTATGCAATATATTTCTGGAGCACCGAGGAAAATAAAAAGCAAGAGAATTTTTAACACTAATCATCACATTAATAAATGTTAATTTTTGACACTTTTGCTACAGTTACTTTCCATTCATTTAATATTTTTTATTCCTCGGAGGAGGGTAGGACACATATATCCTAAAATAACAAACATCAATTTGACTAACACTGAACTGAAGGACAAACTATATATATTAAAAAATTCCGAAAGCAGTCATAAATTTTAACAGCACAAAATAAATCTATTAAGTAAAAAGAATATGCAGGTACAAGAGCAGACAATTAAAATCTAGTTCTAAACTGAACTAAGTACAATATTTACAAAACATTTTTTTAAATATCATATCAAGGCTGTCATAAATATTAGTTAATACAGATTTTGTAAATCTTGGAATGTTTCTAATGAAGAAATGTTTAGAACGCATGGTGCAGGGGAAACTAAACATTTTATATGTAACATTAATAATTGTGTACAGTTTTGAAGTGTTAAATAATTTATTTTCTCATTAATAAGAATTTCAATTTTAAATATCAAGTATTACTGTTAAATCCTCCTCTTTCAAATACATTGATTAAAAACTTTAAACAAGCATATTAAAATGAATGATGAACCTAAACTGTTGAATATTCAGGAGTTTTACATTTAATGCTGTTTTTGTTATCTTTATTGCTATGAAAGATGAGTATGATTGTTATTTATTAAATGTTCTCATCAAAAATGTTAACACGGAAAGAATAGAAAAACAAATAACATAAAAGAAATTATTTCAAATGCAATCATAAATAAAAAGATCTCTGATAGAAGAATGATACAAGAAAGCAATGCCTGTAGTACAGACTGCTGCTCATGGTGCAAAGTTGTAAAAACTCCCGAAATTTGTAAAAAAAACTCACCAAACTTTCATAAGGTTTAGATTTTTTAAAACTTTAATATATTTTAAGCATGAAATTAAATTTTAAAAAACACCAAAAACGTGAATGTTGAGAAATGTGCTTAACTTTTATGGCCTCGAATTTGGTGAGTATATAATTGGTTCCTTCACTTATGTTCTGCTACAATTAGGTTGAAATCTTTATAATAAATGTCTTTATTATTCAGTTTAATGGCTTAATAGGCTGCAATCCACATCCAGCCAAGCTTCGCTCTTACATCACCAAAGGTCAGCAATTATATCTAAGAAATGTCACTTGGGTTTATTTCAGTTTCAACTAATTGAATTTGAATAATCATCCTTTAGATTTTTTATCCAATGAAATTTAAAATTAGCCTCAATTAATGAATTATACTTTCAGAGAATGAAAAATATTTTGAATTCTTTCCATAACATTTCTATTTTCCTCCTTTTCAAGGAATGCAACCTGGAAGGTGAAAGCTTACCCTTGCCTGAGTGCATCTGGTATATCACTTCATCTTGATTAGTACTTTTGAATTCTAATTTTTTTAAAGAAAGTTTCGCAATTTATGCTTTTTGTTAATTTTATGTTCTTTCCTAAATTAATTTAAATTTTGTTCTATAAATTCATCAGTAATACTATTGTCAAAATTTTTTTCCCATTCTGCTATATACGTTGAAATAATCTTTCTACAAACTGTAAAACTTATTGTACTTAATTTTTTAACTATATTTTTATTTTTTTGTAAAAGCTATTATTTTTATTCCAAAACCTAAGTATTATACAATGTTTAAATTTTGACCTACTTTTTGAAACAGATTGATACATTATGAACACTCTCTTGATATTTAGTCTGTTTCAATTATTTATTCCACATAAATGCTGTATTCAATATTTTTTTTTAAAATATTCTAATGCTGTTTATCAGCTACTTGTTGAATTTTTATGCAGCATTGATTGTCAAGCTAAAGTTTTTAAACATTAAGAAATAGTATTTTCCTAAAATTCTCATCAGGAGAACTCCACTTGGTGGAGTTTGATAAACTTTCCGCCGAACGCCACAGGATATATAACTGCTCCTCCGCATATTTTATCCTTTACCTCAATTATTAACAGTTCAAAAACATTTGCATAACTCTATGTTATATAGCAAAGTTGCTAAATTCTTTATGTCTGACTTGTTTGATGACATGTTTATAAATTTTGGATAAAAATTGTAAATAAAATTACCAGAGAAATCAGATTGCCAACTTTTAGCAATCTCTTGAAATAGTGGAGCGTATATTTTACTAGCAATTCAACACCGACCTGAAAGTGATAGTCTACTAATTTGCTGAAGACAATATACCATGGCTGAAGAGGCAGTTTTTAACAGTTTAAAAGTCATACTATTGTATTAGAATTTAGTTTCACTCACAAAAAAAATAGAGTAAAATGTAGAAATCATACATCATTTTCAGCATCTTAACCGAACAGTTGGATCATACAATACAGAAAAAAATTACCTGTAAATCAAATTTACTCGAACGGCTGTTTATTTTTCTGGCATCTAGATTAATTGAATTTCAGTATGTAATCCAAAGTTTGTCGGCAAGGGCACCACACTTTTCTTTTAATTACTACGATTATAGAGAATCAAATGCAATAATCTACCTAACCATCAGGACTGTGAGAAACTGCTCGATAAAGACTATGAACAACTTATTTAATACGCCTTACTTAACATATACGCTACAACCCTGAAGTTATAAATAATAATGAGAATAATCTACCTAACTGCGCGGCATAAACATAAACACTCAAGCGATACCGTTGCCACCCTAACGGTATTTTTTATAGCTTCATGGTTGCCACTGATCATTATAAATGTAACCCAATGTAAGTAAAAGTCATGTAGTTCACAGTGTACCTATAGGGGAGCAGAAGGGGGACGAATAACCCCTTTACCTCTTACCGTAAGATGTTAAGATCGCAGTTTGATTCTTCTATTACGAACTTCTGTTAAGCTTAACGGATGATTGAAATGCGCAGCCCCAGAGACTGATTTTTTCCCGGATCCGTTATGTCATGGTAAGGGCCTGTTCACATAGGAGTCCGTGGCGTTGCGTTAAGGAAAAGATGACGTTGAGACGAAATTAAATCAATCATAGGCGTTAAAAATTTCATTGCTAATCGTTTGGAGGCATATGATTGGTTTATTTTAGTCTCAACGTCATCTTTTCCTTAACGTAACGCAACGGACTCCTAAGTGAACAGGCCTTTACCCTCGATTTCTTCATAGAGTACAGTGTATCCAAGAATCTACAGAGCTACATACCTTCCTGAGTGTGTCAAAATAGTATTCGAATGACGGTACCCTTCTCAACAATTTAAAGATTAAAAAAAATTATAGGGGCCGAATAAAAATATTCCTATTACGAAAATAATCTGACCAAAGATTGTGTTACACATATATTTTTTATGTAGACGACCTCAATTAATTTGTGGTCCTACTACAGATAAACGTACTTTTCCTTATGCCGCGTTTACACATTCGAGTTCGCCTCCAAAAAATATTCGGCACGTTCGTGCATCGACGCGAACGATCCTTCTCACATTCGCGCCTGTCATTCGTGCTCGCATCAGCCAGTCGTCCGTACGTTGTAGCCAGTGGGGCAGATAATGGAGATCGATGAGGTACTTGCAAACGTTTTAAAAATCGAAAGCTTGTTTGAGTGAAAGATGGATAGGGCACTTACCCACTGTCTTATTTGGCATGCGCAGTCTTTTAGGGTGTCTTTAGGGGAGACGAACTTGCAGCTACTACTGCAGAACTGGTCTATAAGACAACTCGGCGTTTCAGAGGGGATTTTCTGACGCTTATGCTCCAGATTTTGTGAAGCAGTTAATAATGATGATGGCAAAGCTGACGCCCAAGAAAGCGAGTAATCACTCGAGGCCAAGAACTTTTTTGCCTCAAGCGTTACATACGTGTACACGTGTTTGTTCGCCAAGATCATGAGAAACCATTATTAGTCCCTGCGTATAACGGACCGTTTCTGGTGATGCGGTGAAGTGATAAATATTTCACAGTTCTGGTGCGGCAGAAAGAGTCAGTCATATCTGTTGACAGACTGAAACTTGCATGGACACCCGATTTTAGTCCGGAAAAGCTTAATCTACGGTGAGTAATTCCGGGCTGAAAAGCAAATTCAACTTTGATTCGAGACTTCCTCGACAGCCTTTTATTCGAGACTTCCTCGCACGACTTTCCTTCGGAAGTTGTTCTATATGCTTTTGACATGCTGCAGTAGTTTTAGATCAATCAAAGTGTTCATGTATATGTTGTTGTACATATTCAACGTTCGCTCATTTAGTGAGCAGCAAAATATAACTGTTTAACCCATTAAGCGTTAACGGTCACGAGATATTTCTGCTCTTAAAATCTTCTCCACTGGTTTCGAGAAACTGCACAAAAAAGGAGGTACAAATCCGATTTTTCTCAAACGCTTTCTTCGAATCAAATTTCATCCCCCCCTCGCTCTCCGACGATAAGATCTCCGAGGGTCTTTTGTTCACTTCCCCGTCCGTCTGAGCTCATTATGTCTCAAACGGACATAAGGTAGGTGGGGGAAAACGTTCGCATGTACATTTGTAAAATGACCGGGAAGAGTTTTGGGGGGAATCGGGTAACAATGCATTCGTATACTTCCAGTCAGTTGCCTCATGAAAGCTGTTGGAGTTACGACTCCTCTTGTAAAGAAAATGAGATAAGCTTATTTTCATCCTTTTTACTGTAATTTTTTGCAACGTTTGTGTAATATTGAGCATCATTCAAACTCACGAACACAATGACATAGTTTGAAGTATACCATAAAGGCTGTTTACTTACACACATCGTCGTTAAGATATTTGCATACACCATATTATGAACACTTTTACTGTTTTTCAGGGACTGCAATTTAGCTTTCTCCCTTCAAATTTTATTTCTTTATTTTCTAAGTTATTCAGAATATTTTTTAGCCCTTACATTCGCATGAAAATTGAAACTTTCGTATTAGAAAAATAATTTATACACGTAAGCACCAATACGGAAGAAATTCATGAAAAAATGAACTGATTTATTTTATTTCGTGAAGTTAAGATAAACTAGTTTATTTTTTCTTAGATTTAACGAAGTTATAAAACATTTCAATATAATATGCAATGAGTCATTTAAGAAAAATTCATCATTGTTAAAATTGTAAGCTTTAATGTGCATCGTGCAAATATGTATTGTCACATTCACCAAAATGAGTCTCACTCTCTAAGGATTATTATATCAATGTTAATCAAATTAAGAAACTAGAAGCCAGTGAAAGTTTTTGTGAAGCCCCTACCTTGCATTTGCTCTTTCTTAAAAAAAAAGAAAATATTCCTCTAAGTTAGGGGTATATATTTTGGCGGCTACAAAGGTAATTTTTTGTTGCCCACGATGCTCGGAAATAAAATGAAAACAGGACAATATGTTACGAAGAAAATAGCCGGAAATTAAAAAGTTTGCTCCACAAATTTTATGCTATTTTGGGAGTACATAGTTGTGAGCAGCTATTTTCGTCCATGAAATTAAATAAAACGGCCTACAGATCAAGATTAACTGATAAACATATATGTGTTATCAAATGGGACAAAATCATTTCAAATGGGACAAACTAGGTAAACAAAGTTTAACTTAATGGATATGGCCAGTTCCAAGGATTTACTGTTGCTATACGATTGTTCAATATCTAAACTTTATAACTAAATTATTGTCTTATATCCTTCAAGATTTCTTTGTGAGACAAAAGTAAAATTAATTATTAAAAATTTTAAAATCTCAAATTTATGTTCACTTGATCCTATATTTTAAAACCTATTTAAAATCATTCATATATTGAAAAAAAAGAAAAAGAATAGCTAAAATATAGTTTCCCCATTATTTGAACAACAATATATGTGTTATCAAATGGGACAAACTAGGTAAACAAAGTCTAACTTAATGGATATGGCCAGTTCCAAGGATTTACTGTTGCTATACGATTGTTCAATATCTAAACTTTATAACTAAATTATTGTCTTATATCCTTCAAGATTTCTTTGTGAGACAAAAGTAAAATTAATTATTAAAAATTTTAAAATCTCAAAATTATGTTCACTTGATCCTATATTTTAAAACCTATTTAAAATCATTCATATATTGAAATAAAAGAAAAAGAATAGCTAAAATATAGTTTTCCCATTATTTGAACAAAAATATATGTGTTATCAAATGGGACAAACTAGGTAAACAAAGTCTAACTTAATGGATATGGCCAGTTCCAAGGATTTACTGTTGCTATACGATTGTTCAATATCTAAACTTTATAACTAAATTATTGTCTTATATCCTTCAAGATTTCTTTGTGAGACAAAAGTAAAATTAATTATTAAAAATTTTAAAATCTCAAATTTATGTTCACTTGATCCTATATTTTAAAACCTATTTAAAATCATTCATATATTGAAAAAAAAGAAAAAGAATAGCTAAAATATAGTTTCCCCATTATTTGAACAACAATATATGTGTTATCAAATGGGACAAACTAGGTAAACAAAGTCTAACTTAATGGATATGGCCAGTTCCAAGGATTTACTGTTGCTATACGATTGTTCAATATCTAAACTTTATAACTAAATTATTGTCTTATATCCTTCAAGATTTCTTTGTGAGACAAAAGTAAAATTAATTATTAAAAATTTTAAAATCTCAAATTTATGTTCACTTGATCCTATATTTTAAAACCTATTTAAAATCATTCATATATTGAAAAAAAAGAAAAAGAATAGCTAAAATATAGTTTCCCCATTATTTGAACAACAATATATGTGTTATCAAATGGGACAAACTAGGTAAACAAAGTATAACTTAATGGATATGGCCAGTTCCAAGGATTTACTGTTGCTATACGATTGTTCAATATCTAAACTTTATAACTAAATTATTGTCTTATATCCTTCAAGATTTCTTTGTGAGACAAAAGTAAAATTAATTATTAAAAATTTTAAAATCTCAAATTTATGTTCACTTGATCCTATATTTTAAAACCTATTTAAAATCATTCATATATTGAAAAAAAGAAAAAGAATAGCTAAAATATAGTTTCCCCATTATTTGAACAACAATATATGTGTTATCAAATGGGACAAACTAGGTAAACAAAGTCTAACTTAATGGATATGGCCAGTTCCAAGGATTTACTGTTGCTATACGATTGTTCAATATCTAAACTTTATAACTAAATTATTGTCTTATATCCTTCAAGATTTCTTTGTGAGACAAAAGTAAAATTAATTATTAAAAATTTTAAAATCTCAAATTTATGTTCACTTGATCCTATATTTTAAAACCTATTTAAAATCATTCATATATTGAAAAAAAAGAAAAAGAATAGCTAAAATATAGTTTCCCCATTATTTGAACAACAATATATGTGTTATCAAATGGGACAAACTAGGTAAACAAAGTATAACTTAATGGATATGGCCAGTTCCAAGGATTTACTGTTGCTATACGATTGTTCAATATCTAAACTTTATAACTAAATTATTGTCTTATATCCTTCAAGATTTCTTTGTGAGACAAAAGTAAAATTAATTATTAAAAATTTTAAAATCTCAAATTTATGTTCACTTGATCCTATATTTTAAAACCTATTTAAAATCATTCATATATTGAAAAAAAAGAAAAAGAATAGCTAAAATATAGTTTCCCCATTATTTGAACAACAATATATGTGTTATCAAATGGGACAAACTAGGTAAACAAAGTATAACTTAATGGATATGGCCAGTTCCAAGGATTTACTGTTGCTATACGATTGTTCAATATCTAAACTTTATAACTAAATTATTGTCTTATATCCTTCAAGATTTCTTTGTGAGACAAAAGTAAAATTAATTATTAAAAATTTTAAAATCTCAAATTTATGTTCACTTGATCCTATATTTTAAAACCTATTTAAAATCATTCATATATTGAAAAAAAAGAAAAAGAATAGCTAAAATATAGTTTCCCCATTATTTGAACAACAATATATGTGTTATCAAATGGGACAAACTAGGTAAACAAAGTCTAACTTAATGGATATGGCCAGTTCCAAGGATTTACTGTTGCTATACGATTGTTCAATATCTAAACTTTATAACTAAATTATTGTCTTATATCCTTCAAGATTTCTTTGTGAGACAAAAGTAAAATTAATTATTAAAAATTTTAAAATCTCAAATTTATGTTCACTTGATCCTATATTTTAAAACCTATTTAAAATCATTCATATATTGAAAAAAAAAGAAAAAGAATAGCTAAAATATAGTTTCCCCATTATTTGAACAACAATATATGTGTTATCAAATGGGACAAACTAGGTAAACAAAGTCTAACTTAATGGATATGGCCAGTTCCAAGGATTTACTGTTGCTATACGATTGTTCAATATCTAAACTTTATAACTAAATTATTGTCTTATATCCTTCAAGATTTCTTTGTGAGACAAAAGTAAAATTAATTATTAAAAATTTTAAAATCTCAAATTTATGTTCACTTGATCCTATATTTTAAAACCTATTTAAAATCATTCATATATTGAAAAAAAAGAAAAAGAATAGCTAAAATATAGTTTCCCCATTATTTGAACAACAATATATGTGTTATCAAATGGGACAAACTAGGTAAACAAAGTCTAACTTAATGGATATGGCCAGTTCCAAGGATTTACTGTTGCTATACGATTGTTCAATATCTAAACTTTATAACTAAATTATTGTCTTATATCCTTCAAGATTTCTTTGTGAGACAAAAGTAAAATTAATTATTAAAAATTTTAAAATCTCAAATTTATGTTCACTTGATCCTATATTTTAAAACCTATTTAAAATCATTCATATATTGAAAAAAAAGAAAAAGAATAGCTAAAATATAGTTTCCCCATTATTTGAACAACAATATATGTGTTATCAAATGGGACAAACTAGGTAAACAAAGTCTAACTTAATGGATATGGCCAGTTCCAAGGATATACTGTTGCTATACGATTGTTCAATATCTAAACTTTATAACTAAATTATTGTCTTATATCCTTCAAGATTTCTTTGTGAGACAAAAGTAAAATTAATTATTAAAAATTTTAAAATCTCAAATTTATGTTCACTTGATCCTATATTTTAAAACCTATTTAAAATCATTCATATATTGAAAAAAAAGAAAAAGAATAGCTAAAATATAGTTTTCCCATTATTTGAACAACAATATATGTGTTATCAAATGGGACAAACTAGGTAAACAAAGTCTAACTTAATGGATATGGCCAGTTCCAAGGATTTACTGTTGCTATACGATTGTTCAATATCTAAACTTTATAACTAAATTATTGTCTTATATCCTTCAAGATTTCTTTGTGAGACAAAAGTAAAATTAATTATTAAAAATTTTAAAATCTCAAATTTATGTTCACTTGATCCTATATTTTAAAACCTATTTAAAATCATTCATATATTGAAAAAAAAGAAAAAGAATAGCTAAAATATAGTTTCCCCATTATTTGAACAACAATATATGTGTTATCAAATGGGACAAACTAGGTAAACAAAGTATAACTTAATGGATATGGCCAGTTCCAAGGATTTACTGTTGCTATACTATTGTTCAATATCTAAACTTTATAACTAAATTATTGTCTTATATCCTTCAAGATTTCTTTGTGAGACAAAAGTAAAATTAATTATTAAAAATTTTAAAATCTCAAATTTATGTTCACTTGATCCTATATTTTAAAACCTATTTAAAATCATTCATATATTGAAAAAAAAGAAAAAGAATAGCTAAAATATAGTTTCCCCATTATTTGAACAACAATATATGTGTTATCAAATGGGACAAACTAGGTAAACAAAGTATAACTTAATGGATATGGCCAGTTCCAAGGATTTACTGTTGCTATACGATTGTTCAATATCTAAACTTTATAACTAAATTATTGTCTTATATACTTCAAGATTTCTTTGTGAGACAAAAGTAAAATTAATTATTAAAAATTTTAAAATCTCAAAATTATGTTCACTTGATCCTATATTTTAAAACCTATTTAAAATCATTCATATATTGAAATAAAAGAAAAAGAATAGCTAAAATATAGTTTTCCCATTATTTGAACAAAAATATATGTGTTATCAAATGGGACAAACTAGGTAAACAAAGTCTAACTTAATGGATATGGCCAGTTCCAAGGATTTACTGTTGCTATACGATTGTTCAATATCTAAACTTTATAACTAAATTATTGTCTTATATCCTTCAAGATTTCTTTGTGAGACAAAAGTAAAATTAATTATTAAAAATTTTAAAATCTCAAATTTATGTTCACTTGATCCTATATTTTAAAACCTATTTAAAATCATTCATATATTGAAAAAAAAGAAAAAGAATAGCTAAAATATAGTTTCCCCATTATTTGAACAACAATATATGTGTTATCAAATGGGACAAACTAGGTAAACAAAGTCTAACTTAATGGATATGGCCAGTTCCGAGGATTTACTGTTGCTATACGATTGTTCAATATCTAAACTTTATAACTAAATTATTGTCTTATATCCTTCAAGATTTCTTTGTGAGACAAAAGTAAAATTAATTATTAAAAATTTTAAAATCTCAAATTTATGTTCACTTGATCCTATATTTTAAAACCTATTAAAATCATTCATATATTGAAAAAAAAGAAAAAGAATAGCTAAAATATAGTTTCCCCATTATTTGAACAACAATATATGTGTTATCAAATGGGACAAACTAGGTAAACAAAGTATAACTTAATGGATATGGCCAGTTCCAAGGATTTACTGTTGCTATACTATTGTTCAATATCTAAACTTTATAACTAAATTATTGTCTTATATCCTTCAAGATTTCTTTGTGAGACAAAAGTAAAATTAATTATTAAAAATTTTAAAATCTCAAATTTATGTTCACTTGATCCTATATTTTAAAACCTATTTAAAATCATTCATATATTGAAAAAAAAGAAAAGAATAGCTAAAATATAGTTTCCCCATTATTTGAACAACAATATATGTGTTATCAAATGGGACAAACTAGGTAAACAAAGTATAACTTAATGGATATGGCCAGTTCCAAGGATTTACTGTTGCTATACGATTGTTCAATATCTAAACTTTATAACTAAATTATTGTCTTATATCCTTCAAGATTTCTTTGTGAGACAAAAGTAAAATTAATTATTAAAAATTTTAAAATCTCAAATTTATGTTCACTTGATCCTATATTTTAAAACCTATTTAAGATCATTCATATATTGAAATAAAAGAAAAAGAATAGCTAAAATATAGTTTCCCCATTATTTGACCAACAATATATGTGTTATCAAATGGGACAAACTAGGTAAACAAAGTCTAACTTAATGGATATGGCCAGTTCCAAGGATTTACTGTTGCTATACGATTGTTCAATATCTAAACTTTATAACTAAATTATTGTCTTATATCCTTCAAGATTTCTTTGTGAGACAAAAGTAAAATTAATTATTAAAAATTTTAAAATCTCAAATTTATGTTCACTTGATCCTATATTTTAAAACCTATTTAAAATCATTCATATATTGAAAAAAAAGAAAAAGAATAGCTAAAATATAGTTTCCCCATTATTTGACCAACAATATATGTGTTATCAAATGGGACAAACTAGGTAAACAAAGTCTAACTTAATGGATATGGCCAGTTCCAAGGATTTACTGTTGCTATACGATTGTTCAATATCTAAACTTTATAACTAAATTATTGTCTTATATCCTTCAAGATTTCTTTGTGAGACAAAAGTAAAATTAATTATTAAAAATTTTAAAATCTCAAAATTATGTTCACTTGATCCTATATTTTAAAACCTATTTAAGATCATTCATATATTGAAATAAAAGAAAAAGAATAGCTAAAATATAGTTTTCCCATTATTTGAAAATAATTAAAGATGTTTGTAGTCTGCAAAAGTAAAAAAATAAATAAATAAAAATTAAGATAATAAGAATGTTAATTAAAACCAGATTTTATTTCAGAAAGCAAAATAAGTGTGATATATTTTGAAACATGGCGCAGCACATAGCCCGACATCACATTCGTCGCACTGAAATCGCGTTTCACGACGAATTCGTTTCCCGATTTCATTCTTTTTTTGTGAACATACAACACATTGTCGGGATTTGGGTTTCCTCACGCCCTCGCTTTCACAATAGGATGGAAAATGTCTCCCAGTCAGCCGTGCTACATTTTCTGTGTGTTTAACTACATTCCTGCGAATGCTGGGTTCTTGCACACAGGCTCCTTCTTCTATAAGCCGTTCAATTACCTTCATTCTAAATTCAATATGAGACATTTTCCCTCCTTTCTTTTTAAAAATTATATAAGAGTTCCATTCACTTTGGCTAATTAAATGTCGGAAAATTTTTTTGTAGTACTTCCTTTGGTGATTTCTGGCGACTGAATAATAAGACAGACATTGGTCAGACTTATCGACACCACCCATTGTTCGGTTGTAATCCACTACTGCAACAGGTTTTTTTTATAGTTGCATGCTCCTCAGTACGAGACTTCACTATGACTTCAGGGAAATCTGCATTGTGAATTGTACTTAGCATCATTACAGGTTTTTTGTCTTTCCACTTTAGGCCACACATTTTTCCTTTTTGAAATGCTATTATTTTGCCTTTTTGTAATTTTTCATTTTTAAGTCTGAGAGGTAAACCTTTTCGATTTGACCTTAGAGTTCCACATATATCAGTCTTATACTGTAATAGCAGTTCTGCTAACTCTGGTGATGTATAAAAGTTATCTGTGGTTAATAAATAACCCTGATGTTTCAAGTCATGAAGCAACGTCAAAACACATTTTGTTGAAAGTCCATATTTTTCATATTCTTTCATAAAGGTCGTTCCTTTACCGGTATAAATTAGAGAGTTCCATATGTACCCTGATTCGGCTTCGCACAACTGGAAGAGTTTTATTCCAAACCGAGCACGCTTACTTGGTATATACTGCTTCCACCCTAAAAAGCCTTTATGAGCAATTAAAGACTTATCAATGCTGATATCCCTATTAGGGATATACACAGTTTTAAACAAGTTTACTATCATTGAGTATACAGTAACCACCGCTTATAGTGACTGGTTATAAGAATCAACCGTTTATAAGAATCAATATCGCGAAAACAAAAACAAATGAATTATTTCCATGTTAAAATTTTCGCTTTAAAGAATCAATCCACCGGTTTTAAGAATCAGTTTACACTCTTCGCTTTACTTCCATTTTTCCAAAAAACCTACTTAAACCCTCAAAAGGCACGGAGTTCTTTCTTTTTTTTTAGAAAGATTGATAAGATGGGATGGAATATAGTCGTAAAATTCACCCCTTTCTTTATTAGACATAACATAATCGTTTCCCCTTAAACGCTTTACCACAACACTGTCCTATTAGCTTGACCCGGGGGCAACTTTACCCGTCCGAGTAAATCTTCGTCTGAGACTATAAGTATTGAAAGAGGTATAAACAGCCTTCTGAAAACTTCATTACGTCAAACTACCGTAGAAAACTTTTTCTTGCTCCCTTCCTGTAGTTGAAATGTTAAAACTGTTAAGCAGGTATGTTGTAACTTGTAACAAATATTGTATTTTTTTCTCCTCTTACTATAATCATGTGTATCTACTTATAGGTCTAAAAATTAAGTTTTATTTTTAAAACTATAAAAATAATTTTAATAAACGATAATTAACGTAAATTAAAGAGTATTTTATGGTAAATTATCTAATCTATGTATATATATAGGTGTGTGTGTGCCTGTTCAAAAACCTAAATTTCGGTTATAAGAATCAACCGCTTATAAGAATCAAAAACAGTAATAACAAACGTGATTCTTATAAGCGGAAATCACTGTATTTTAAAAATCTTCCTCAATTTTGGATTAGGATGATTCTGCGGAGTGAATTCCCCAGAGTTCTCAAAATGAAGAAATTTCATTATTAGTCCATAACGCTGTTCCGTCATCACTTTGCCAAAAAACGGTGTGCTTAGAATTGGACGCTTCGACCAAAACCATTTTTCAGCAGGTTTATCAATCACTCCTTGGAGTAAAAGCAAACCTAGGAAGCATTTCATTTCTTTGTTATTTGTCTCTCTCCAATTCAGGGCTCTAGAACTGGGCGTAAGTTGAGCACTTTCAAAATATTGTTCAGCATACCTATTGGTTTCCTGAACAATAAAAGAAATAACTTCTTCGTTAAAATAAAGTCCAAAGTACTCTAACGGATCTTCTGTCTCAATATCTACTTGTATTCCTGTCTTTCCACTGAAGGGAAATCTAGGAGGAGCAACGACCGATGCCGAAAGATCTATCAGAGTCCAATTTCTAACAGAATCCAAGGAATCATCGTCGGACTCACAATCACTTTCGGATGAATAAAATTCCTCTCCCGAAGAGTTCAACAAGTCTTCTGTTTCTGAATCAGAATTCATTTTATGACGCCTTTGATTTTCAGCTTAACAGGAGAACAGCAATGAAATATATCGAGATCTACCTACTCGCTTTCAATGAAAAAGAAGTCAACGGCTGGCGTCAAAACACAGACTGGGTGGTCATTCTTCCCAAGCTGACGCATACAAACCACTGACTTTCATCTGCTTCATTGTTTTTTTGCACTTCTCCCGCGGCCGTAGGCCAGAGAGGGGAAGGGGGATTCTCTGTCTTTCCACAGTTTACAGTACAAATTCGGCATCTCACCTTAAGTTTTTCTGCTATTCAGAGTGGAATGCAACCCTAGTTTCCATATCTTATATATATATATATATATATATATATATATATATACATATACAAAAGTTAGAAAAGTTAGAAAAGTTAGAAATAATATATTAAATAACTGTACTCAATTGAAATACCATCAGGCGCTATGCTGCACTACATTAGTATTTCATATATTTCTATCATTAAAAAAAGGTGAATCAGAAAACTAGTGGAATGCCAATCCAGGGAAACTACATCCAAATCCTGAAACTGAAGTTTCGAATGGCTGGGGGGAGTTGTGACCCCCCTACTCCGGTTAAACTAGTTTTGTGCCGCGGCAACACTCCCGGAAGCCCGAAACCTCAGTGCGACCCAGACTTTCGTCAAATATTATTAAAAAGTAAATCAATAATCTAAACAACAATTAAAACATCAAATCTCATAAAACCCATTTAAACACATTGTGTAAATTTCAACTATTATATTCATGTAAAATTATAACCAACCTACAGTGTTTCTCACATACCTGTATATTGCTACAATGTAAGGATGTTCCTTATTCAAATATCTTTTATACTGTATCCCAATCTCAAATAATTAACATACCGTTACGGTTAAAGAAAACGGTGTTTATATTCGGTTTTACTGATATTTAAAAATTTTTTTATATTAGACATTAAAAAAGACTTAGGGAAACCCATCTCTAAAGCAAAATTTATAAATTGTTTAATTTTAAAATCCATATCTATATTATTAGTATTGAGACGTTTACATCTTGTTAAAAAATTAGTGATTACATTTCTTTTGATGTTTAGGTGTATGCATGTTGTCCATGGCATAATACGATTTGGTTTAAAACTATAGTCATCTCGTTTATCATACATTTTTGTAATTATTGAGCCATTGCTAACTATAATACTTAAATCTAAAAAGTTCAAAAAACCTTCCTTATTACACGAAGTTTCAACTAAATTTAAATTACTAGGGTAAAAACTAAAGTCCAATCCTGTGTTATTTACGAAGCATACCAAAATGTCATCAACATACCTAAAAAACTTAACTTCATTTAATAAACTTGTACCTGTTTCGTAATTATGTAAATAGATATCTGCAAGAATTGAAGAGCATCCCCCTCCCATAGGGATCCCATGTATCTGCTTATATATATCTCTTCCATTGTGTAAATAAGTTTCTTTTAAAACAAGTTGTAACAAAGATTTATATCGGTTATAAGTAATAAACTCTTGTATATCGTATCTTTCATATAGATTTAAAATGATATTATGTAAGTCATCTAAGTTAATAGAGTTAAATAAATCCGAAAAGTCATAACTAGAAATTCTCTCAATATCCTCCATGTAACAGATACTTTTTACCACTTCATAACTATTATTAACAATATATGCGCCTTCTTTTTTAATTTTTATCATAACGTTTTTGAGTAATTGTAAAAGACGGTTATTTGCAATAGTAAGATAAGTGTTACAGCCTATTGTTACGGCTCTAAATTTTATAGGCACCTTATGAAACTTGGGGATTAGTACTATGTATGGAAATTTAATTTTATTAATGCCTATTTTGAAACCTATACGTAGATATAACGCGTTTATTTTATTCTTAATTTCGTCAGTGGTTATTTCTATATTCTGATATACTGAAGTATCTCTGTAAATAGCAATTAATTTATTACAGTAAAAGCGTTTACATAATAAAGCATAGTTGCTGGCCATTTTATCGACATAAGTTATAACATAACTATGCCTTAAATTAACGATACTGTTTTTTAAACTGTTTAAAGAAACACTATGGTCGTGATGATTATATTTTTGTAAATATTTATTAATAGATAATTGAAATAACTTTTTAATGTTAAAAACCCATTCTGCAAAAGTGGTTGTAGGGTGGCTATATTTTATTGCTAATTTATACACAAAAACATCTATATCTCTGTCAAAAGTATTTACTACTCCGAATCTGGATCCTTCTACACGATAACCTGTGCCCTTATACATTATGAACTTCAACTTCTCATCTTTTACAATTTCGATGTTACCAGTGATGACATGTCCATAATTTTCGTTGTAATAAGGGGTTTTCTGATTCACCTTTTTTTAATGATATATATATATATATATATATATATATATATATATATATATATATACAGTGGACGCTCGTTAATTCGAACTCAAAGATTCTCAGAAAAAAGTTCGAATTATCCGATGTTAAGAGAAAATATAAAACTTTAAAAGTGTATCACTGAAGAAGAAAAATCTCCTAGTATGTATAACCCCAGAAAACATATTATACTATGTTATCTAAAATTAAACATATTAAAAAGTAATACAGGTTTACCTTAATCATAAAATGAAGCAGAAGATATGCAGCAGAAAGTAAACTTTAATTAAAAATATGAATTACACTTTGGGGAAAAACTGTAAAATGGATGTTTGGTTCTGTTTATGATGTTTACATTGTTCAGCCAGCTTCTCGATTTGAAATAAACATTTCAATTCATTTTCAGAGGAAGGTTCCATCTGAATAAACAGGGCCCGACTTTGACACAATGGGGCCCTGGGCAAAGCAGACTTTGGGGGCCCCCTTCAAGGACAGATCCAGAGGGGGGCATGTCCCCCCTCCTCAGGACCAGATTTCCACATGAACACGTGGGACACTCACCCAGGCCTCCCTTAAATCGGGACCGGAAATTCAAAAAAAATTTCGACCAACAAGTCAAACATTTGAAGAAAATAATGATTATTAATAAGAAGTGTTAATTAATTAATTTACTTTTTAATGTTAATAAATATATTCATGAAATTTTCTTTTGAAATTCAAAATAAATCACAGTCTGGAGTTATTACAACTCCCCCCTCCCACCCCCCACCCCCCCAAAAAAAAATTGAACCAGAAACGCTTATGGACGTAAGCATGCTTTCACTATAGTGGGTGCACTGTGCTCCACCCAGGATTTTTTTCTGTATGCGCCACTGCACCCCTTTACTATATTAACCAAAAAACAAATTCTCAAAACTATGTACAACTTTATACTAAATTAGGGGCCCCATAATTTTGGGGGCCCTGGGCAAGTGCCCCACTTGCCCATGCGGAAATCTGGGCCTGTGAATAAATGCTTTCAGAGTTTTAATAGAGTCCATTATGACTTGATCATTAGGACGCTTAACAGTCTCTGCATTCTCATCTGATTTCGATAAGGTCTCTTCTATTTCATCTTCTCTGATAGTTTTTACTATGTCATCATCGCTCAGTTTTCCACAGACTTCCACGTCTTCATCTACCCTTACATATTCAGAAAAAGTAACGTTATCACCGTTAATTTTTTTAAATTCAGATCTTTTTCAAATCTGTATCAATATCGTCGCATTCTTCGATATGATTGTTCTCTTCGGCGTGCATAAATTTAGCATGACGAGAGCAATTACTAATTGTGCTTTCTTTAACATCATCGCATGCGGCGTATAGATCATTTATAGCTGTCAGCATAGTAATGTCGTAATTTTCACCACAATCTGAACAAAGATACAATAGCCACTAACGTTTAGCGGAAATGTAATAGTCTAAGAATTCAGGCATGCGCCTCTTTACACAGAAAAGAAATAGAGATGATTTTGACACACAAAATAATAAATACAGCGTGCATTTTCTCCTTAAACGAGGAAAAAGAAATTTAATTTGTCAAATTTTTAGTTCGAATTAACCGAAGTGATAAAAGTTTAGATCGAATTAATGACATATTTTTAACATTATTCACAATACAAGTTTTTGGGGGCCTTTAGATTAGTTCGAATGAACCGAAAGTTCGATTTAACCGAGTTCGAATTAACGAGCGTCCACTGTATATATATATATATATATATATACAGTCGAACCTCCATATATCGAACTTCCCTATATCGAAATTTTCTATATATCGAACTCTTAGCAAATCTCCATGTTCATTACATAGAAAAACTCTTTCCATATATCGAAAAAATCTCTATATATCGAAATTTTTTTTTCAAGACATATTGGGAGATTTCATTCTAATTTAGAATAAAATCTCCCAATTTTTGGCGTTTGAAACAATACGTCGTAGACTTCAATTCGCGGAAATGTCCCTGATGAAGTTTTTAGTGGACTGAATAAATGCGAACATTTCTATGATGAACTTTCTGCAAAACTGGCTGTTCAGCAAGATATTCGTAGTTTTTTTTAAAAGAATGTAACTGTGATCATTGTAACCACTGTCTGGATGATTGTTTTTTAAAAGGTATGTAGTACTCAATAAATCTTTCATATTAATTCATTTTTTTAGATATTAACTTTCATTTAATGTGATTCGCATATAAATTGGAAATGGAGTTTCGTATACGAAAATTAGCTTTAATTTTAATGTTTTAGGAAAATTATGATAAAACTAAGATCAATTCTATATATCGAAATTTCTATATATCGAATTTTTTTCCCGCACTTTGCTACTTCGATATATGGAGGTTCGACTGTATATATATATATATATATATATATATATATATATATATATATATATTTACACACACTTAGACAAAAAAACGACGCACCAAGGAGGAGTTATCTGAATGGGGCGAAAATCGGTACATATGATGTAAGAAAAACAAATGATTACAATTTGAGAAAAATTGTATGATTTATTCAAGAGAAAGAACTTCACAAAGTGAAAAAGTCAATAACGCGTTTTTCGACCTCTGGCCCTTATGCAAGCAGTTATTCGGCTTGACATTGATTGATAGAGGTGGCGGATGTCCTCCTGCAGCAATCGTGCCAAATTCTGTCCATTTAGCGCATTAGATCGTCAAAATCTCGAGCTGGTTGGAGGGCCCTGTCAATAATGCTCCAAACGTTTATACAATAAAATTATTATATTACTATACAACAAATATAACTTTCAATTATGTCCATTAATTCTATTAATTAAAACTTTATTAATTTTACATGGATTCCCATTATTTCATTTGTTTACGTCTTCGCTCAAACTTTTCTAGGGATCTCAAAATAACTATTTTGTCTTCGCATAAATTGTAATGCATCATAAAATTTAGGAAAATTTGTAGAAATATTTTTTAGATAAATTTAAATAGTTTTGATAAGACATGTCATTATATCTTTGAGTGCGTAGAGTCTCATTAAGAAGTTTAATTCGTGTGAAAATTATATAAGGTAACAAAATCCTTATATATTTTTTATTTATCCTTGCTCAATTATCTGTAATCCTTATATAAGTTCCAATCAATTAGATAAATGTTTTAAAAGAACAAATATCATCACTCTCTTTACTCAAAGGGGAAAAGTGGAAACTACTGTATTCTTCAAGTAAAACTACTGTATTCTTCAAAAATTATAGTCACACATAAAACGCAAACTGGTGAAACTTTACGAGAAATTCTCCCAAGCAAAATTACAATTGGAATGAAAGGAACCTTTTGCTTATGAATAGCGCTATTCTATTCTGTAGTACCGAAATCAATCAGTTACGCTCAACCGCAGACCATCCCCCATGTCAATGAATGAAATTTACGAGGGGGGAAGCAGGTACTAGAAAATCCGGGCTGCACGCTTTGACGACAGAAAAATGACTGCAGAAAAATCCGGGTTGAACGCTTAAAGGGTTTATTTGTTTGTGAAGAAATGTAAATGTGATGTGCAGTAATGAAACCGCAAAACGACAATTTGTTTATATTTTCTTGGTGATAACAACAGAAGCTTTATCCTTCAACGTGTCTTAGGGCCTGTTCACATAGGAGTCCGTTGCGTAGCGTTAAGGAAAAGATGACGTTGAGACGAAAATAAACCAATCATAGTCCTCTAAACGATTAGCAATGACATTTTTAACGCCTATGATTGGTTCATTTTCGTCTAAACGTCATCTTTTCCTTAACGCAACGCAACGGACTCCTATGTGAACAGGCCCATAGGAGTCCGTTGCGTTGCGTTAAGGAAAAGATGACGTTGAGATGAAAATAAACCAATCATAGGCCTCCAAACGATTAGCAATGAAATTTTTAACGCCTATGATTGGTTTATTTTCGTCTCAACGTCATCTTTTCCTTAACGCAACGCAACGGACTCCTATGTGAACAGGCCCTAACTGTAACTTGGAAATGATATTCTTCAAGCTTAGAATTTTCTCCAAAGGAGATAGTATTTTTCTTTAGACAACGTCGTCTCTGCAAAATAAATTTTCTAACTGATGCCTCCACATTGTCATGACTTTTACATACGCTCGTGTTTTTGAGTACAAGATCAAATTTAATTTAATTAAGGCACAAAATTTATCGCCTATTTTAGCTGCCCAGCAAATTCCTAAACAAATTCTCAAAAAAACCTTTTTTAAATACCAATCAGACTTCCGTCTTATAATGTGAAACGTCACTTTGAAAGGTTTTGCTCTTTGATTACCCGTGCCACTCTCAGATTGATATCAGATGATCACATTTCCTGTTACTTACAAGACTCAGTAAAGAGTCCAGTATTCAACAGACGAGACCTGGGGAACTTTAAACACTCTTCAAGAGTAGAGTTTAAAATTGAAATTAATTAATTCATACATAAAAAAATTGACACGATATTTTATATAAAAGTATAATTAGATGCTCCATGCGTTAAATATTACTTTCGTTGCACATTACAAAACGAAAAAAATTCTAATAAAAGTTAAATTAGTTTAAAATAATTAAAAGAGAGACAAAAGCGAAAATTAATTCAGTCACGATACGAAGCCATAAAATATTTATTTCTATATCATTATACATATTTATTTCCAATTTACAGAACACTACAGATGTAGAGAAAAATAGTTAAATCTTACACATTATATCATATTGGGCAAAAACAAAAAAGAAAAGTATTGCGTAACATTTCATGACACCCTTTCCTGCTGTGTAAACAGGTATGACAAGGTTTTTCACTCCAATCCCTTGGGTGGGTCAAGGATCCCATCAAGGATCGTGGCGATCCTTCAAGGGATTGCCACGATAGCGCAGATACATTTAAAAAAAATTCAAACGAAAAATGTCATAAAACACTAAATTAAATCCAAAATATGATTACGTTTAATATCTCCTTTAAATAAACGCCGTCAAACCTGAAATTGAATTCGATTTTGAAGGACATTTTCCTCACGGTGGGACAAAAAAAATCGCTTCATACGATAGTAGAGTGGGTTGCATCCCTCAATGGGTACGCAGATGTGTTTTAAAAGCACACTGGAAAAAATCTTTTCTCTCACACAGTGAGGACGATAAAATTCCGTTCTGTGTGGGTACGAACATGTGTTTTTACATGATACAGTTCAGAAAACCGTTTCTCACTTATAGTGCAGACCAAGTCTTTCTTCCATGGATAAGGAGATGCGTTTTTACAAATTCCCCTGCGAAAAATTTTTTCCTAGCAAGGTTTCTCTCATGTGTGGGTGCGTAGATGTCTATTTACATCACTCTGTCGAGAAAATCTTTTCTCACATACAGTGCATGCGTAAGGTTTCTCTCCCGTGTGGGTGCGGAAATGTCTTTTTAAATCACCCAGTCGAGAAAATCTTTTCTCGCATACCGTGCATGGGAAAGGTTTCTCTCCCGTGTGGGTACGGAGATGTACTTTTAAACTATGCAGTAGAGAAAACCTCTTCTCACATACAGTGCAGGCAAAGGGTTTCTCTCCTGAGTGTGTAAGTTGATGTGATTTTAAACTACCGTGCCCAGAAAACGTTTTCCCACATACAGAACATGTGACAGGTTTCTCTCCTGTATGGGTGCGGAGATGTACTTTTAAATTATGCCGTAGAGAAAACCTCTTCTCACATACAGTGCAGGCAAAGGGTTTCTCTCCTGAGTGTGTAAGTTGATGTGTTTTTAAACTACTGTGCCCAGAAAACGGTTTCCCACATACAGAACATGTGACAGGTTTCTCTCCTGTATGGGTGCGGAGATGTACATTTAAATTATTCTGTAGAGAAAACCTCTTTTCACATACAGTGCAGGCAAAGGGTTTCTCTCCTGTGTGGGTACGGAGATGTACTTTTAAACTACGCAGTAGAGAAAACCTCTTCTCACATACAGTGCAGGCAAAGGGTTTCTCTCCTGAGTGTGTAAGTTGATGTGATTTTAAACTACCGTGCCCAGAAAACGTTTTCCCACATACAGAACATGTGACAGGTTTCTCTCCTGTATGGGTGCGGAGATGTACTTTTAAATTACTCTGTAGAGAAAACCTCTTCTCACATACAGTGCAGGCGAAGGGTTTCTCTCCTGTGTGTGTAAGGAGATGTGATTTTAAGTTACCGTGTCTAGAAAACATTTTCCCACATTCAGTGCATGCAAAAGGTGTCTCTCCCGTGTGGATGCGGAAATGTATTTTTAAATTATTCTTTAGAGGAAATCTTTTCTCGCATACAGGGCATGCGAAAGGTTTCTCTCCCGTGTGAGTGCGGAGATGTCTTTTAAAATCACCCTGTGTAGAAAACATTTTCCCACATACAGTGCATGACAAAGGTTTCTCTCCCGTGTTTGTGACATGTGTTTTTAAATGACAATGTTCAGAATACAGTTTCCCACATACCGAACATGAGAAAGGTTTCTCGCCTATGTGGATGCGGAGATGTCTTTTTAAAACATGCCGTATAGAAAATCTTTTCTCGCATACCGTGCATGCGAAAGGTTTCTCTCCCGTGTGGGTACGGAGATGTGTTTTTAAACCTCCCTGCGTGGAAAATCTTATCTCACATACCGTGCATGAGAAAGGTTTCTCTCCCGTGTGGGTACGGAGATGTGTTTTTAAACTAAACTGTACAGAAAACCTTTTCCCACATACAGTACATGCGAAAGGTTTCTCTCCTGTGTGTGTAAGGAGATGTCTTTGTACATTATCCTGTGCAGAGAATCTTTTCTCACATACAGTGCATCCGAAAGTTTTCGCTTCCGTGTGGGTGCGGAGATGTCTTTTCAAAATATACTCTGTAGCTAACAATTTCCCGCATACAGTGCATGTGAAAGGTTTCTCTCCTGTGTGAGTAAGATGTTTTTTTAAATTACCGTGTTCAGAAAACATTTTCAAAAATACAGAACATGTGAAAGGTTTCTCTCCTGTATGGGTGCGGAGATGTACTTTTAAATTATGCAGTAGAGAAAACCTGTTCTCACATACAGTGCAAGCAAAGGATTTCTCTCCTGTGTGGATGCGAAAATGTCTTTATAAATCACCCTGTATATTAAACGTTATCCCACATACAGTGCAGTCGAAAGATTTATCTCCTATATGGGTGAAGAGATGTGTTTTTAAATCATTCTGTCGAGAAAATCCTTTCTCATATTCAGTGTTGGCTATAGAGGTATCTTTGGTGTGTGTGCGGAGAGTAATATCAGCAACGTCGTACGAATAATGCGTATTTAACGCGACCAACTGTGAAAATATTCCGTCACATAAATTACATTCAAATATTTCTTCGGTACGAGGGGGAATCTGAACACTGGAACTTATATATTTAGATTAATTCTACATGTGTCACATGGAGTGAATTCATCTTCGGCTTTAGTTGGGTTCTACTCGCAGGAATGACATTCATTGGAAAGTCTATTTACAATGGAAATACACCCATTTGCTCTTCTGGCGTGCCGATGTTTCTTTATAAGATGACCAGAAAGCTAACTGCAGTAATACGTTGATTTTCTAAATTTGGGACAATATCAACATTTTAGTTTAGGATCTAACAATCTGTACAAAGCACCTGCAAAGAGAGAAAAATAATTTCAATGAGATATATCAACACTATACAATCACGCATTAATCGTATTTTTCACGTGAAATGAATAGCAATATATAGAAGTTCGTTTGTGCTAGGAAATGAGATATCTATAAACTAAGATGGTATAAATTATGTTCTGGATAAATTCAACTACTGAGCATTTTAAATTTATTTTTATTAGGGCACGAGGTTACTTAGCTATACTTATTCTTTTGTCGTGGTAGATCAGTAGGACGTGCAGAGAATTGATGTTTCGGTTTGTAGTAATCTCCACAAAACTACAACAATCGTTCCGATCAATAATGCATAAGCAATAGTAATACTTTTTCTTATTATTCATTTTAGTTGTCCGTATTTCAAAATAATTTTATCATTAATTATTAAGTTTAATGCTCCAAGAAATTCCATAGGTTAACATTCGATGAAAACGCTTGGTTACCACCAGATGAAAAAGTTTATAAATCTAATAAAATATATAAAGTTATCACAAGAAATATCATAGAATATGGGACTTATAGTTTTGTTTTTGCATATTTAATTGGATTGTAGTTTGATGGCTACAGATATTTTTCACCACACTGTCTCTACAATTTAATTAGTAGGATGAGTATATAATACATTAAAATTGACAACAGTATAAATTCTTCAAAAAGTGTTTTTACGTTATTCATGAAATAACGTAAATCAAATATTTCAAAACAGTTATCTGTGTATATTCTTGTAGTCTGTCAAGTGGTAGTGGTGAGTGATTGCTGCTAGTTAAAGTGTAATGAGATTAAATTTTTGAAAACAAAATGGTATTTGTTATTTCTAAATTAGAATATATTGATACATTCGAATTTTATTAATTTTAAATCTTTTTTTTTTCAACTTCTTTGGGGGGGGGGGGGTCGGTTGTTGTGGCGCGTGAGTGCTTGAATTTCTAAGGTTTATAATTAAAGTTCAATTTTCGGGATGAATATTCAAGGATACGTAAGCTTCTAAATTAAAGTTTATTCTTATAAATCCTCCTTTATGCATTTCCATCGAAAAAAAAATGTTTATTTTCTTCGAATGTTCGGCCAAAGAAAACTAAAAAAAAAAATCCATTACTAAACAGAAATGCTAGTAATTTATGACATTCTTTAAGATTGAGAGTTTAGAACAGTCAACATTTTCCAATTCTGATTTGCATACATTCACTCAGCGCGCTATGTATGCACAAAGGGGACTTCTAGTACATAATAAATATACTAGAAATAAATTATTTATTTTTCGATATTGTCTTACAAATGAGTTATTATTACTTTTAAAATAAATTGTAAGGCAAAATTCTTTTATATAAATATGCATTCCTATAAAAATATACATTGGGACCAAAAATGTGAATAGACTTGACATATATTATCTTTTTAATACTCTTCAAATTTATGTATATTAATAAAATAGTTTTGTTAGAAATCTGGAAAAGTTAAAAGTTAAAATTATAAAAATTTAGTAAGATGAAATTGGATAAATTAAGAATAATTCGATTTGCATTATTTATCTTGAGTTACCTTTATTCTGGATAATAAAATAAATAAAACGATTGTGTGATTCAGAGAATATTGGAAAACTATTTTGTTCTCACAGGATAAGGTAATCTCATAACATTATATAATTTGTGTATCGTCAAATTATTTCAAGATATCCATATAGACTGAAAATATTTTGGTCAGAACTCGACACAATACAGTTCAGTGGAGAGGAAATAAGAGGAAGATTGAGGTATACCTATTAGTAAAACACTTCTTGGTTAAAGAAAATCACTCTTAACTCTTCATTAATAGAAAAGCAATTGCCCATTTAAATAATTTATCATGATGGAGTATGAAATATTTTATTCTTCAGTCATAAAAGTATGCACTGAGAGAAACTGCAAAAGTTTAATACTAGATTTAACAAAACAGTGATTAAAGAAACATATATACATAGTATACAACAGTAATAATCACATGAATTAAAATTTTTATGCATAAGTAAATTAAAAACAAAATCCACAGTCATAAAATACATCCTGCACAATGAAATTTAAACTGTTTAGTTCAGATACAAACATGTTATAGTCTACTTATAAATTATTTCTCATAAAACTAATTTTCCTTTCCCTCCTCTTTCCAAATTAAGGAAATTTCACACATATTATCTATATATATAAAAGAGCTTGTCTGTTTGTTTGTCCGCTATAGAATCATAGACTGTTTCACCCACCGGGACCAAATTCGGCACAGTTAATGTTTTGGACCCGAGAAACTTAAATCAGGAAAAAAGAAATTTGGGGCTCAATTAGTTTTTTTAAAATTAATTTTTTAATGTTATTTTGTGCCCGATAGAGGTGCGTCTACCCCCTGTGGATTCCCCTCGACCAGCTGCGTTAAGAGGGGTGGTTTGAGGATGACGGAGGGGGGGGGGAGGTGTCAAATTACAATGAGCGGGAGAAAGAGGGTTGGGAATGACCTTAAAATCAGACGAAGGTCCGCAGGCTCACATTTTTTTTCTTTCTTATTGTTTGTATATCATTTCAGTCGAAACGTGCTAAGCGCATTCTGTCTGGCCAGATGAACATGAAGAGCGGGAGTGCAGCCCAGTATTTTTTTGATGGAATGCATGAAATATTTTATATCTATATATCTACCCGGGCAATAATGCAAGTGTATAATAAAGTTAAACTCTTAAAATAATACATTTGACAGAAATTTTTTTTAAAAAGTAATTTTTCTCTATTTTGTACACATAAGTTCAGGTGAGGATCCTTGCAAAACATTCATAATATTTATTTCGAACGAATGTAACAAAATTGCAAAAGATATTGCCTTACAATAGAGTTAGTTACTTTCAAAATAAATTGTACCGCAAAATTCTTTTATATAAATCTAATTGGAGTATAAAATGTTTACACACTGATACAAAGCAGTTAATAATAATGGATTGCTGAGCTTATACCAGAATGCAAAAAAAATCAGAAAACTAATTTGATTAAAGATATCTAAGGTGTAGGGTTTAAATTAGGTGCATTTATAGAGGTTTTAAAAAGCTACCCATTTCTTGAGGTAGACAGTTACAATGAATAACATTTGTGATTGGATTACACATTACAAGATGCTGATTATTATTTGCCTTCACTGGAAGTGAATTTATGAGAACTTCAGCACAGGCTACATAAGTAAAAGGAGCCAGAGAAGGAGGTGGCTTGTTGTCATCTATAACTTTCCCAGCACATATATTGATACACCAATTCATGCATTTCATCAGAAAATTAAAACCAATTTTACTGAAATTTCATTAACTTTACTTATATACTTTGCTTTATTTATAAGATTTTGATAAAATTCAGAGCCACTTCAAGGTATCTCAACAAAACCATCACTTAAATGTAGATGATGAGATATAAAAGTAATAAAATGAGGAGCAAGAAAATGATACACAATATCATGAATATACAAGCATAAATTTGCATTAAGTTCTGAACACAACTATATATATACCTAGAAATACAAATATCACATTCTGACCATATTTAATTACAATACTCAAGATATGTTTGATTTTCAAGGAAGTACTACACATAATTCGGAATTATCTCATTTCTGACAATTAATTATGTTTCTTTTGACCTTGGTTTTTTACATCTTGGAAGATTTCTGTCATCTATATTATTTATTCCTACAGAACAAAAGTGAGAAATAATTGTCGCATATTATTGAGAAGCAAGAGGAAGTTTATAATATTCGAAAAAAAAAAAAAGGAAATTTACTAAAATCCTAAAATAATTGGGTGCTTTCCCTGTCCCCGAATTTTCATTGCTATGCATGTAAATCATCTTGCATGCTTGCAGTGTATATCTTCCGTACAGAACAAACTAAAGAATTCAAGGGAAAAAATGTAAAAACTGGCATTTTGGAGAGAAATCTCACTACGACAGTATAAATATTGTACCCAAGACACATTTATTAACAACAGACTTGGTGAATCAGAAGTGATTGCATTCAGAGAAAAGAGACATAAGGAGGTAATGGGAATGAACAATGGGAAAGAACCTGTCAAAATTTTAGCTCACTAGCTCATCCTATGGTGCAAACATTGTTTCTTGCAGGAAATGACGTTCTCCAGGTTGATAATCCTCCTATACATACAGCCAAATCTATCAAGTATTGGTTTGAAGAGCATGAAAAAGAAGTCAAATATATTATCTTGCTCTGTACAATCCACCCAACTAAAGATCATCCAACCACTGTGATCTGTATAAGCGGACAGAACTAGGTATAGATATCGACCACAGCATCTCTACAGGAACTTTCATAATTTTTCCCTGAAGATTGGTATATATTCTTAACCACTATCCATGACTTGTATAATCCAATTCCACGGTGAATCAGGTGGTATTACATAACAAAGGATACCTTGTGCCGTCTTAATAAAGGTTTTCATGATGTTTCTTAGTGTTTCCATTATTTTGATAACCACCTGTAGAACTGAGCTGGTGTTGCAAAAGCTACATTCTTTCAGTGTTGAGGTAAATATCTCCAAATGTGAATTTTTCAAAGATAAAATTAAAGCTTTGGGTCATGTTAAAGATCCTGAAGGCATTCACCCACTTAAAGACAAATGTGATGATATATCAAATACACCAGTACCTAGAAATGTTACTGAATTGAAAACTTATTTGTGACATTTAGGTTATCATCAACATTTCAAAGTTGAAACATCTATATAAATTGCTAGAAAACATATGAAATGGGATTTCAACAACAAGTGTATTGATGCATATGAAAAAAGTAAGATTTTGCTTGATACTACAATGTGATTCATCCAATTATGGTCCTGGAGTAGTCTTATAACATGCATTATCCCCTGGTTTATTAAGACCAATATTTGCATCAAAAACTCTCAATAAAGTGGAAAGGAACTATGCTCAGGCACATAAAGAAACATTAGCTATCATTTTTGGCATCAAATGTTTCAATAAATACTTAGAAGACCAAAAATTTGTCATTGAAACAGACGCAAAATCCTTCTTGACCATTAGGTCATGATAAACCTGTTCAAGAGATGGCCAATTCAAGGATGCAAAGATAGGCATTAATATTATTTAGCTATGATCTCTATATATAAAACAGTTCCGTAACTGACTCACTGACTGACATACAACGCACAGACCAAACCCCTGGACCTAAAGGGCTGAAATTTTGCATGGCGATTCTTCTTATAGTGTAGGGGTGCACTAAGAGAGATTTTTGAAAAATTCTTTTTAGATTTTTAAAATTACATTTTTAAGCTGTTTTAGTAATTTTTTTATGTTTGCATTTAAAATAATAGTTTGAGGGTTATAAAATTTATATCACGAGAAAGATCATAAAAATTCCTTTAAAATGAAATCTTTTACGAATCTTTACCTCTATTTTCTGATTTTTGGAGAATTTTTAAAGATTCATTTTTAGAATTTAATTTATTAAATGCTGATCACATTTCTTTTTCTGGTACTTAAAATAAATTTATCGTCACGTGCATAACAACTAAATAGACAAAAAAAAAATTTTTTTCTTGCTATTGCGGCAGACAATTGGACATTATTTCGTCTATAAAAATATCCCTTACGATATTTTTAAATATATATTGATCATCTTATTTATTTTAAATATATATATATACATATACTATTATATTTATAATAAAGCTGAAAACCTGTACTTCGCTACTGAGTACATTCAAATTAAATACAACGGTCAATGTATGCAATTAATGCCAAATACAGTACAAATCGTTTATAAGAACATCCAGGGGACTTTAAAAACTGGTTCTTATAATCGATAGTTTTTATATCCAATAGATAACTTACAACTGCTGGAAATACCAAAGTAATTGTCACATAATTTCTATCTCAAAAGTTCAATTACAATTTCATCTCAAAAGAAAGCTGAAAAATATCGAAAACAGTATCAAAGACTAAAAGCAAAAACAAACCAAAAGGAAATAAAACAAAGCCAAGTTAAAGATATGACACCAAAAACTAAAATTAACCATTTTCTCCAGGGAAGAAATATTGACAAAGATATAAGAAGAAAGCTGTTCAGGGGAGAAATCGTTAGTGTACAATTAGCTGACACAATCTCATCCATTAAATCTTATAAGACCAAAAGAATGTTAAAAACAGCTTTAGTTGGAAAGATAATAAAGAAATATAGGATGCAGAGTGCATTTCCATTTATGAGAATTCCTATTGCAGTTACCCAATACACGAAAAAGAAAGAAAATCCGGAAAATGCTTAACTGTTTCTTTAATGATGATGAAAATACAACCTTCAGTCCAGGAAAGAAAGATTTTATTACTAGAAAAAAAATAAAAAAACAGAAGAGGTACCTCAACACAACAATGAAGGAGCTACATAAGCGGTTCAAAACAAAGAACCCTGGTGTACGGATAAGTTACTCTTTTTTTTGCAAATTATGCCCTTTCTGGGTTGTTAGACCAACTCTTCAAAGCAGAGATACCTGTTTATGTATAATACATCACAATATTGAAATGCTTGTAGATAAGCTTAACAAATGTAAGGTGATTAGTTCACAGAAACCAGAACAACTAGCAGAAACTTTATGCTGTGAGAAAAATAAAGAATCCTGCCTATTGAGAAGATGCAGTAGCTGTGCTGAAAGAATTATTACTTATAATGACTTCATTAAGGATGATACTTTTACTTATCAAAAATGGAATTTGCATAAAGAATTATGCAAAGGAAGAGGTAAGGAGCAAACTGTGACAATTATGATAAAGGATAAAGTAATAAGCACTATTGGGAAAGTTGTTGATGAACTAGAAAATAGTATAAAAAAGTTTATGACTCATATTGCAAACATCAAACACCAGCATATGTACATAAAACAGCTTAAAGAAAATATGACCTGTGAGGATGTATTGATCATATCGATTTTAGTGAAAATTATGCATTAAAATATGCTAGTGAAGTACAATCTATGCATTTTGGGGCTTCAAGAGAGCAAATTACACTTCACACTGGTGTAGCATATCACAAGACAGATGGTACTTCAAAACCAGTTTCTTTTTGTACACTGTCAAAAAGCACACACCATGATGCTTGTGCAATTTGGGCACATCTAGAACCTGTTTTGTTACATATCCTACAAAATGAAAGAATTTCACCTATTCATTTCCTGTCAGACTCGCCATCAACCCAATACAGAAACAAAAAAAACTTTTATCTCTTTGAAAAATACATAAAAATGAGATTTCCAAGTATCAAAAGAATAGCATGGAACTTTACAGAAGTTGGTCATGGTAAAGGAGCCCCTGATGGCATAGGTGGCTGCCTGAAAAGAACGGCCGATAAGGTAGTCTCTACGGGGTGTGATGTCAACAACATCAATGTGCTCATAAAAATCCTTAAAGAACACTGCCCCAACATACTATTGTGGAAAGTGGAAGAAGACAGCATTAGCAAAATGGACTCATTTTTGTCATCTGCTAGTGACTGTAAAGCTGTTAGAGGAACTATGAAAGTTCACCAGTTACAGCAGAACTTGGAGACACTGACACAAAGATGAATTACAGGACCCTAAGTTGTTATGTATGCAAAGCTGAGGAAAATTGTCAGTACTATGGAATTTTTTTCTCTAGCTCATCAAATCTAACACAAACAGTACAAACACAGCTATTCAATGTTGGAGACTGGGTTATCTTTTATTATGAAGATGAAATATTTCCTGGAGAAATCACAGAGCTTGGAGGTGGAAAAGCAAAAATAAACTGTATGGAGCCAAAAAATATAAACAGAAAATCTTGGTGCTGGCCAAAGAAGGAAGATCTAAATGAATATTTATTGGAAGACATTATTAGAAAAATAACACCCCCTGAGCCCATTGGTAGTAGCTACAGGGTCACTAACTTCTATTTCGCTGACAATTTCTAAATGTGTTATAATGTAAAATATATACTTTGTTTTGTCAAAAAATAAACATACTTTTTGGTTAAATACTTGTTACTTTTTTATTGTTGTTAAATTTCCCGTAACTCTTGATGTAACCCGTTTCGTCACTCTCCTGGCACCACCTGTCACTCTCCTGGTGTCTGAAATTTTAGCCCCTTACTTTCAGATACTCAGCATAGTTAAAGTGAGTTCCCTTTATTTTTTCCTTGTTAAGTGCCTAATAAAGAGTAAGTATGAATTATTTTAGATTTTTTAAAGCACTTTTGCTTTTAAAGAATTTGCAATTTGAAAATGTCAGGTTTTTGGAGAATCACCCATTTACACCTGAAACATGACGTTCAAAAAATGGTTAAAAGGTTCAAGTCCAAACAAGGAAAAACACACTGCTCATTTTCATATGAGTATGTATTTTTGAACTTTTTCAAATACATAGTTCTAAAAACATTAAAAAGAAAAGTGAATAAAATTATGTAGCTATTATGAATGTACATACATAATGCAATATTTTGTTTTTACATGTTTATTCATTTTCCGAAAAATAGTCAGTAATATTTGGTTTGTTTAGTTTTTTTTCTTTTTTTAAAGAAAAATAATTTTCGGTTATCGCGACAAGTTCTTTAACAGCTTTTATTTATCGCATTCTTTACAAAATCGTCATTGCAAGCTAAAAATTTATTTAAAGTATTGATTGCTGAAAACATTTCTTTTAAACTCGGACAAGGAAAGTCCTTCAAAAGATCTTCTGAACTCGCACTGTCGTCAATATCATCATCTCTGCCAGAAATCTCTGCATTTACGCCTGCAACAATATCTTCATCCGTTACATTCCCATGAGTTGCAAGAGCCAAATCTATTTCTTCATATTCCTGAAATGAATCTTGTTCAATTGGCAAATCTCGAACCCAGTCTTGAAGCGTTTCATCTCTAGCGTCTTGAGTTTAAAAAATGGGAGGATTTTGAACCCTAAGAAAACCAGCAGGAAACAGTTCGAGTTTCTTTTTTTAAAATTGAAGATTTCATGGTCTTCATAACCTTCTCTTAACATAGTCCAAACGGTTTTAAGCCAGTTATCAGAAACTACTGGTGGCATGGCGGCCAGATGATGGCCGAATTGTTAGTCCTGGACGGTCTAGTACGTTCTGATAAAGTTAAGTTAGCAGAGTAAAGGCGCAACAGAGCATGTAGAGTTGAAGATAATTGTGAAGCAATGATGACAAGTTCGTTTAAAATAAATTAATTTATTAAAAGGCATATTTAGTAAAAGATTAACAAAAAAATACAGTATTCAGCACAAAGCCTTACATGCTTAAAAATAAATTAGATGCAAAATTCATTTACTACTTGTAAATCATATAAAGGTTTCGTATTCCTATTAATTTATTATGCTAATTGCCTAACTACAAGCGATACTACTATCACCCTAAATAAGAATATCATCATCTCTGCCAGAAATCTCTGCATTTACGCCTGCAACAATATCTTCATCCGTTACATTCCCATGAGTTGCAAGAGCCAAATCTATTTCTTCAAATGACTTGGAGTTTCTTTGCAACAAGTCATGGCAAAGGTATTGTAGATGGAATTGGTAGCACAGTCAAGCACTTGGTGTGGCGCAAAATATTATCTGGAAAATTAATAACTTCTGCTGAAGAATTTGCTTATATTGCAGTTGAACACTGCAACAATTTGATTACAAAGTTTGTTTCTTCTGAAATGATAAATGATTATGTTGATGTACTAAATGAAAGATGACAAGGTATTTTCGCGCTTCCAGATACACATGGAGTGCATTTCCTGAAACCTTTAGATTATTATCTCATTGAGTACAGTAAATACTCTTTTTCGAGTGAAAAGAAGACATATAATTTAAAGAAAGGCAAATTAACTACCATTACAAGTTCACAAGTAGAAGAAGAACAGTCCCTAAAAGTAGGAAACTACTATTTAATTCACTGGTTTGGAAAGAAAACTTTGTGCATATGTTGCCCAAGTACTCGTTATTAAAGATGATGATATCGAAGTTCTCTGTATGCATAAACAGGGCACTTTAGGACTAATTTATGCATTTCCTTACAAAGAAGACAATTGTTAGACCACAAAAACTCAAATTAAGCAAAAGCTGAAAGAAACATCAATAGTAACTGATGGTTCAAACACTAGAATTAGAAGCCAGTTTGAATTTGAAAAATGTATATGTGCTGAGTAATGTATGAAAATCAACTCAGTTTCAATGTTATTCATAAAATATGATCCTTTGTAAGTTAATTATAATAAATTTGCATTTGATATTTCAAGCCATTCTTAACAGAACTTTGTCATTCCGTTACCACATTATTTCATTAACCCTAATTAATTTTATAATATTAATTATTATTTTCATGTTGAAAAATGACTGAAACTTTTAGTACTGAATCAGGTCTTGCTGCTGACATTTTTTTGTTTTGTTACTGCAACAGTTGGTAGAATTTTATATTTGTTATTGAATGTTTTTATTTGTTATGTCCAAAATATGTCATTCCGTTACTACAAAAAAGTGCTATTTTTTAAATATAGATAATGTATAATTTTAAATTATCTGCATTTTTCCCTTTAAGTCATTAAGATGTGTATCGTGTACCCTATTTTCTTTTTTTATTTTAATATTTAAGTTAGTAGAATCAGCAATATATGTTATGAATGCTTGTCCAAATGTCATTCCGTTACTCATGGAATGCCCCAAAACCTATTGTTCTGAAAACCCTATACAAATTCTACGATTGCTATAAATGACAGCTACTGGTTTTTCAAATGCACTTATAACTTTAAGGATATTTTTAACAATGCATGGAAATGTAGCATTGGGAAAAAGAAGCTTTCCTAGATAAAAAATTACTTAAAACATACCTGAGGTTGACAATATCTCAGGAGAGACTAAACAGCTTTGCAATATTGTCTGAGAGAATAGTCTATAGAGAATGTAGAAATGAGGAGATTAAAATTTCATCAATTTATAAATAATCTTGCAGATAAATAATCTAATAAAATTTGATTATAAATAACTTTGTTCTGTGAATAAAATATATGTAGTCTATTTATTTTTTAGATTTTCTTTTAATATAAATGTATATAAAAAATAAAATATGACCACCTTCCAAATTTAAATCTTTTATGCATATTAAATATTTATCGTTTAATGTATATCAGAATTTTGAAGGACCCCACCATAATTTCTGCAAATGGGCCCTGCTTATTCCATCACAACATATTTCTGGAGAACCGAGGAAAATAAAAAGCAAGAGAATTTTCAACACTAAATTTTAGACACTAACTGCAGTTACTTTCTTTTCATTTAATATTTTTTACCCCTCGGAGGTGGGTAGGATACATATATTGTAAAACAACAAACATCAATTTGACAAACAATGATCTGAAGGACATAAACTATATATATTAAAAAAATTCTGAAGACATGAACAGCTAGAAAGCAATCATAAATTTGGACAGTACAAAATAAATCTAATAATATAAAGAATATGTAATTCTAATCTATAAAGAATATGCAAGTACAAGAGAAGACAATTAAAATCTAGTTCTAAACTGATTTTAAGTACAATATTTACAAATTATTTTTTAAAATATATCAAGGCTGTCATAAATATTAGTTAATACAGAATTTGTAAATCTTGGAATGTTTCTAATGAAGAAATCTTTAGAATGCATGGTGCAGAGGAAACTAAACATTTTATATATAATATTAATAATTGTGTACAGATTTGAAGTGTAAAATAATTTATTTTCCCTTAAATAAGAATTTCAGTTTTAAATATCAAGTATTATTTTCAAATCCTCCTCCTTGAAAGACATTGATTTAAAACTTTAAAAAGCATATTATAATGAATGATGAATCTAAAATGTTGAATATTAAGGAGTATTACAATTAATGCTGTTTCTGTTATCTTTATTACTATGAAAGATGAGTATGATTGTTATTTATTGCATGTTGTCATCAAAAATGTTAACACTGAATGAATACAGAAACGAATAACATAAAAAAATTATTTCATATGCAATCATAAATAAAAAGTTCTCTGATAAAAGAATGATATAAGAAAGCAATGCCTAAAGTACAGACTACTGCTCATGGTGCAAAGCTGTAAAGACACACCAAATCTGAAAAAAAAACAAAAAAAACACCAAACTTTGATAAGCTTTAGATGTTTTAAAACTTGAATACATTTTAAGCATGAAATTAAATTTTATAAAAAACACCAAAAACAGGAATGTTGAGAAACATACTTAATTTTTACGGCCTCAAATTTCTTGAGTTAAGTGGTTCCTTCATTTAGGTTCTGCTACAATTAGGTCATAATCTTTATAATAAATGTCTTTATTATTTAGTTTAATGGCTTAATAGGCTGTAAACCAGATCCAGCTAAGCTTCGCTCTTACATCACCAAAGGTCATTGATTATATCTGAGAAATGTCACTTGGTTTTATTTCAGTTTCAACTAATTCAATTAGACTTTAGATTTTTTAGCCAATGAAATTTTAAATTAGCCTCAAATAATGAATTATACTTTTAGAGAAAGAAAAATAATTTGAATTCTTTCCATAACATTTTTATTTTCCTCCTTTTCAAGGAATACAATCTGGAAGGTGAGAGCTTACCCTTGCTTAGTCATATCTAGATTATAGGTCTTATTCCAGGCCTGTATGCATCTGGTATATCACTTCATCTTGATTAGTGCTTTTGAATTCTAATTTTTTCAAAGAAAGTTTCATAATTTTTGCTTTTTGTTAATTTTATACCCTTTTCTAAAATAATTTAATTTTTGTTCTATAAGTTCATGAGTAATGCTATTATAAAAATTTTTTCCCCATTCTGCTATATACGTTGAAATTATCTTTCTACAAACTTTAAAACTTATTGTACTTAATTTTCTAACAAATTTTGTATTTTTATGTGTTTATATTGAGGTATTTAGATGTTTAACTTCTAGCTTTTACAAGTTATAAATTTAAAAAAAATTCTCTAGATTTGAATATAGTTTTCCCTAGACCATTTTCTACAAGCTATCCTGTGAAGTATTTTTAAAATGTCTAAATTTTGACCTACTGTTTGAAACAGATTGATACATTATGAACACTCTCTTGATATTTAGGGTGTTTCAATTATTTACTCCAGACAAATGCTGTATTGAATTTTTTTAAAAATTAAAATATTCTAATTCTGTTTATCAGCTACTTGTTGTTGAATTTTTATACAGTATTGATAGTCAGGTTAAAAGTTTTAAGACATTAAGAAATAGTATTTTCCTAAAATTCTCATCAGAACTCCACTTGGTGGAGTTTGACAACTTTCCGCGGAACGCCACAGGATATGGAACTGCTCCCCGCATATTTTATCTTTTACCGCAATTATTAACAGTTCAAAAACATTTGCATGACTGGTGTTATCTAGCAAAGTTGCTAAAAACTTTATGTCTGACTTGTTTGATGATATATTCATAAATTTTGGATAAAAATTGTAAATAAAATTACCAGAGAAATCAGATTGCCAACTTTTAGCAATCTCTAGAAATCGTGGAGCGTATACTTTAATAGCAATTCAACATCGACCTGAAAGTGATAGTCTACTAATTTGCTGAAGACAATATACCATGGCTGAAGATGCAGTTTTTAACTGTTTACCTAGTTTTCAGCATTTTAACAGAACAGTCGGGTCATACAATACAGAGAAAAAATATCTGTAAATTAATTTACTTGAATGGCTGTTTATTTTTCTGGCATCTAGATCAATTTAATTTCAGTATGTGATCCAAAGATTGTCGGCAAGGGCACCACACTTTAATTACTACGATTTTAGATAATCAAATGCAATAATTTACCTAACCTTATTTAAGATACACACTCACATTTTGTTGATGTGGAGTTGAAATGCAGTTCTGCTGCAGAAGCCAACGAATTTACTTTAATCAAGGAGTCTGCCTCGTCAAAGAACATCGGGAAAAAAGGAGTAACTAAGTTCTGTCCGAGGCCAAATGGCACGCCATAGGCCGAGCCCTCCAACGTAGAAAAACATATCAATGATGTACTTGTGAACAATGAAGTCATAAGAAACAAGAAAGGATAAATAAACTTATTGAAGCGTGTTAAATTGCAGGTGAATAATAATAACGCTTCTCTGACTCCAGTATAAACATTATTTTATTATTTATCAGATGTTGCTTATACAACTAAATAATTAATCTACATTTTTCACATCGAATACATCTAACAGGCACAACCATGAAGCTACAGAAGGAGGTGCAGCTCAGTGTTAAAAATGTGTCTCCCTTTTTGTCGCCGCCACTAGAGGGCGCTCGCGTGCACTAGCGGGCGGCTTAGACACGGACAACCATACGCTTTAATATGGATTTTTCGTATTTTCCTAGCGAAAACAAGTTGTTTTATTTTAGTGCGTATTTAATATGAATTTATTTATTCAATTTAACAATTTTTTATTTTCATTCAAAATCTTTATTTCAAGTGTTTTTTTTGCTACAATTCAATAAAATTCTTAAAGGAAATGAGTAAATAAACTTTTTCAGAATAATTGTGTATTGGTTTCAGAATAAATTAGTTCAGAATTTTGTAATAATTTAATAATTAAGGAAATGAAATTACAGAAAAGAATTCTGAAGAAAGTTTTTTATCATTGTTCATAATCTCTTATGGAAAAAAATGTGAGAAATAATACTGATTAACCAAAACACACACACACACATAGTAGAAAAGCAACATTTTCTATCAATCACAAATAAATTCTTATCAGGACTAATAAAATAGGAAGCCAATTCAGTATTTAATCAGACAATACTTTAAAATATCTTCCTTTGGAAAAAAAAATCAGTCAAAGCATCTCAGATTACACTTTTTAAAACCGGAGGTATAATCGTCAAGTTGGTAAATTACTGAATACAAATTTTTTCAGCGAATTAAAAAGAAAAAAACAAATAACTTTGACAAGGACAAATCAGCTATATTTTTGAATTTTCACAAAGTACGCATTTTATTGCATAAGCAGATATTGTACGCAGATTTTGCATAAGCATTTATAGTAACAACATTGCTTATCATACAATGAAAACTTATTTACTTAAGGGGTATGGTCACTTTTACGTACCTATAAAAGTATCATTTTTAGACCTATGTTCGATTGTATGTACTACTCATGATTTAAGCTTGATTTATATGAAATTTTTTGAGTAACTGCCTATAATATTGTTTATTATAGATGCAATTTTTCAAGGTAATTAATAAAAATGACTTTATATGCATAAAAAGTGAATTTTTTTTAAAAATCGAGCATTTTGCAGTCAACTACTGTGCGCATTCTGTCAAAATAAATTATTAAGGTACATTAATAATTTTTTACTATATGTGATTATAATACTTCAGGCAACAATATCCAGCAACATTATTCTATAATATATTAAAACCTTTTAGTACGTGCTATTTTTAATTAGAAATTTCAAAAATGACTGAGTAAAATCTTATAAAAAATTCTTTAAAAATTAAAATATATTAAGGTTAAAAAATTTTGGTAGATTTTGTTGTCTAAAGTGTTGTAATCACATATAGTAAGCAATTATTAATGTAACTTAATAATTTATTTTGATAGAATGCGCACAGTAGTTGACTGCAAAATGCTCGATTTTAAAAAAATATTCACTTTTTATGCATAAAAAATCATTTTATTTTTTTATTAATTACCTTGAAATATTGCATATATAATAAACAGTATTATAGGCAGTTACTCAAAAAATTTCTTGTAAATCAAGCAAAAATCATGAGTAGTACATACAATCCAGCATAGGTCCAAAAATGATACTTTTAAAGGTACTTAAAAGTGACCACTCCCCTTAAGGGGAGTGGTCACTTTTATGTACTTTAACTAACTTAATAGTGATTAAATTCAATATTATGGTTCCAGCATTGTCAGGAATTACCTTCAAGTTGGTAAATTATCGATTACAAATATTTTCAGCAAATTAAAAAGAAAAAACCCCAAATAACATTGATATGGACAAATCAGCTATATTTTCGCATTTTCACAAAGTATAGGGTTCATTGTAATCACAGTAAAAAGATAGGAAAATATTAATTTTTTTTTAAATTATACTCAACAGATTTTGCATAAGCATTTATAGTAACAACATTCTTTACCATACAATGAAAACTTATTTACTTATCAACTAACTTAATAGTGATAAAATTCAATATTAAGAAAAGTTAACTGGAAATATTTTATTTCTGTGCACAATTTTAAAAAAAAATGATGGCTTTAGTTAAGACGTGTAGCTCAATTTGCCATAACCACAAAATATATTGAATAGAAGAAAAGTATTTCATAATTATAAAGAACTGAAATTAACAACATACACTATTAATACATTATTATAAAATAAAAATTAAATGTGTGATATACAATTTACTATAGATAAATTTATATACGTAAGTATCGTACATCTTTTATTGATGAGCGATTTCCTTTAGAGCAATAGTATGAGTAATTATTTACATCTTTTTACATACAATAGAGCTTTGTGAACACGTGATGATTATTTTTGATGGGATATAGGGATGATTGAAAAATAAAACACGCTTATTTCCAGCAGAACTTAAGATGTCTTAACTTTGCGTTCACTTAAAACACAGCAGCTGTACTTTTCTCTCATTATTATACATCTTATATTAACACAAAACAATAATAATGTTCTCACCTTAGGAGCAGCAAATATACTAGGATTTCTCTGTCCAGTTTCTTTATTTCTTTTTAAGGCTGATCTATAGCCAGTAGAACAACCCGGAGCAAAACACGTGTTTGGCATATTTCTGCACACAGAATAAATTTTAAAATTTATAAAACAACTTTCACCACCACGCCGTATAACTCAATGTAAAATAGTCATTTCGCTTGCATGTCGCGCCCTCTACCGGTCAGCGACAACAATCGGTTCATTTTTCGAAAAATTCCCCATTGAAGCTTACGCTCCTTCTGTAGCTTCATGGGCACAACCCATGAAGCTACAGAAGGAGGCGCAGCTCAGTGTTAAAAATGTGTTTCCCTTTTTGTCGCCGCCACTAAAGGGCGCTCGCGTGCTCTGAAGGGCGGCTTAGACACGGACAACCATATGCTTTAATATGGATTTTTCGTATTTTTCCTAGCGAAAACAAGTTGTTTTATTTTAGTGCGTATTTAATATGAATTTATTTATTCAATTTAACAATTTATTATTTTCATTCAAAATCTTTATTTCAAGTGTTTTTTTTGCTACAATTCAATAAAATTCTTAAAGGAAATGAGTAAATAAACTTTTTCAGAATAATTGTGTATTGGTTTCAGAATAAATTAGTTCAGAATTTTGTAATAATTTAATAATTAAGGAAATGAAATTACAGAAAAGAATTGTGAAGAAAGTTTTTTATCATTCTTCATAATCTCTTATGGAAAAAAAATTGTGAGAAATAATACTGATTAACCAAAACACACACACACATAGTAATATAAGAATATTTTTATTTGCAGATAAGTATGAATAATACATCATATATAACAGGCCTTTAAAAAAAAAAGCAACATTTTCTATCAATCCCAAATAAATTCTTATCAGGACTAATAAAATAGGAAGTAAATTCAGTATTTAATCAGACAATACTTTAAAATATCTTCCTTTGGGAAAAAAAATCAGTCAAAGCATCTCAGATTACACTTTTTAAAACCGGAGGTATAATCGTCAAGTTGGTAAATTTCTGAATACAAATTTTTTCAGCGAATTAAAAAGAAAAAACAAATAACTTTGACAAGGACAAATCAGCTATATTTTTGAATTTTCACAAAGTACGCATTTTATTGCATAAGCAGATTTTGTAAGCAGATTTTGCATAAGCATTTATAGTAACAACATTGCTTATCATACAATGAAAACTTATTTACTTAAGGGGTGTGGTCACTTTTACGTACCTTTAAAAGTATCATTTTTAGACCTATGTTCGATTGTATGTACTACTCATGAATTAATCTTGATTTATATGAAATTTTTTGAGTAACTGCCTATAATATTGTTTATTATAGATGCAATTTTTCAAGGTAATTAATAAAAATGACTTTATATGCATAAAAAGTGAATTTTTTTTAAAAATCGAGCATTTTGCAGTCAACTACTGTGCGCATTCTGTCAAAATAAATTATTAAGGTACATTAGTAATTTTTTACTATATGTGATTACAATACTTCAGGCAACAATATCCAGCAACATTATTCTAAAATATATTAAAACCTTTTAGTACGTGCTATTTTTAATTAGAAATTTCAAAAAGGACTGAGTAAAAGCTTATAAAAAATTCTTTAAAAATTAAAATATATTAAGGTTAAAAAATTTTGGTAGATTTTGTTGTCTAAAGTGTTGTAATCACATATAGTAAGCAATTATTAATGTAACTTAATAATTTATTTTGATAGAATGCGCACAGTAGTTGACTGCAAAATGCTCGATTTTAAAAAAATATTCACTTTTTATGCAAAAAAAATCATTTTATTTTTTATTAATTACCTTGAAATATTGCATATATAATAAACAGTATTATAGGCAGTTACTCAAAAAATTTCTTGTAAATCAAGCAAAAATCATGAGTAGTACATACAATCCAGCATAGGTCCAAAAATGATACTTTTTAAGGTACTTAAAAGTGACCACTCCCCTTAAGGGGAGTGGTCACTTTTACCTACTTTAACTAACTTACGTAATTTAACTAACTTAATAGTGATTAAATTCAATATTATTGTTATTTCCAGCAGAACTTAAGATGTCTTAACTTTGCGTTCACTTAAAACACAGCAGCTGTACTTTTCTCTCATTATTATACATCTTATATTAACACAAAACAATAATAATGTTCTTACCTTAGGAGCAGCAAATATACTAGGATTTCTCTGTCCAGTTTCTTTATTTCTTTTTAAAACTGATCTATAGCCAGTAGAACAACCCGGAGCAAAACACGTGTATGGCATATTTCTCCACGCATAATAAATTTAAAAATTTATAAAACAACTTTCACCACCACGCCGTATAACTCAATGTAAAATAGTCACTACGATTGCATGTCGCGCCCTCTACCGGTGAGCGACAACAATCGGTTCATTTTTCGAAAAATTCCCCATTGAAGCTTCCGCTCCTTCTGTAGCTTCATGGCACAACCAAACATTGATTCTTCTTTTTTATATCGACTTCTGTTGCCACACATGTTCAACTTATTTAATTAAAATCTTGATGGCCAAACGATAAATTGATGTGGAATAAATTGATGTGGATTTAACTGTCGTCTGCTGAAGCGACACTACACTTATGTCCAAAAATTAAGGATAATTCAGAATCACATGGAAATTGAACTCTAAAGAAAAAATTTTACCTGTAGAATTATCACACACTTCTTCAAGAATAATATGCAAATTACAGGAAGCCACCAGATGACGCCGATAGTACGTCACAATGACGAGAGTGTAAGAGAGGAATATATAAGGAATGGTGGCAAAGTAAAATTGTTCACAAGCGTTCTGTAAGCCGCTCAGTGCAATAACCGAATAGTTATGACACAAAAGACGCATGTGGATGATTTATTACGTGATAGAATTATCGGCCCCCTGGAATGTGGGCGTACTCAGATCGGGGTTCGGAGTCTCTCTCGGGGAAGTATCCGAGGAACTTGGAATTGCTCAAAGTGTCCTCTCTAGGCTTTGGCAACGATTCCAAGATGATGGAAATGTCAGTACACGCTACAGTACAGGTCGCCCCCGAGTTACAACGGCTTATGAAGACCGGTATTTGGCAGTAACTGTCAAAAGACGGAGCACAGCATCCGACCTCTTTCGTCATGTATTTGGTATCTATAAGTTTCTATAAGTTTCAAATATGTAGCTAGTCGGGAAGTTAGTTAAGAATCGATTCCAAGATTTGTACTGGACAAACCCACACACAAACAAACAAACAAGATAGCGGGTTAATAAAAACATGGTAAAAATCGTAGTTTTTATGAATGGTATCATACTTACGTCATCTTTTTTGTTCTTTATCTTTTGTTTAATAAATGGGCTTTATGAATAAGTCACGTTTGTTTTGTTTCTGAACCTTTATTTGCCGGAGCTGGCATTATCCTTAATTTATGGACATGAGTATAGATACAGCACATGCAATCTCTTTCCGATTGTTGGGTGTTTGTGTCGTGTACGCATACCATCACACCAGGGCCCGATATCGAATGCAAGCAGGCCTCCAGACATACTGCAGGAAAAACTGAACTGGAATGACGACGTGGTCCAGTTTTGTCGTCGCGATGCTGCTGTGAATCAACAATAATGGTCGTCACACAAGCCCATTTCCTGACTCAAGGTCCGCGATGTGGCTCTACGATCCTGATAACATGTCTCGGGCCGTTTAGATGGCGTCCACCCATATTCGCATATCAAAGAACATAATATGAGATAATATACATCAGAGAATATTTTATCTCATGCATAGATACAAATCACAATCATGGACGGATGGTTCGCCGTGTTTCGGTCAATAATCTTCAACCTTATCTAAACTACGTGACAATGGGTTCAATACGCTCTCCATTTCACTGATCGCATCTGCTCCCCCCCCCCCCCCGTATGCTTCAAGGCAGCTAACATCTCCACGAACGGATGTCGAACAGTGCGATACAGAAATCTGGGGACACGTGTCCATCAAAACGATTCCAAAAAAATCCTTATTCACTCGACTGGAATGAGGAACCACCGCGACACTTGATCGTGTACTGAAGTAATAGTTTGACACTACAGTAAAACCTCGTTTATCCGGACCAACTGGAACCGCAGGCAAACCGGACAATCGAAGATCCGGATCATCCGGGTAATAAGCAAAACAAAAATCCTTAACTAGCAAACTTACCTTTTATTACGATAAAAAAAACTTTGTTTTGTAACAAAATGACATAGTACTTTTTAAAAGCCATTAAAAAAATTAAGATAACTTTAAACTATTCATTTCTAAGCAAAGAATGGGTAAGTCTAGTGAAGCTTTCTCAAACTCGACAAAAAAGTATTTCATGACCGTAATTTATTGCACAATCTATGCAGGAATTGTATATCGAATCACACTAAAAAGCGAATATTGTGCGTACTTGAAGATACCTTCTTGCTATCGTGGTTAAAAATGATTATCTAATGTGAACATTCAATAAAGAAAAAGTCTACAAATATGATACGGATTATCCGGATCAACGGCGACCGGATAAACGAGGTTTTACTCTATTTCCAAAAATAACCGAATTATACTCCAAAATGTGAAAAAAACACTGATTTTTAAAAAAAAATATGTTTTAACGAAGAATTACGTCCCTCAATAACGGTCATCCGGAAAGGAAAATGTCAGCGTTGTCACGAGTTGTGATTTTGGCAGCGCGCCAAACCTAGTAGCAGTAAACAGATAAACAGAAAAGTACCAAATGTGTTTAAAAAAAACAGGTAAGCAAACGATAAGTAAACCTACGTTAATAACCAGCGGGAGTTTCGTTTAGAAGAGACTACCTGAAATGGTTTTTTATAAGTATGGATACATGCCGAATGATTCAGTGAACATATACAGCTCAGCTTTGAGTTTAAAACAGAGTGAGTGATACGCAAAACACTATCGCAAAATGTCATCCAAATAGACTGAAAACTTTTGAAATGACGAGAATTCTAGTTTAACTGAAAAATGAGCGGGAGACACGTTAAGGCTGCCGTCTACTAGCCCTATCGGATTCGCTCACCTCCATGTTGACCCATGGAGTAAAATGGGTCCAAGGACAGAATTTTTTTCTTCTGAATTGCACTCCGTCATTGTAAAGCGTTCTAAGCAATCGGTGGTTCACGAACGTCAATTTAATAGCTCATTCAACTATGGGAAACGATTCTCGAAAATACGAACACTTTATAAAAGTTAAAACGCAAATAACAAAAGAAATCGAACTTGAATGGAAACAGCTCAGTGAATGCGGGGTCGACATCCTATCGAACGGCACACAGGCGTTCTCCCAGTACAAGCATGGCTATCTCTGGCGAAGGAGTGCGCCACCTACATGTCAGTACGAGAACTAATATTTGCAACAGTCATAGAGAAAGAAATTTTATACCGGGGGCAATTTTTCGCTTAAAAGAATGCAAATATTTTTTAATTTAAGTTATTCGGGGGGGGGGGGGCCGGAATCTGGTGTAGTGTGTTTGAAACGCTCCTCAATGCCTTTGGTGGAAGCCATTTCTAAAATGAATCCCGTTGCGAGGATCAGAGAAGTTCGGGCTATCTGAAAACGTCATTTTGATCGGATGATCGGCATTTATGAATCTGTCTATAGTAGACCCATTTTCTCCATACGTTATGGAGGTGAGCGAATTTGACAGGGTTAGTACAGAACAGCCTTGATGTCCAAGACCTATTCGGGATTGGAACCCAAACCCACTCTCTGGAAGCTAACCACTATACCATGGGGCGGCAGCTGAATACTTTGCTCGGCCACAAAGTACTCGCAACTACGTATATTGAAATAACTTGAAAAGGCAGTGAATCCCGACTAGTGTTAGGCGCCACTTTAGGGTGCAGTGAGATCGGCCAGGGGGGGGTAGCGAGAATATTTTTCGGGAAAAAAATGTTAATACTGCCCACTTAAAGTAATTAAGTCGAATGAATGACTCTCACGCCCGTCAGATCGCGACACTCGTCGATTCACTCGTTCCTTAGAATGCATGAATGACTCTTACACCGACAAATGCTGGGCTTGATGTCAAACGCGTGTGCTCCTAGCATTCGTCGCGAGTCACCCGTAAACGAAATAAAAATCTTTTCAGCGATTTCCATCCTAGTCCTCTCGTTAGATTTTTTGGTCAAACAGAAAAAAATATTAGCAGGGCCCGCTTAAAATAATCATATAAACAAACAATTACACACACACATATATATACACTGCTGGCCGTTAAAATTGCAACACCATGATGGAGGAATGATACAAACGTCAAATTCGCATGAAAGGATGATGCCGGGATATGCACATGAATAGCATTTGAGTAGAATCGAACGACGCTGGAGGGAGAGACGGCATCTCAAACTCTGTATAAAAGGAAAGGGACGCAGCGAGTTCCTCATTCGGAAATCGCATTTGTATGTTGGTTGTTTGTGAGAAGATCGTCTTATGCCTCGAATAGGAAGCAGAAACGGCTTCCAGCACGTGTCGAAAGTCGATAAAGGCAGGATCGTGGCCTCTCGAGAGGCGGTTCATCGTTCCGCGATATTGCGACTCGCATGGGTCAGACAAAACTCGATCCAAAGACAAAACTCGATACAGGAGTGGCACCACGTCGTCTTTTCAGACGAGTCCCGGTTCTGCGTTCAGCATCACGATGGACGTATCCGTGTCTGGAGGCACCGAGGCGAACGCACGTGGATTGCCTGCATTCGATATTGTCATACGGGCCCTGCACCTGGTGTTATGCTATGGGCAGCCATTGGGTACACGACACGAACACCTCTTGTTAGCGTCGTCGGTCATCTGAACAGCCAGTGTTACATTTCTCAGATACTAAGACCGGGGGCTGCACCCTATCTTCTAGCCTCGGAGACATCATCTTTCAAACAGATAACGCAAGACCGCATGTTGCCCGTCGTGCCTTGACCTACCTCGAAACAGAGGGTGTTCGACTGTTGCCCTGGCCAGCACGTTCTCCAGATCTATCACCCATTGAAAACATCTGGTCATGGGTTGCTGAGACACTGGGTCGCCACCGCTCTCCAGCCTCTACGATGGATGAAGTGTGGCATAGACTTATGGCAAGCATCATGGAATGATTTGCCCGTATCTGTCATCAAAGCCCAGTTCGACTCGATGACTATCCGGGTTAGAGCCGTTTTTAGCTGCTAGAGGCGGCAGCTGTGTGTATTAATGTCGAACCCTGTAAACCCCTAATTGCCTACAAATTTAATCATATTTCTTCCTACTATGCTGTATACGTACAATACGTAAAGTTTTGTTGTTTCTTTTCCTTCCTGGTGTTGCATTTTTAATGCCCAGCGGTGTAGAAGGGAATACCGCGCTGAAGCTTTACCTTGTCGCACCTCCCGAGTCTGACATTCAACTTTACTGCGATGTTTCTACTACAAATATGCGCCCATATTTACCAAAGGAATTCCGAATGTCAGCGTTCAATATGGTGCATAGTTTGGCACACCGTGGGATTAAAGCTACAGCAAAGAAAGTTGCAAGTCGCTTAGTTTCGCCCTTAATGAGTAGGGACATACGTCAGTGGACACGTTCCTGGATACCATGCCAACGAACAAAAATCCACAGTAAAGCTAAGAAAATTTCTATGCCAGATGAACGATTTAAACACGTGCATTTAGACTTAGTAGGACGTCTACCTACATTAGACGGATACACGTATCTATTCACGATGCTTGACAAGTACACACGCTGGATCGAATCCATTCCATTGCGCGACATTACGGCGGATACAGTCACCAAAGCCTTTTACACGCATTTTGTTACGAGGTTCGGTACCGCTAGCAAGTTCACGACAGATCAAGCTCGGCAGATTGAGGCTCATCTATTTAACACTCTTAGGTATTACACACGTGCGTACCACACCCTTTCACCCTGCAAGCCATCGTTTGGTCGAAAATGCTCACAGGACTTTAAAAGCTTGTTTGAGTGAAAGATGGATAGGGCACTTAGGCCGGGCGCAAGTTGAGACGCAGCTTGGTGAGGTGAGGCGACGCTGGGTGAAACAGGGAAGCAGGATTCAATGAACTGCGCGCAGGGAGAGCGAAAGTTGGGAGGCAGTTCCGTCTCAGCTGCGTGCCAGTGAGGGTGTTTAACAAAATGTGCGCGATGGCAATGTATATACAATCATTACTAAGTTCGGAATCTGATTCCTATGAACTCGAAGACCAAGTAATTTTAACACCACTTCGTGAAAAGCTTCCAAAAAGAATTATCTGAAGAAAAGAAAGACGTTTTCGTGTTTTTCGTTCACCTTTTGAATGTAAAGTAAGCACTGTTGTGAAAATTGTAAAAGCATCTTGCGTACTGCACAACTATTTGAGAAATTCTGCAGTAGTGCAAACTGGAGGTGATATCCCCGAACAGGATTTGCCACAGTTCCAATTACGTCCACTGCATCAAACCAATGCACGAAGTGGATCTCAAGCGTTTTGGATTCGTAAAAAGTTCACGGAGTACTTTAATTCACCCGGAGGTTCAGTTCCTTGGCAGAGAGATTGCGTGTTAAATGGAAAGTACTGAGAATGTATTGTAATTAGAATATAAAAAATTAATCTTTAAAGCATAATACATTTATAATTTTTAATAAATATAATACTTTTTAAGCTTATTTTTTAATGTTGTAACACCTTTTCTTTTCTCAATCATTTATATTTAAATTAAAGTTACTTTTCAAATTCTGGTTAGATACTAAGTTTATTTCGGAAAAATTTTAATACCTACCTCCGAATGGAAAAGCATGTTAAAGGGGAACGTAACTAATTGGTAGTTCCTCGTAAATAAAATCATTCCGACAAAATGGCACACATCTGTATAGAAAATATACAAATATACCTACAAAGCAGTTTTGTTTTCGCCGAAAATCTGCTGTACATAAAATGTTATCTAAAACAAATGAAGGGTGCAGCGGAAATCGGCAATAGTCCAAAAAAATAAATTTACACAAAAATAAATTGAATACATTGTAAGTAAACTAATTCAAGAAACACTTTTGATTGAAAAAAACAACCGTTTTCCCATGTACCCTTCAAATAAATTTATCTTAATTAAAAAATTATAAAAACTTAACACATTTTATTCCAATTTCTTGGGCTATTTCTTCCCAAAGCAGCAATTTTAATTTGACTTTTAAATAGTCAGCATGTGACGTGTCGTATAATATTTTTCTCCCTCGAACTGCCTCAATTAATTGTTCCTCCATCGTAGACTTCGATTTCAGCACAAATTTTCACTCGCAGGTCGTAGTCACTAGTGACAATCTGCGGCACGACCACAAACCTCCGCAGCTCACGGGCGCTCTCAAGCTGTGTCACCGGACCCTGCGTTCCAACATCCGGTGTAGTATTCACTTCTTTGTTTCACAGAATCTCACGGTGAGTCACCCCACCCCACCTCACCCAGCTGCGTCTCAACTTGCGCTCGGCCTTACCCACTGTCTTATTAGGCATGCGCAGTCTTCAGAGACGAACTTGCAGCTACTACTGCAGAACTGGTCTATAAGACAACTCGGCGTTTCAGAGGGGATTTTCTGACGCTTATGCTCCAGATTTTGTGAAGCAGTTAATAATGATCATGGCAAAGCTGACGCCCAAGAAAGCGAGTAATCACTCGAGGCCAAGAACTTTTTTGCCTCAAGTGTTACATACGTGTACACGTGTTTGTTCGCCAAGATCATGAGAAACCACTGTTAGTCCCTGCGTATAACGGACCGTTTCTGGTGATGCGGTGAAGTGATAAATATTTCACAGTTCTGGTGCGGCAGAAAGAGTCAGTCATATCTGTTGACAGTCTAAAACTTGCATGGACACCCGATTTTAGTCCGGAAAAGCTTACTCTACGGTGAGTAATTCCGGGCTGAAAAGCAAATTCAACTTTGATTCGAGACTTCTCGACAGCCTTTTATTCGAGACTTCCTCGCACGACTTTCCTTCGGAAGTTGTTCTATATGCTTTTGACATGCTGCAGTAGTTTTAGATCAATCAAAGTGTTCATGTATATGTTGTTGTACATATTCAACGTTCGCTCATTTAGTGAGGAGCAAAATATAACTGTTTAAAGTCTATTTGTTTGTGAAGAAATGTAAATGTGATGTGCGGTTTTTTATTTTCTCGGTGACATCAACAGAAGCTTTATCCTCAAACATGTCTAACTGTAACTTGGGAATGATATTCTTCAAGATTAGAATTTTCTCCAAAGGAGATAGTATTTTTTTTAGAGAAAGTCGTCTCTGCAAAATAAATTTTCTAACTGATGCCTCCACATTGTCATGACTTTTACATACGCTCGTGTTTTTGCGTACAAGATCAAGTTTAATTTAATTAAGGCACAAAATTTATCGCCTATTTTAGCTGCCCAGCAAATTCCTAAACAAATTTCAAAAAACCTTTTTTTAAATACCAATCAGACTTCGTCTTATAATGTGAAACGTCACTTTGAAAGGTTTTGCTCTTTGATTACCGGTGCCACTCTCAGAGTGATATCAGATGATCACATTTACTGTCTAAATATCTTACAAGACTCAGTAAAGAGTCGATTATTCAACAGACGAGACCTGGGACACTTTAAACACACTTTTCAAGAGTTGAGTTTAAAATTGAAATTAATTATTCATACATAAAAAAAGACACGATATTTTATATAAAAGTATAATTAGATGCTCCATGCGTTAAATATTACTTTCGTTCCACATTACAAAACGAAAAAAATTCTAATAAAAGTTAAATTACTTTAAAATAACTAAAAGAGAGACAAAAGCGAAAATTAATTCATTCTCGATATGAAGCCATAAAATATTTATTTCTATATCATTATACATATTTATTTCCAATTTACAGAACACTGCAGATGTAGAGAAAAATAGTTAAATCTTACACATTAGAATTTCATATTGGGAATAAAACCAAAACCAGAACTCTTGCGTAAGTGACATTTCATGCAGTGTAAACACCCTTTCCTGCAGTGTAAACAGGTATGACAACGTTTTTTACTCCAATGACTTGGGCGGGTCAAGTATCCCATCAAAGATAGTTGCGATCCTTCAAGGGATTGCCACGATAGCGCAGATACATTTTTAAAAAAATTCAAACGAAAAATCTCATAAAACACTAAATTAAATCCAAAATATGATTACGTTTAATATCTCCTTTAAATAAACGCCGTCAAACCTGAAATTGAATTCGATTTTGAAGGACATTTTCCTCACGGTGGGACAAAAAAATTCGCTTCATACGACAGTAGAGTGGGTTGCATCCTTCAATAGGTACGGAGATGTGTTTTTAAAGCACACTGGAAAAAAAATCTTTTCTCTCACACAGTGAGGACGAAAAAATTCTGTTCTGTGTGGGTACGTACATATTTTTTTACATGATAGAGTTCAGAAAACCGTTTCTCACATATAGAGCAGACCAAGTCTTCCGTGGATAAAAAGATGCGTTTTCAAATTCCCCTGCGAAAAATTTTTTCCTCGCAAGGATACTCTGTGTGGGTGCGGAGATGTATATTTAAATCACCCTGTCGAGAAAATCTTTTCTCACATACAGTGCATCCGTAAGGTTTTTCTACAGTGTGGGTGCGGAGATGTCTACTTAAATCACACTGTTGACAAAATCTTTTCTCACATACAGTGCATGCGAAAGGTTTCTATCCCGTGTGGGTGCGGAGATGTGCTTTTAAATGATACGCGTGAGAAAATCTTTTCTCACATACAGTGCATGCGAAAGGTTTCTCTCCCGTGTGGGTGCGGAGATGTCTATTTAAATCACACTGTTTAGAAAATCTTTTCTCACATACAGTGCATGCGAAATGTTTCTCTCCCGTGTGGGTGCGGAGATGTCCATTTAAGTCACACTGTTGAGAAAATCTTTTCTCACATACAGTGCATGCGAAAGGTTTCTCTCCCGTGTGGGTGCGGAGATGTGTTTTTAAATGAGACGCGTGAGAAAACCTTTTCTCACATACAGTGCATGCGAAAGGTTTCTCTCCCGTGTGGGTGCGGAGATGTCTAATTAAATCACACTGTTGAGAAAATCTTTTCTCACATACAGTGCATGCGAAAGGTTTCTCTCCCGTGTGGGTGCGGAGATGCGTCTTTAAATGAGAACCGTGAGAAAATTTTTTCTCACATACAGTGCATGCGAAAGGTTTCTCTCCCGTGTGGGTGCGGCGATGTCTAATTAAATCACACTGTTGAGAAAATCTCTTCTCACATACAGTGCATGCGAAAGGTTTCTCTCCTGTGTGTGTAAGGAGATGTCTTTTTAAATTACCATTTTCACAAAACATTTTCCCACATACAGTGCATGCGAAAGGTTTCTCTCCTGTGTGTGTAAGGAGATGTCTTTTTAAATTACCATTTTCACAAAACATTTTCCCACATACAGTGCATGCGAAAGGTTTCTCTCCCGTGTGGGTGCACAGATGTCTAATTAAATCATACTGTTGAGAAAATCTTTTCTCACATATAGTGCATGCGAAAGGTTTCTCTCCCGTGTGGGTCCGGAGATGTGTTTTTAAACTATTCGGTACAGAAAACCTTTTCCCACATACAGTGCATGCGAAAGGTTTCTCTCCTGTGTGTGTAAGGAGATGTCTTTTTAAATTACCGTGTTCAGAAAACATTTTCCCACGTACAGAACATGTGAAAGGTTTTTCTCCTGTGCTGTTCTCACATACAGTGGAGGCAAAGGATTTCTCTCCTCTGTGGATGCGAAAATGTCTTTATAAATCAACCTGTATATAAAACGTTACCCCACATACAGTGCAGTCGAAATATTTTTCTCCTATGTGGGTGAAGATATGTGTATTTAAATCATTCTGTCGAGAAAATCCTTTCTCACATCCAGTGCTGGCTAAAGTTACTCTGGTGTGTGTACGAATGATGCGTATTTAAGGCGACCAACTGTGAAAATATTCCGTCACATAAATTACATTCCAATATTTCTTCGGTACGAGGGGGAATCTGAACACTGGAACTTATATATGGGACACCACCACCATTTTAGTTTAGGATCTAACAATCTGTACCAAGCACCTGCAAAGAGAGAAAAAGGAATTTCAATGAGATATATCAACACTATACAATCACGCATTAATCGTATTTTTCACGTGAAATGAATAGCAATATATAGAAGTTCATTTGTGCTAGGAAATGAGATATCTATAAACTACGATGTTATAAATTATGTTCTCGATAAATTAAAGTACTGAGCATTTAAATTTTTTTTTAGGGCACGAGGTTACTTAGCTATACATATTCTCTTGTCGTGGTAGATCAGTAGGACGTGCAGAGATTTGATGCTTCGGTTTGTAGTAATCTCCACAAAACTACAACAATCATTCCGATCAATAATGCATAAGCAATATTAATACTTTTTCTTCTTATTCATTTTAGTTGTCCGTATTTCAAAATAATTTCATCATTAATTATTAAGTTTAATGCTCCAAGAAATTCCATAGGTTAACATTCGATGAAAAAGCTTGGTTACCACCAGATGAAAAAGTTTATAAATCTAATAGAATATATAAAGTTATTACAGGAAATATCAAAGAATATGGGGCTTATAGTTTTGTTTAGGCATATTTATTTGGATTTTAGTTTGATGGCTACAGATATTTTTCACCACACTGTCTCTACAATTTAATTAGTAGGATGAGTATATAATACATTAAAATTGACAACTATCAAATCTTCAAATTTCTTTCCGTTTATCTTTTGTACAAAAGTGTTTTTACGTGATTCGTCAAATAACGTGAATCAAATATTTCAAAACAGTTATCTGTGTATATTCTTGTAGTCTGTCAAGTGGTAGTGGTGAGTGATTGCTGCTAGTTAAAGTGCAATGAAATTAAATTTTTGAAAACAAAATGGTATTTATTGTTATTTCTATATTAGAAAATATTGATACATTTGAGTTTTATTAATTTTAAATCTTTTTCTTTCAACTTTTTTGGGTGGGGTATTGTGGCGGGTGAGTGCTTGAATTTGTAAGGTTTATAACTATAGTTCAATTTTCGGGATGAATATTCAAGGATACGTAAGCTTCTAAATTAAAGTTTATTCTTATAAATCCTCCTTTATGCATTTCCATAGATAAAAAAATCTTTATTTTCTTCGAATTTTCGGCCAAAGAAAACAAAAAAAAAATCCATTACTAAACAGAAGTGCTAGTGATTTATGACATTCTTTAAGATTGAGAGTTTAGAACAGTCAACATTTTCCAATTCCGATTTGCATACATCCACTCAGCGAGCTATGTACGCACAAAGGGACTTCTAGTACAAAATAAATATACTAGAAATAAATTATTTATATCTAGATATTGTCTTACAAACGAGTTATTACTTTCAAAATAAATTGTAAGGCAAAATTCTTTTATATAAATATGCCTTCCTATAAAAATGTAAATTGGGACCAAATATGCGAATAGACTTGACATATATTATCTTTTTAATACTCTTGAAACTTGTCGATATTAATAAAATAGTTTTGTTAGAAATCTACAAAAGTTAAAATTATAAAAAATTAGTAAGATGAAATTAGATAAATTAAGAATAATTCAATTAATTTGCATTAATTATCTTGAGTTACCTTTATTCCGGATAATAAAATAAATAAAACGACTGTGTGATTTAGAGAATATTGGAAAACCATTTTGTTCTCACAGGATAAGGTAATCTCATAACATTATTTAATTTGTGTATCGTCAAATTATTTCAAGATATCCATACAGACTGGAAATATTTTGGTCAGTACTCGACACAATACAGTTCAGTGGATAGGTAATCAGATGAAGATTAAGCTATACCTATTAATAAAACACTATTAGGTTAAAGAAAATCACTCCTACCTCTTCATTAATAGAAAAGCAATTGCCCATTTAAATAATTTATCATGATGCAGTATGAAATACTTTATTCTTCAGTCATAAATGTATGCACTGAGAGAAACTGCAAAAGTTTAATACCAGATTTAACAAAACAGTGATTCGAGAAACATATATACATAGTATACAACAGTAATAACCACATGAATTAAATTTTTTATGCATAAGTAAATAAAAAACAAAACCCACAGTCATAAAATACATCCTGCACAATGAAATTTAAACTGTTTAGTTCAGATACAAACATGTTATGGTCTATTTATAAATTATTTCTCATAAATCTATTTTTCCTTTCCCTAGTCCTTCCAAATTAAGGAAATTTCACACATATTATGTATCATAAAGTTAAATTCTTAAAATAATACACTTGACAGAAATTTTAAAAAAAAAGTAATTTTTCTCTATTTTGTACACATAAGTTCAGGTGAGAATCCTTGCAACACATTCATAATATTTATTTCGAGCGAATGTAACAAAAAGCAAAAGATATTGCTTTACAATAGAGTTATGGTTACTTTCAAAATAAATTATACAGCAAAATTCTTTTATATAAATCTAATTGGAGTATAAAATTTTTACACACTGGTACAAAGCAGTTAACAATACTGGATTGCTGAGATTATACCAGAATGCAAAAAAAAATCAGAAAACTAAAGATATCTAAGGTGTAGGGTTTAAATTGGGAGCATTTAGAGCTATTAAAACATAGCCATCCATTTCTTGAGGTAGAGAGTTACAATCAATAACATTTGTGATTGGATTACACACCACAAGAGGCTGATTATTATCTGCCTTCACTGGAAGTGAATTTATGAGAACTTCAGCACAGGCTACATAAATAAAAGGTGCCAGAGGAGGAGGTGGCTTGTTGTCATCTATAACTTTCCCAGCACATATATTGATACACCAATTCATGCATTTCATCAGAAAATCAGAATTTTACTGAAATTTCATTGACTTTATCTATATACTTTGTTTTCTTTATAAGATTTTGATGAAATTCAGAGCCACTTCAAGGTATCTCAACAAAACCATCACTTAAATGTAGATAAGATATAAAAGTGATAAAATGAGGAGCAAGACAATGATACACAACATCATGAATATACAAACATATATTTGCATTAATTAAGTTCTGAATACAACTACATATATACCTAGAGATACAAATATCACATTCGGACCATTTTAAATTACAATGCTCAAGATATGTTCGATTTTCAAGGAAGTACTCGACATAATTTGGAATTATCTCATTTCTGACAATTAATTATGTTTCTTTTGGCCTTGGTTTTTCACATCGTGGAAGATTTCTGTCATCTATATCATTTATTACTACAGAACAAAAGTGAGAAATAATTGTCGCATATTATTGAGAAGCAAGAGGAAGTTTATAATATTCGCAAAAATAGAAAAAAAAGGAAATTTATAACATCCGAAAATAAAAGGATGCTTTCCCTGTCCCCGCATTTTCATTGCTGTGCATGTAAATCATCTTGCATGCCTGCTGTGTATAGCTTCTGTACAAAGCAAACTGAAGTATTAAAGGGGAAAAATGCAAAAACTGGCATTTTGCAGAGAAATCTCACTACGACAGTATAAATATTGTACCTAACACACATTTATTAATAACAGACTTGGTGAATCAGAAGTCATTGCATTCAGAGAAAAGAGAAACAAGGAGGTAGGTCAAAGATTTTTCAGACTAAAAAGTTGTTGCTTATTCTTGTAGCAAGTTAAGAGCAAATAAAACCAGAACCCGAAATAGAAGATCTACCACAGAGATTCTCTTGTGAAAAGAGGCCAGCATTTTCAAAGTTTCTGAAAAGCTCCTTTAAATAGTTCTCCTGTACATATATGTCATTACTTGTATCTCCCACTCCTTTTAACAACGTTATATCTAAAAAAAAAAAAAACAAGATTTTTCAGGAGTGGTTTAAAAGTGTAAAAGTACATTGAAATGTATTGAAAATAAATTTTAATTCTGCTCCCTAGCGGCTAAATATTGAGCAGTGAGATATGATGATCTTGCAAGGATATACTACTCTTTCAGGGCATTCTGAAAATAAGCAAAACCCAAAATCACCGATATTTGAGATATGATGTTGTTGAAAGGAGTGAGCGAATACTCATATTTGTGGCAACAGATATTCATGCTAAGTTTTAGGGCTAGGTTTTGGCAACAGTATTTGTCAGTTGGAAGTAAATATGGTAGCATAACGAATAACATGCTCTCTGGTTATTCTAATTTCCTGATTATACCAATGACTATAGTAAAGTAGTTATGTACCTAACACATTACATTGGCAAAGAGGATTAAAACATAAGTTCCATTTGGTTAAAAAAAAAAAAAATCTTCTAATTCTGTGGATAAATATACATCTCTTTTCCTGACTCACAAACTCCCACATGGTTTAAAAATGCCAGATTCAGAATATGAAGGGTATCATCCTCATGCTGGGAAAATGCCAGCTTATAATGAAAACTATTATGTTGAAGAGTATCTACTTCAGATTGATTTTTATTTTGAAGTTAAAAGAATAAAAAATGATAATGACAAACAGGCCACACTGCTGACCAGCGTTGGGAAGAGAGTATTCTCCACTCTATGCAACCTTGTCCAACCAAAAAGTTTAAAAGAGACTCCATATCATGAAATCATCGAAGTATTAATGAACCATTTCTCGCCTCAAACTTTAGTAATTATGCAGAAATTCCAGTTTTATAATCTGAAGCAACATACAGAAGATGTTGCAACCTTCATCGTTAAAATCTAAGAGCAAGCAAGTAAGTGTGCTTTTAGAGAATTTTTAAATGATACCATTAGGGATAAAGTAGTTTGAGGTTTAGCAGACCAGCAAATACAAAACATATTATTAAGTGATTCAAAACTTGATTTCAACAAAGCGTGTGAAATAGCGCTTGCTAAGGAAACGGCCAGCAGAGAAGCAGAATTAGTCAAGGTTAAAGAAGAAAACATTCTAAAAATTTCAAATGCAAATACAACTTTAAAACCAGAACTCCTGGTCATTTTTCCAGGCAAGGAAAAGAATCATCAACATAGGAGCAATTTCCTAAATAAATCCACAATTACAGAAAATGCTAGAAATTGTAACATTGTGGAAAGAAACATCGTGGTGAATGCGTCTTCAAAAATGTGACTTGTTACAAGTATCAACATCAAGGACACATTGTCAGTATTTGCAGAACCTCTGCTACAAATTTTGTTGAAGAACAAGATGAAATATACATCAACACTGTGTCAATATGTGCAGCCATTGAACATGAGGTTCCCAAGCCTAACCTCATGAATTTAATAATAGGTAGTACTTCAGTAGATATGCAGATAGATTCTGGCAGTGCACATTCTGTGATGTCTAGTAATAAGTGACTGTTTAAAATTTGGTATACTTAAACCACTAGAAATTCCAACTTTGTGCTCCTATCTAGGTGAAAAATTAAAAATTGTCAGAAGATTTGAGGTGCCTGACAAATTTAAAGAGAAAAATCTATGGTTATCCTTGGTTGTTATTGAAATGTCAAATAGACCTACACATTTAGGTCACTATTAGATTCAACAACTAGGCATTGATTTGAATGAAGCAATATATGACCACATTGTAAATGTCAACGGTGAGCTTAAATGTCCTAAAAATTGAAGCTGATTTCTCTCAAGAAAATGTTTTATAATATTACCAATCCAAATTCCCTAACTGTTTTAGCACAAGTGATTCAAAAGAAATATTGGATATTCGGCGATTTTTAGTTATGCTTATTTTCAGAATGCCCTGAAAGAGTCGTATATCCCTGCAAAATCATCATATCTCACCGCTCAATATTTAGCTGCTAGAGAGCAGAATTAAAATCTATTTTCAATACATTTCAGTGTACTTTTAAACTTTCAAATCACTCTCCTGAAAAATCTTGTTTTTTGAGATATGACGTTGTTGAAAGGAGTGAGCAATTTGTGGCAACAGATATTCATGCTTAGTTTTAGGGCTAGGTTACAACAGTAGTTGTCAGTTCGAAATAAACATGATTGCTTAACGAATAACGTGTGCTCTCTGATCATTCTAATTTCCTGATCATACCAATGATTATAATAAAGTAGTTGTATATATAATACATTACACTAGTCAATTACTTTAATAGAGCTAAATAAGTACTGAAACTTGACTTACCAAATGATGATTCAATGAGATAACATGCAATGTGAAAGGTACAAAATAACCACAGTTTTTCTGCCCGAAGAAGATTTACACGTTTAAACCAAAACAACAAATTTTGGTTATGACTCAGTGTTCTATTTATAAAATTTTAAAAAGTCTGCTAAACAAAACTTCTCACAGTTCACCATAGAATTAAAATGAATTGAATAATCAAAAGACAGCTTTAGGATAACTATACATAAAAGTATAGAAAATGTGTAATGAATTAATTATCAATGGCAGGGCTGACTCCAATCCAACTTGACTAGACTTATTGGATGCAAATGAGCCTGTGTTAGTAAGAGCCCCACAGGAAGAAACATTTAAAATATGTCTGAAAGGAAGTACTGCGATCATTTAGAAACCTTCTAGATTAGCTAAGAAAATATAGCTACTCTGGTTTCAAAGAAGTTTTAGTAAGAGCCACAGAGCTTGCGACTTACTTAGAAGCCACTCCAGAATTTCGGGAAACATGTTTAACAAAATTAAATAGGCTATTTCATGATGTATGAGGATGAACCAATAAGTAACTGAAAAGAAATGTTTGAATTGCATTATTTTTAACAAATACCGTACAAAGCTAAACAAGTTCATTCCAGGCAAACGCACATCGAAAACGTGCATTGTTACTAGAAACTGCCTTTACAGATATAAAAATTATTCAGAAAAATGACCGAATGAAGTCTATAAATGATGTAGATGTAGATAGCTATATGCTGGTTGAAGAAATGGAAGAATTAAAACCTACTGCTTTTGAAACCCTATAAAAATTCTACAATTGCAATAAATGACAGCTACTGCTCTTTCAAATGCATTTACAACTTTGAGAATATATTTAACAATGCATGCAACTGTATCAATGGGGAAAAAAAGCTTTCCTAGATAAAAATTAATTAAAACATACCTGAGGTCAACAATATCTCAGGATAGACTCAACAACTTTGCAATACTGTCTATAAAGAATGTAGAAACAAGGATATTAAAATTTCATCAATTTATAAATGATATTGCAGATAAATAATATAATAAAATTTGATTGTCAATAACTTTGTTCTGTGAATGAAATATATGTAGTCTAGCTACTTTTTAGTTTTTCTTTTCTTATAAATGTATATCAAAAATGAAATATGACCACCTTTCTAATTTTAGACTTTTATGCACATTAAATATTTATCATTTAATATATATCAGAATTTTGAAGGACCCCACCATAATTTCTGCAATTGGGCCCTGCTTATTCCATCACAGCATAATTATACAATATATTTCTGGAGCACCGAGGAAAATAAAAAGCAAGAAAATTTTTAACACTAATCATCACACAAAAATGTTAATTTTTGACACTTTTGCTACAGTTACTTTCCATTTAATTAATATTTTTTATTCCTCGGAGGAGGGTAGGATACATATATCCTAAAATAACAGACATCAATTTGACTAACACTGAACTGAAGGACAAACTATATATATTAAAAAATCCGAAAACATGAACAGCTAGAAAGCAGTCATAAATTTTGACAGTACAAAATAATTCTATTAAGTAAAAAGAATATGCAGGTACAAGAGCAGACAATTAAAATCTAGTTCTAAACTGACCTAAGTACAATATTTACAAAACATTTTTTTTTTAATATCATATCAAGGCTGTCATAAATATAAGTTAATACAGATTTTATAATCTTGGAATGTTTCTAATGAAGAAATCGGTACAGCTTTTTCAGACGCACCGCCCTGCCAAGCTTGGCGATTTTGTGTTTGGCATGGTAAACATGCGATTTTGGTGAGATTTTGTTATTTTGTGGCAACCCAGTTTGAATGGCTAGTTGTGTGCATTTGTTTACATGATATAATATGGCGGCCATGTTGTTGTGAAATATTAATGATGTATTTTGGATAGTATTAGATGTAGATTTTTGAGAGATAGGTGGTTTTTTGGGGGTTGTTAGGGGTATAAAGTGGGAGGCTAAATGAGGTTTATTTTAAATTAACTATTAATTTAGATGTGGTTTCATGGACTTACATGTTGGTTGTGTTATGTGTTTCTACGTTTGAGTTTTTGAAAACGTTGTGGTTGATTTAAAATGCGGTGGGGTATACGCAACAAATGCCAAGCGACGATTTTTAGCCAAATCTATTGTTTGTTTGGCGGGTTTTTTAGGTATGCCGGTTTTCACTTTGGTGTTGCCAATTTATGTCTTTGTTGCGTTTAGGATTTAGTTTTGTCTTGTGTTTTACGTCATTTATAGGCACCGTGAACGGTTCTTTACGTTCCTTAGTTTAGTAATATGTTGTGGCAACAGTTTTTGAATTTTGGTGTTCTCAGTTTGAATTTGGTATTTAATCGTTAGGAAGCAACGTGGATGCATCTGGTTGTATATTCCAATTTATTTTTGTTCTTTTATTCTTTTTAATGAAGAAATATAGGTATATTTAACCACGGTATACTTTATGTTTATTTAAATGAGTTATTATTAGTTGAATATACTGACTTTTTTTAGCGGAGGGGTTGGGAGACAGCATCCCCCCTAACCTAATAAATTTCTAATTATTTTTAAGCTTTTATTTTTTGAATTTATATGTTTTTAAGATCCCATGTGCAGCTATGAGTTTATTAAAGCCAGCAGTAAGTTTGTTTTCTAATTTATTACGTTTACTACACCTGTTCCATATTTTGTTTACATTTTGCACTATCGTGTATGTTTTGAAGTAGCTGTTGAGGATTTGTGTCATGTTTTTAGAAGTTTATTATTGCCATTGGTAAGTTCGTTTGGAAGTTATTTTTATTTTTGGGTTGTTATTGATATTTTGTTTATATTTCTTATTTTAAGTCTAACATGTCCATGTAGACCTGTTTTGGCGACAAAAAATTTTTGCCGCCAACTTGTCGGTGCGTCTGAAAAAGCTGTTCCAAGCAATCCTTAGAACGCATGGTGCAGAGGAAACGAAACATTTTATATGTAACATTAATAATTGTGTACAGTTTTCAAATGTTAAATATTTTATTTTCCCTTTAATAAGAATTTCAATTTTAAATATCAAGTATTACTTTTAAATCCTCCTCTTTCAAATACATTGATTCAAAACTTTAAACAAGCATATTAAAATGAATGATGAACCTATAATGTTGAATATTAAGGAGTATTACTTTAATGCTGTTTCTGTTATCTTTATCGCTATGAAAGATGAGAATGATTGGTATTTATTAAATGTTGTCAACAAAAATGTTAACACTGAATGAATACAGAAACAAATAACATAAAAGAAATTATTTCAAATGCAATCATAAATAAAAAGTTCTCTGATAGAAGAATGATACAAGAAAGCAATGCCTGTAGTACAGACTGCTGCTCATACTGCAAAGTTGTAAAAACTCCCGAAATCTATAAAAACACTCACCAAACTTTGATAAGGTTTAGATTTTTTAAAACTTTAATATATTTTAAGCATGAAATGAAATTAAAAAAACACCAAAAACCTGAATGTTGAGAAACGTGCTTAACTTTTATGGCCTTGAATTTGGTGAGTATATAATTGGTTCCTTCGTTTATGTTCTGGTACAATTAGGTTGAAATCTTTATAATAAATGTCTTTATTATTCAGTTTGATGGCTTAATAGGCTGCAAACCACATCCAGCTAAGCTTCGCTCTTACATCACCAAAGGTCAGTGATTATATCTGAGAAATGTCACTTGGGTTTATTTCAGTTTCAACCAATTGAATTTGAATAATGATCCTTTAGATTTTTTAGTCAATGAAATTTGAAATTCGCCTCAAATAATGAATTATACTTTCAGAGAATGAAAAATATTTTGAATTCTTTCCATGACAATTTTATTTTTCTCCTCTTCAAGGAATGCAACCTGGAAGGTGAGAGCTTACCCTTGCCTGAGTAAATCTGGTATATCTCTTTATCTTGATCAGTACTTTTTAATTATAATTTTTTTTCAAGAAACATTCGTAATATTTGCTTTTTGTTAATTTTATGCTCATTTCTAAAATAATTTAAATTTTGTTCGATAAATTCATCAGTAATACTATTGTCAAAATTTTTATCCCATTCTACTATATACATTGAAATTATCTTTCTACAAACTTTAAAACTTATTGTACTTAATTTTTTAACTATTTTTGTATTTTTATGAGGTTTATATTGAGGTATTTACAAGTTTAACTTCTAGCTTTTACGAGTTTTAAAAAAAATAAAATTCTTTTGTTTTGAATATATTCTTTCCCCTAGACTATTTTGTACAAGTCATCCTATGAAGTATTTTTAAAATGTTAAAATTTTGACCAAATTTTTGAAACAGATTGATAAATTATGAACACTCTCTTGATATTTAGGCTGTTTCAATTATTTACTCCAGATAAATGCTGTATTCAATATTTTTTTTAAATATTCTAATGTTATTCATCAGTTACTTGTTGAATTTTTATACAGCATTGATTGTCAGGCTAAAAGTTTTAAAACATTAAGAAACAGTATTTTCCTAAAATTCTCATCAGGAGAACTCGACTTCTTGGAGTTTGATAACTTCCTGCCAAACATCATAGGATATGTAACTGTTCCCCCGTATATTTTATCTTTTACCGCAATTATTAACAGATCAAAAACATTTGCATGACTCTGATGTTATGTAGCAAAGTTGCTAAATATTTTATGTCTGCCTTGTTTGATGATATGTTTGTAAATTTTGGATAAAAATTGTAAATAAAATTACCAGAGAAATCAGATTGCCAACATTGAGCAATCTCTTGAAATCGTGGAGCGCACATTTTAATAGCAAGCAAACATCGACCTGAAAGTTATACTCTACTAATTTGCTGCAGACAATATACCATGGCTGAAGAGGCCGTTCTAACAGTTTAAAAGTTATAAGTAATGTATTAGCATTTAGCTTCACTCACAAAAAAATAGAGTAAAATGTAGAAATCATATATCATTTTCAGCATTTTAACAGAACAGTTGGGTCATACAATACAGAAAACAATACCTGTAAATCAAATGGGTAAACTTGAATGGCTGTTTATTTTTCTGACATCCAGATCGGTAATTGAATTTTAGTATGTGATCCAAAGTTTGTCGGCAAGGGCAACACACTATACTTTTAATTAGTACGATTATAGAGAATCAAATGCAATAATCTACCTAACCATCAGGACTGTGAGAAACTGCTAGATAAAGACTATGAACACCTTATTTAATACGCCACGCCTTACTTAACATATATGTTACAACCATGAAGTTATAAATAATAATGAGAATAATCTACCGAACTGCGCGGCATAAACATACACTCATACATACACATACACACTCAAGCGATACCGTTGCCACCATAATGGTATTTCTTCTAGCTTAATGGTTGCTTCTGATCATTATAAATGTATTCCAAATACAAGTCATATATATAAGTAAAAGTCATGTAGTTGACAGAGTACCTATAGGGGAGAAGAAGGGGGACGAACAACCCCTTTACCTCTTACCGTAAGATTTTAAGATCGCAGTATGATTCTTCTGTTATGAGCTTCTGTTAAGCTTAACCGATGATTGAAATGCGCAGCCTCAAAGACTGATTTTTTCCCGGAGCCTTTACGTCATGGTAACCCTCGTTTTCTTGATAGAGTACAGTATATCCATGAAACTACAGAGCTACATAGCGTCATGAGTGTGTCAAAATAGTATTCGAATGATGGTACCCTTCTCAACAATTTAAAGATTAAAAAAAATGATAGGGGCCAAATAAAAATGTTCCCATTACTAAAATAATCTGACCAAAATTGTGTTACACATATATTTTTTTTATGTAGACGACCTCAATTAATTTGTGGTCCTACTAAAGAAAAATGTACTTTTCCTTATGCCGCGTTAACACATTCGAGTTCGCGCCTCGCCAAAACATTCGGCGAGTTCGTGCATCGACGCGAACGACCCTTCTCACTTTCACGCCTGTCATTCCTGCTCGCGTCAGCCAGTCGTCCGTACGTAGTAGCCAGTTGTACGTGGGGCAGATAATGGAGAAAAATTTTTACATAAGCCTTTTTAACTGTTCATCTCCATTTTTATCAGTTTTAATTGGTGAACATCCTGCGCTGTTCAATTTCATTCGTCATATCGGTTTTTATCCACCAATTTAATTTTTTATGAAAACAGGTTATATCATATTTATACTTCCAAATTTTAGATTTTGTATCTTTTTTCATATGGTTTTATTCCATATTTTGACTGTTTTTACTGATGTATTTCAATTATATATATATATATATATATTCAGTAGAACCCCGATTTTACGTTTTTCATGGGACCAGCGGTAAAAAACGTATGAAACGGGAAACGTATGTTTTTTGCTTTTAGATACAATTTCAACTACAGCACGTTCAATACTAAAAATTTTTTGGAAATTTGCTTCTTGGTTTACATTCAAAACTAAAAATTGTTTCAGAGTTTTTATGCTTTGAATCACTTGATTAGCTGTGGGTACTACATCCTCCGTTATTTCTTTTTCATCATCACCACTATCATCGGAAGCAGACATTAAATTTGATATCGAAGGAATTTGTGAAGTGATGAGATGTGCGTCGCTGTCGATATAAGCGTCATTGACTTCCGGAAGATTTTCACCTTTAGCCACGCAATCTTCTTCTTCCGTTTGATTGTAATCTGAAGGTGAAGGGCTAATTTCATTGTTGGATTCCGAGAAGCCTGATTTATTAAACACATTGGTAACGCATTTTTTGTCGACACTGTCCCACGATGCAGAAATCAAATTCAGAGCTTCCAGAACATTTATCTTTGCTGTAGAAGCATCATGCAGGTCACCGGAACCAATAAAAAGAAGTGATTTCCTAACCAGTTTTTTCCTGTAATGTGATTTAAATGATCGGATAATTCCTAAATCCAAAGGTTGAAGTTGGCTGGTGCAGTTTACTGGAAAAAATTCTACTTGAACATTTTTCAATTTAAGATCCAAGTGAGAGGCGCAGTTATCAATAAAAAAAATGATTTTTCGCTTTTGTAGTCGCATTTTTTTATCCAGTTTTCGAAGAAAATCTTCAAACAGAGATTGAGTCTCATCCACGCCTTTTTATACGAAGTGTAATCCGTAGGTAAACTTTTCACATTATTGAAACACCGCGGTTTCTTTGCTCTGCCGATCACAAAAGGCGTTAATTTCTCACTTCCGTGTGCATTAGTACATAATAAAACAGTTTCGCCTTTGACCTTCATGTCAATGTTTTGTCGGGTAACAAGTTGAAAAATAGTCCCTTCTCATCGGCGTTGAATACGTCTTTTGGAATGAACTGCTTTAATAAATTAAGTGTTCTCTTTCTACTGCTGCACAATTGCAATATCCACACCATCGGATTCTCCGCAAATAGATTTAAAACATAAATTGTTCCTTTTTATAAAATCTGTCGATCCAGCCATTCGATGCAGAGAAGCCCTGGAGTTTAAACCTTTCAGCAATTTCAAGTGCCTTTTCTTTAACGGTGGATCCGTTTATTGGAGTTTTTGATGCCCGGGCTTCCTTGAACCATTCCATTAAAAATTTTTCCAAATCATCATACGGCTTAAGAGTTTTTCGTTTCTTTGCAGATTTTCCGAGTTTTTCAGCACTTAACTCTACTGAAACTTCTTGCTTTAAAATCGTTTGCAAAGTTGAATATGCAATACCCAATGATTTAGCAAGATCAACTTTAGTGCCATGAAATTCTTTAGCTTTTTCGACTTCGGCCTTTCTCGCTACAGAGAAACATTTTCGTTTAGACATCTTTCCTTCAAGTTAAGAATGCTTGACAATGAGAAAAATGGCTAAGGTGCTCAAACGAACTCTTACAGACCAGTTGAAACTAGTTCTACCTTTAGTGGGTTGCATGGGCTGGTCATAGTTCCCACCCCACCTTTCCATGTGAAGTGTGGACATTGGACAATCAAATCAAAAGCGATCCCTCCCCTCTTAGTCTTTTGTTGACAGAGAGTGATCGAAGATTCGAAAGGCATTGCCATGATTCTCTCCTCACTTTCCGGTGCCCTGTTCCTTGCTTCTTCTCCCACCCTTATGATTTTGACACTGGGAGGAAACCCCCTACAAAAGGACAATAAGTCGGAACAGAAAGAATGCCAGAACTGCTTCAAGCAGGCAAGAAACAAGTTTTTCTTGAAAGAAAGAACTCAAAAAAGTTTGTGTGAGCCTTGTAGAGGAAATAAGATTTTGATCTCATCTTTAGAAAAAAACGTATTAAGCGGGATTTTCTGGAAAAGGGTAACGTAAAATCCAGAATATTCTAACATTATCGGTATGGGCATTTTTCACGGACCGGCAGAAAATGACGTAGGAAGCGGGATAACGTACGAAACGGACAACGTAACATCGGGGTTCTGCTGTATATATATATATATATATTTATATATATTTTTTTATATATATATAAATATACCATATGCATACATATATATATATATATATATATATATATATATATATATATATATATATATATATATATATATATATATATAAACAGTAAAGCCCCGATTATCCGCGAGTGGATGATCAAATTACGAACCTCAAAAAAAGGCGAGAATGTTAAGGAAAGTACAATTTAGAATAAAATAGGTGTTTCCAATGGAAGAAGCAAAAACGAGTGACTGATTCTTTTAAAAAGGTGTAACTGAACACTTTTTGTACATACAGCATGTATGTATTGTTTTTTGTTTACTGTTCTTTATTTTAGTGATTTAGCCGTTAATCAAAGATTTCGACTGTACTGTACATATGTATGTTTTTTAAAAGTTTTATTATTTTTTCTACAATAAAACATAGTTTTTTATGTTAAAATATTTTTTACGTGTTTGCATCTCATTTTTAGTTTTTTTGGGGGTTATCCGCGATTTCCACTATCCGTTGTGCCGTTGCCACCCAATTCCGCGGATAATCGGGGCTTTACTGTATATATGCTAGGGGTTTGGCCATTACAAAAGCGTACGGTGGTCCTACGTACGTACGTTCCACCGTACGTAGGACCACCGGACGCAGGAACCCGTACGTACGTTCAAGTAACGTACGTACGGGGCCTTCGGACGTTACTTGAAGTCAGGTAAATTTCAAGAACAGCAAAACAATGTTTGAGAGTTTTAACCATTGTTAAGCTGTAGTAAAGTAAGCTGTAGTAAATTAATTAATTAGTAATATATAAATCAATAAATAAATTAAATTATATAAAGATATGTATTATAAATATAATATAAATTTCAAACGTTTCTTGAAGTCAGGTAACTTTTAAGAACAGTATGTTGCCACTTTCTGCTTCTCAATAGAGTAAAAAAAAATTCAAGGATTCAGAATAAAAATAATGCTCGCGCATGAAGTATTTATTTTGATAAAGATACATTTCCCTTTAAAAAAAATAATAGACTGAACAAATTAACTTCTAAAATGAAAATGGCAACAAACATCGTTTAAATTATTTTTACATCTTTCCTCTGTTAGGGCTAATAGTGAGATACATAGGGGTGATTCTCGGGCAATGAAACAGCTTCCATCCATTTACTGTTGCCACCCTTATACGATGGGCTTTTCATCAATGTTCAATTATCAGATTTAAAATTCAATTAAAAATCGAAATTTTAAGATAGAGACTTGAAATTTGGTTTATATGAATAAGAAAGCTTTCAGCTTCCAGATGATGTAAATATTTTCTTTGTAAGATAAAAACTCGAGGAGTATCGATATTACATCCACATATGGGACGATATTTCTTGAGAAACTGTGTTTCATTTTTTGATGAAAATATTAGTCTGTTTTAAAATATTTTTAAACAAATGAGGTCTAGTTTGAAAGACAAATGTCGGTAGTCTTAGTCTGTAAAAAGACTAAAATTCTACGATCATTTTTTGGCGAGTTATCTTAATCTGAAGATGAAAAAGGCAATATTTTCCCACAAAACATAAAATAAAAAAACTTAAAGTTCGACGAAGATGAGACATGCCTTACTTTGGTCCCCTCATTTTTCTGCATCCATTGGTATCGCACTCGACCTCATACCCCCAGCGGTTTCGGAGGAGATAGCGTGACAAGCTTTTGACAGCGGCAGCGGGAGTTACTTCTTTTTAGAATAGAGAGATATATACATACATACACACACATACATACATATATATATATATATATATATATATATATATATATATATATATATAACATTAAAAACCCCATACCATTTTAAAATCTAACATTATTCTAAATTCCCTTGGGCGTACGAGCTAAATTTCGCTTTTGATTCTAAACTCTAATAACCTCGAGAGAAAATATTAAATGGCTTCCTTTTTCAAATAGGCCCGGCGTCCCCAATATTTTAGATAAGCTCTGCGCAGATTATATAAAACCACATGTGACTTATCGACAACAGCAAATCCCTAATCGCGATGATGATCACATGACAATGTTTATATAAACCACATGAACGGAAACATGTACGCTTTTTTGATTTTGTAATTGTCTTGGAAAGACGTATCATCCGTCTAATAAAATTTAATGCCGTAACTTGCCGCGTCGTTTATTCGAGCCACGACTACTCTTCATTGCCTGTGATGTGCTGGACGCCCACTCTTTCCTTGGGTTGTCCAGTATGTTACATAGAGACGGCAGGATTCGAACCTGCGCGGGAAGATCCCAATGGATTTCCAAGGCATTTCGGCGTTTTCGTTTCAGCGTCACCGCGTGTTTAATTTTCGCTTTCGCTGGGTGCATTAGTGCGCATTTCTGCCTTACGATGGTGAATCAGCTCCATGTGCAACCTTCGATCGGAGGCCAGCGTGAACGGCTCCATTTCGGTGTAAGTGAGATTGTCAATAAGTGCTTCGGCTTGCTGTGAGATTCATCCTGGATCAGTTTCAACGTGTGGGCGTCCAAGTCCGGTGTTTCTTCAAAAATTGTGTATTTTCCTTTTCAGAAATCTTGTGCCGGAATGTGTATACTTACGATTTGTGTTCCCCATTGCTTCGTGTGATCACCATTTAAATTCTTCGCGAGTGTCATCATGTAAAAAATGCGTAATCCCCACCATTTAAAAATCATCAGTGAAAGTATTAGGTCATCGAAATTGTGTGCATAACAGAAAAATGTGTTCGCGATACAACTTCGTTCCAGCAGTTCAACGCAATAGTGCCTTCTTAAAATGTTACCTAAAGGAAAGGTTCTACAACTTCCGAAAAAGAAAAAAAAAAAAATTTCTTTTAAAGTGCTCTTTCATAGTGTTCCAATTGGGATACTGTGTACTGGGACTAACTAAGCCAAGAACTTCACCAAGATAAATTCAGAACCGAGCTACAAATGTTAAAATTATGAAGATATGTAATAGTGAAAATTAATAAGGATAATGGTAAGAAGTGTAAATAACACTTCAATTGGTAAGCTAAAATTTACAAATTATTGTGAAAAATTTTAATATTAATAGATACTGATAAAAATTTATTATAAATGTGTTTCGGTGAAAGTATTTTCAAATTATTGATTTAATTAAGTACCTATGATAAAAAATAAATCGATAAAAAGTAAAACGAAAGTAAGAATCATTGGTTTAAAACGTGTATTTTGTTTTTGATTTTAAAATGTTTCATTTTGATTTGCATTTTGATGGAATTTTAAGAGTATATTGTTTCATATTATAAGATATTTGAATTTAAAGAAATTTTTGAAACTTATATGTGATAAATTTATTATAAGTGTGTGTTTTTAGTGTAATTTTATAATATTTTCATGTTCTTTTTCTGATAATGAATATTTTAGTGTTTTAAGATAATTAATGATCCTTGGTTACGTTAAACTGAAATATTAAATGAGTAAAGTAATGTTATGAGTATCTAATTTTGCACGCAGTTCTGAATCGTCGCGGAGAAAAAGAAAAAAAAAAATAACGTAAATCATTTCCGTTTTCGAGCGCGTTGTATTACATTTCGAAGGTCGCCTCCGCAATAAATTTAAATGCTCAGCATTAGTTTTGTAAACACGATCACGAAAAGAGCCAAACTTGTTTTGATTCATTTAACTTAGGATTTTTGCTGTTCTAAATTTAAACATATGATGCCTGTGGTTTTGGTTTTGGAAAATATCTGCAGGGATAACATAGTAATTTTCAGACATCAAGAAAATTTTATAATTTAAGTACTTTGACATATTACATTTGATGTTGAGATCTCGTAAATTGTTCTACGAATTTAAGTAAAGGAGATTTCTGGAGGTTCAGTCGAAAGTTAAAATTCGTGTTACGATTTTCATATAAACGGAACGTCTTTATAACATGACTTAGGGTGCCAAAAAACCACAATTGGATAATTGAAAAAACCATTGTATGTTATATTTGGTTCATCCGCCCCAGAAAATTCTCGAAATAGAAATAATGAAGAATAATAAATAAATAGGAAAGATAATATTATAATGAGAAATATGTTTTAAGATATTAAATACAAATGATGAATATTTGGGAACTTTACAGCGAGGATTCATACCGAAATGTGATATAAGAAAAGAAAAATTAATTTTGGTTTATCGATTTCATGATTAACTTAATAAAACTGAGATGGGTATTGGTAAAAGAATTTTGATTATTTGTGTCAATTGATAGAATAATAGTTTCGAAATTCAAATTTGGACGTTAACATTAAATTATGACAATTTATACAGAATATTGAGATATTATTATTAGTATTAGAAATATTTTATTAGTGTGTGTTTAATACTTTCATATGTTGTATATTTTTGATTCTATTGAATATAAAATTGATAGACCAAACTTTCACACTAAACGAGATTCTGAAATTGTCCATGCTTGCAGATTAAGATATTATAACGCACCAGAGAACTTAAAACTACACCACGAATAATGACAAACATTAGATCCATTTTTCTTTCTTTTCTATGTGATGCTTAACATCATTATATATATTTTTTAATTGATATAATTAATTATGTGTTGTCCTACTAAAGATATTTAAAAAAAAAAAAACTGTCTAACTTAAACTTTCTTCTTAAGAATACTATTATATGTGAATTTTTTTGGATCTCAATTTAAACACCGACTATGACAACTCTACTTTTTTAACCTTTCAGTAAATTTCCTATTTCTTGAATACACTTTCCTATCACCCAACTCTACAAGCGCGTTGGATGCCGTCCCAACTGTTTAAGATCTTATTAATTTTTTTTACTATTTGTTTTTAATTCAACAACTCAGTCACTTAAAGTGCTGAAGATCATATGCTTGAGTAATGACTAAAACAGGGCTGGGATGGCCACTCCTTTTGTCCTCCCATTTCTATATATTATACTCCCACAGGTATGACAACTGCACCTTTTCCTTTTTCTCCATCTTTGTACTATACAAGATGCTGTTTTTCAACGCAGTCATATTCTGTCGGAGATTCACGGTTAGTCCACTGTACGGCTAAAAGACTCTTCCTCCTTATTAGTCAGAGAACAATATGGAGAAAGAAAACCCACTTGTTACACAAACATAAACACAACCCTCACTGCTTAGAGGTAGAATTAAAGAATTTGAGACTAAGAGTTGGGGAACACACATACAACAAGGTACCTTCAAAACAAGGAAATGGATCCTCATAAACTTATAATAAATGTACAAAAATGAATAGTAAATAAATAATTTGAAAATAAAGTGAAAAGTATTGAGAATAAATAAATAAAGTTAGAATAAATATGAATAAGTATAATTAAAGAATATTGAATAGAATTTTGGAATGAATAAATATTGTCGAAATAAAATGAATATAAGAAATGAGGAAATAAGAATAATAAGAAATATAAATGATATTGAAAAGAGATTTTTTTTTTCTTGATAATAAGTAATATTGAAATAAAGTAGATAATGGATATTAAGAAAAAATAGTGAGATAAATAAAGATATAAAAACTAGATAAAATGAATCAGAATTGATATACTGAGAACTCGTACACGATTGAGTTATTTGAAAAATAAAATATGTTTTGTAATTTTTATGTACAATTGATATATTTGAAGTGTGATTTTATTAAATCTTGTGATTTTTATTGAAAGTGTGATTTTTATTATAAACTGTGATTTTTATTATGTAACTAAAGAACTAATTTTCTTTATATGTAAACAAGTCAAGATAATGTGATATTTATGCATTCTACGTTTGTGAAGCAGAAATGACACAGCACTAAAAAGACTGTGATTTTTTTTAATTGGTGTTTTTTCCTCAACATACTAATGACTGTGAAAGGACTAAAAATGTTGCACAGATAAATCATTACAAGATAAATAAATAAAATTTTTTTTTGGACTCACTCCATAGTAGTGAACGTTGAGGAAGAATTTTTGAATTTTTCATCCTGTTATCAAAGTCAATTTCATTTACTTAATTTTTGTTTGTTTTTGATATTTTTATTACTATGTTTCGTTATTCTGTATTATTCAAATCGAGATGATGGTAGATATTGTATTAAATGTATGTTTGCAGTGAAAATTTTTGGTAGTTTACAAATTTTGGTTATGTTAATTGATTTTTTTTTTCTGAGATTGTGTTGTGTGGGGACTGCAGCCCTGCTCAACATTGTTTTCAGTTGATGATAGGTGCATTTTAAAAATTTAATTTTTTTTTCACAGCAACAATATAAGAAATTTACATAATTTACAATTTTCTATAGTTGATCATTAATTACTATAATTTTTTTTGTTTTTATTGTGTTCATAAATTAGTAAATCATTAGTGTATTTTTGTGTATTCAAATTTGAAATGTGCCATGTCTTGCCATGTGGTCATCATACTAAATTAACTTAAAACATATGTTCCTTTTCAAACTTTTCCAAATTTGTGGTCGACGCCCATTTTCCTCACATGGCTGGGTGAGTCTGTCCTCCAATGCAGGCATTGTTGGTCAGCCTCTTCTCGGACGGGGGGGATATTCTATAACATTAAAAACCCCATACCATTTTAAAATCTAACATTATTCTAAATTCCCTTGGGCGTACGAGCTAAATTTCGCTTTTGATTCTAAACTCTAATAACCTCGAGAGAAAATATTAAATGGCTTCCTTTTTCAAATAGGCGCGGCGTCCCCAATATTTTAGATAAGCTCTGCGCAGATTATATAAAACCACATGTGACTTATCGACAACAGCAAATCCCTAATCGCGATGATGATCTGTCGCGATGATGATTGTCTTGGAAAGACGTATCCTCCGTCTAATAAAATTTAATGCCGTAACTTGCCGCGTCGTTTATTCGAGCCAAGACTACTCTTCATTGCCTGTGATGTGCTGGACGCCCACTCTTTCCTTGGGTTGTCCAGTATGTTACATATATATATATATATATATATATATATATATATATATATATATATATATATATATATATATATATATATATATATATATATATATATATATATATATATATATATATATATATATATATATATATATATATATATATATAAATATACATACATACATACATACATATATATAACATTAAAAATCCCATAAAACTTTTAAATTTTAAGTTAGTCTAAATGAATTTGGGCATTCGAACTAATTTCACTTTCGCTTTTGATTCTTAAAAGCCCTCGAGCGAGAAGTCTTAAAATGGCGGCTATATTACTCGAAAATTAAACATGTGTAGCTTGGGTACACAAATTAACTCTTTTAGAGCAATAGTCACGCCTTTTTCAAACTTTTAACCAATTAACTTCTACTGCGATCACATGGCGAGATAAGTCTATTTAAGATCTGGCATGAAATAGGTGTGCGCACTTTTCATTTTATACGCTGCCCCGAGAAGCTGTCGCCCGCGATTCTTATTCAATGAAGATGCAATTACGAATCTTTTGTGTCGCGGGTTTTTATTTCAGTCATGACTACCTCTAAGGAGTGAGGGGTTGTGTTTATGTTTGTGTAAAATGTGGGTTTCTTTCTCCCTATTGTTCAGTGACTAATAAGGAGGAAAGAATGGCCGTACAGTGGACCAACCGTTAATCTCCCAACAGGATATGACAGCCAAAAACAACATCTTGCATAGTACAAAGATGGAGAAATAGGAAAATGTGCAAATGTCATACCTGTGGAAATGTAATTTAGAACTGGGGGGGAGGAGTGGCCATCCCATAGTCTGTTTTTCGTTTAGTAAGTTTCATTAGTTATTGTTCAGCACCTCTGGTGACTGAAAAAGTGCCGTGAGTTTAAAGTTTTCGCAGGCAACTGGGATGACTTCCAAAAATCGTTGATAGAAGGGGGTGATAAGATAGAATTTTTCAAGAAGGAGGGAATTTACGAAAGAATAAAGAAGTAGAAATGTCACATTCGGGGTTTAATTTCAGATCCAAAAAAAAATTCACATATAACAGTGTTCTTACAAAGAAAGTTTAAGTAAAACAGTTTTTTTTCATTTAATTTTATGTTTATTACCATAACACGCAATGTTTAATCACTTAAAAAGTGAAGTCAATGATGTTAGCATCAAAAAAAGAGAAAAAAATAAAAAGAAGAGTGGATCTATGATTTGTCATTATTCGTGGCATAATTTTAATTTATCTGGTGCATTATAATATCTTAATTTGCAAGCATGGACAATTTCAGAATCTTGTTTGGTGTGAAAATTTCGCCTATCAATTTGATAGTTAACTTTTGACATTTTTTTTAAGATAGTGTAAGATCCAGAATAGGGTGAACTTAGTTTTCGTGTATTAGGGTATTGGAGTTCTTCAAATAGTACTAAATCACCAACACTAAATTTAGATTCTACAAAACGTGCATCATATTTTACCTTATTCCTATTATGATACTTAACTGACCTTTCTTTAGCTATTTTCCTGGCTTCATCTACTTGACGGTAAAACTCTTGTTTTTTAACATGGGGTTCATAAGGTAAAATTCCAAAAAAGTAGGTAAGTTGGGGTCATTTGGGTAGCCGAATGAGGTGTGTGATTAAATTCATTAATTACTTCTTTTAACAAAGTAGTCCAAGGAGTTTTACTCGATGAGTTATGTACGTTGCACCTTAATCTAGTAATTATAGTTTGATTTACTCTTTCGACCTTGCAGCTCGTTTGTGGATGATGAGAAGTCGTAAGTAATTGTTTCACATTATTATGCTCTAAGAACCTTCTAAATTTCGAACAAGTAAAAGCTGTAATTTTTATATACAATTTATATATTAGAAATGTGATTTTTTAAGAAGTGTGATTTTTATTAAAATTGTGATTTTTATTATGTAACTACATACAAAGATACTATTTTTTTATATATATACAAGTCAATATAGTGTGTAATTTTTTTTTGTTTTTGTGTATTCTGCGCTTGTGAAAAGATATGGCACAGCACCAACAGGACTATGATTTTTACTGTACTTTCGTCAACCATAATGTGCTGTAGCTAACAAGGACTGTGAAAGGACAGACACGTTATGATGGACTACAATACATAATTAAAATTTTTTTTTTTTGAACTCACTCCATAGTAGTGAAAGTTGAGGAGAATAAGTACAGAATTTAAATTTTGAATTATTGTTATCAAGTTCTACTTTTATAACTTAATTTTCTTTTGTTTTGTTTTTGATATTCTTATTGTTGAAATTTTTTATTTGTATTGATTGACTCGGGGTGGTAACAGTAATTATTTCCAATGTAAATTTCAAGTAAATTCTTTTTGTAATTTAAAATTTTTTTCTTAAGGTACATTTAATTGATTTTCGTCTGAGATTTTGTTGTGTGGGGAAAGGCCACCCTATTCAACATTATTTCAAAGTGATGATTATGTAGAATTTTAACTTTTAAGTTTATTTGTATTTCTTAAAGTGATTTTAGTGTTAGTCGTTATTTTGAATAATTTTTACATCTGTTTACGCAATTTTCTTTTAAACATTTAAAAAAAAATTTCCTAATCTAATAGGTCAAATCGGCTTAAAGCTGGTCCTGCCCTTTAAAGTGTTATGATGACTACACTAATGACCTCTTCCAATGAAAAATCACATGCATTTAATTTTTCCAACACTTTCTAAAAATTTCCCATTTTTCGTAATTTAACTATTTCGTCAAACTCTAATTTCATCCTTTGCGAAATAACTTCTCATAATTTGTTTTTTGTTAGCCAGATATTTGCCGAGTTCGAAAATTAAATGAAAGCATGAAAGATTTTTTGCTTAGTTGCAAGTTTATAACTTGGAAAATAGACATAAGAAATCAGCGTTTAAACATTTCAGATTGTACAGCAAATCACGGCAGTTAATATTCCAATAGGTATAGTGTTGAGAATTTCCTTTCTATTGTTAACTGCAGATGTGCATTTCTCCCCACTTGTCTCTTGTAAACACTGCATTTCCGTAGGGTAAACCATTACCCTTCGGCAGAAAGTAACAGACCTGGGATTACCAAAATTCCACATCCACATTGAACGCCAGATACTCCCGCCAAGGAAACGAAGCCTTGTGAATGGTCAGATTATTCTATGACGTTACATTCTCTCTCGTATGCTGCATTGCGCATTGCTTACTTAATACATGAAACACCACATTTTTGTTGCCCAAATATGTGTACGCTTTATCAGTTAAATCTTTATTTTAATGATTTATGTCTGAAATGTACCTTTAATCAACTCAATTAATGGGAACAAGTGAGAACTATATCGCAATCGCGGAATCATACTGCTCTAGCGTTTTGCCTGTATTCAGGTTAGGTATTCCCCGAGTATAGTGTATAAAACATTATTTTATCATATAAAAAATTTTCAACTGTTAGTATTTTATATAAAACATATGCCTTTGGCCCTTTTGGATCTAAAGTCACTGCCTCTTAAATGACATTGGCTGATATTATAATCGAAGTATAATCTCTTTCTGTTTTTTATTTAAGGGAACGGTGGACATTAAAATTTACTTTTTTTACTTTTTATCATAGAGATATGAAATTTTGTACATATACACATTTGACTATAAATAAATAGAATACCTTAAAAGAAATTTCCAATCTCATTATATTTTTAACTTTTTTTAAAAATTTGAAATTTATAAACAAAATTTTAAAATGCTCCTTGCTACTTAATTTTTGAGATATTTCCTCGATTTTGCATTTTAATGTCTTTAAACAGTATAACAAACAAATCTGGGTATCAATTATTTAATCCCTCGAACAGTTAATTTTTGAGAGATTTTTTTCTGAATTCCATCCCGATTTTCATCAAAATTTTGCCTTTTGAAAAGTTATAAATTAAATTTAATTACCTAAATGAAGTCGAATTGTAAAATGCATACCCAGTTTTTTTGTAAACAGCATCACGATTCTTCCTTATTAATTTCATGAATTTTGAAGAAGAATTAAGTAGCATGGAGCATTTAAAAAATCTAAAATCCTTGAAAAATCTGTTTTGAGAAAAACAGATTTAAAATTTATTACTACACTTACCCATTATAAATTACTTTGTAGAAGCTTCATAAATGATTTTTTACTTGAAAAAAATTATTTTGGTAGTAATAATCTACAGAAATATATATATATTTTACAATTACACAATCAGTATTACAATGACGATATTTGCTCAAATAAAGGTCCACCGTTTAATTAACATTGACCTTTTTAGAATTAAAAATGTATTAAAATGGAAACTTTTGGTATGAAGAACTCAGAATCTGAAAATATTGACATTGGCCGTTTTAGAACAAAGTCACCAATAAGTTATTTTATTTTATTTTTGTACCATGTGTTTGGGTATTACCGTGTGTTTGGCGCAGATTGTCCTCTCTGGACCTTGCACCATTAAACCCAAAACAACCAACCAATTTTGCGAAAACAAAACCACGTGTTGATAGTTTCGACAGCGAATGTGTGAACACCTCGCCATTCGCGCCAGAAAAAAACCGTCCCGAGGCGAACGAGCGTTTACAAATTCGCCACACACTTCGACTCGCGCGAATGTGTAAATGCGGCGTCAAAAATTAAGTTTAGTAACCAATTTCTTTGAGCAGACTTGTAAAATAAAGGGGTTTTGTAAAGAATTGCATCTGAAATTTTTTATATTCCTTGTTGATTTCTGAGAGTACCGTCGACTGCGGTAAATGTGTCTCATTTTTCATGTTTATTTCGCAGGAAAAGCAAATAATAGTTGTAAACCAAATAAAATTTGATATGGTAAGTGGTTTATATAATCTATATATATAAAACAGTTCCGTAACTGACTCATTCATTCATTCATTCACGGACTGACTGACATACAACGCACAGAACAAACCGCTGGACCTAAAGAGCTGAAATTTTGCATGGCGATTCTTCTAATAGTGTAGGGGTGCACTAAGAAAGATTTTTCAAAAATTCTTCTTAGATATTTTTAAATTAAATTTTTAAGCTGTTTTTTAAACTTTTTTTACGTTTGCATTTAAAATAATACATTGAGGGTTATAAAATTTATATCACAAGAAAGATCATAAAAATTCCTTCAAAATGAAATTTTTTTCGAATTTTTACCTCCATTTCCTGATTTTTGGTGAATTTTTAAAGATTAATTTTTAGAATTTAATTTATTAAATGCTGATCACATGATTTCTTTTTCTGCTCCTTTCAATAAATTTATCGTCACGTGCGCAACAACTAAATAGACAAAAAAAAATATTTTTTTCTCTTTCTAATGCAGCAGACGATTGGATATTATCAAAAAAAAATGCATATCCCTTACGATTTTTTTATAAATATATATATATAGATAGATATATATTTTACATCAATTGTATACATTGATCATCGCATTTATTATAAATATATACATTTATTTTTTGGCATAAATTGCATACGTTGACCGTTGTATTTAATTTGAATGTACTCCGTAGCGAAGCGCGGGTTTTCAGCTAGTTTTAAACATATTTAACTGTAGTATAAAACAATGTTAAAGTATACATACAAACTTTAAACAATCTTTTAATTATTTAAAATTTTTGGGATAATGTTACCTTGAATTGGGGCAACTTTGGCCCAGATCTTGAAAACCAACAATCGCCTCACGTAATTAATGGACGCCCCCCATACTCAAATAGGTTTAGAATAATATAATTTATGGACGGAAATAAAAATCGGGAACAGAAATATATATACATACATGTAAATACAAATTGAACAATCAAATAAATAAATGGATAAAATTTAAAGTTCAATTATCATTAAAAAAAGAGCACTCAGATTTGTAGTGAAGGTTTAGCGTGAAGTTTCAACAGTAGAAAGGAATCAAGATTGTAATGTATACAATATTTATTGATAAACTATATGGCATGAGATAAACTCAAAATGAAACATGCATACGACACATATATTTGTCTAAAGGTTTACGATGTGCATTAGTATAATATATATATATATATTGTCATACATAATCTACAAACATACGGTAATATGCTCAAATAACATAGTAAGTCAAAGTATATTGTGCTTAAATGTCCGACAATATAAGTTAATTAGAACTTGCTTTACAGTATAGAATGTAAATAAAAGTGGTAAAAAAGGTAAAGAAAATAAGCAACATGATTATTAGTTTGGCACAATCATTATAAAACGTAACATGTAAGGATACGTGACCTTCTGCTTTGAAGGGTTAAAACGTGCAATACAAAATGTAACATTTGTACGATATAAGAAACATTTATAGAAGTAAGGTATTAAAAATAAGGCGGAATCGTCGCTACGTCAGTTTTCGTCTACTATAGATTACGTGATTATCGGGTGGCAGAAAACAGAAGCCGTTCCTATGCTTTTGCATGTGGTTTTGGACGATACCTTCATTTTGAGTTAAATAATTTAAGTTTATTTATAAAATTCCTCATATTAGTTGTATGTACCAGGTATTTTAACACTTTTTTTTCAATATTTCGCAAGGTTTAAGAGAATATAATCATTCTTTCGTTGAGAATGATTATTATTATGTTGAGATACGTATAGATATCAGGATGAGTTACTTCAGGCCAGCATCTCGTATCGTAACTTCAGTCTTCCTCTGTCAATAAATACGGTGAATAAACCTTTCCGGGCTGTACCTGAATGTTTAATTTAGTGATATACCTTTGTTTAGATACCGTATCTAAAGACTGCGTAATCTGAGAGCATTTTATTCGACAAGCTGTAAGAATGCGCATTGAACGCCATGTTAAATTATGCAATGTTTTGCCACTCCTCTCCAAACAAGAAGTAAAATTTGCAGTAGTTGAGATGTGACACTGCCCTATATGCAAAATAAACCTTACGTGCAGATTTGAAGCTAGCTATAACTTGGATTTTAGAACCCATACCAAACATATAAAACATTAAAAGATGCCAGTATTTAACAGACTAATGGCCAATAATGTGACAGCGAATAATTAGTGTTGCTGCGGTGCAGATGTGTAATTTGTAGAGAGCCGTAAAGGTGATAGATTTAGAGTTAAGTTAAAATTATTAAATAAATAAGTGAGTCAAAATAATTATAGTAAAGAACTAAGGGCTACTTTATCTGTAAAATCAGTAAGCAATATTTGCTAATTAGTTTAAGAGGAAGTTTGGAGGTTAGCTTTTATGAAAATTGATTGGAAGAAAAGACAGGGTGGTGTGGAGCTTTCGCTCTAGCTTCGGGAACATTGGTTCAACAGTTCGAATGTAGAAAATGGTACCGAGTAACAAGTATGCAGAAATGATTAATATACAATAATGAGACAAATGAAAGTCAGTTTGATAAATTTTATTAGTTAAGATAGTAGTTACAATTATTATAAATTCTTTATGTTTATTTATTTATTTCATATTAAATATTACTTTGTTAATTTACTTTGAGTAGTATAAGTCCTTATGGAAACCTGTTTGTAAAATATGTAGATGTTGGTATCCGAGCTGGATACATATCATTGTAATATTATGTTAATTTAAAAAAAAGGAGGGAAAAAAGAAAGGAAAAATTGGATGACAGCTGAGTGTAACACAGGACTCCTTTAAATAAGGGTGGGGGTATTTATAATTAATGTTCCAATTTAAGTTACTCTTGAAATTGACATAAGTATTACTTATAAAATAAGAAATTATTGATATTAAAAAATTCTTTCGAGGGATGAGTTTTGATGCGTAATTGTGAGTATGATTATTGTGGTCGGCGTTGCCATTTAGTGAGTGATAATATACAGTGGAATCTCGATTTATCGTTTTTCAAGGGACCCATTGAAATGAACGATAAATGCGGGAAAACGATAGATGCGGAAACATAACAAAGCAATATGATCGTTGGGACTGGATAAAATGAACGACACATACGGAAAAACGATGGATCCGAAAACGATCGATCGAGATTCCACTGTAATGGATTTGCAGCAAAGAGAGATTAAAGTTTAATAGTCAGTCGCGGACCGGCGTTTTTGGATATCTGGTTTGTATCGCGTGTGAGCGGCGAACGGTAGAGTCCATTTGATTACGTGGACTTAGGGAGATTAATCTGGGTTATTTGGGCCAGAGGATAGTTGTGTTGGGTGTTCGGACAGGAGGGTCCGAAGTAGAGCAGCCACTGTCGCGACGCCTGGACTTCAGAAATTGGTGTGTGCCTACTTGGCGGGACGCTGAAATTCATTCTCGAATTTCTCCATAGGTTAACATGGAGGTGAGCGAATTCAACAGGGTTAGTACACAGCAGCCTTAATGTCCAAGCCCTATTGGGGATTGGAACCCAAAACCACTCTATGGAAGCTAACCACTATACCGTGGGGGTGGCAGCTGAATACTTTGCTAGGCCACAAAGTACTCGCAACTACGTATATTGAAATAACTTGAAAAGGCAGTGAATCCCGACCAGTGTTAGGCGCCACTTTAGGGTGCCGTGAGATCGGCCAAGGGGGGGAGCAAGAATATTTTGGGGAACAAAAATATGTTAGTACTGCCCACTAAAAGTAAATATTGAGTTGAATGAATGACTCACGCCCGACAGATCGCGACACGCGTCGATTCACTCGTTCCTTAGAATGCATGAATGACTCTTACACCCACAAATGCTGGGCTTGATGTCAAACGCGTGTGCTCCGAGCATTCGTCGCGAGTCACCCGTCAACGAAGCAAAACTCTTTTCGGCGATTTCCATCCTAGTCATGTCGTTAGATTTTTTGGTCAAACAGAAAAAATATTAGGAGGGCCCGCTTAAAATAATTATATAAACAAACAATCACACACGCACACACACACATATATATATATATATATATATATACACTGCCGGCCGTTAAAATTGCAACACCATGACGGAGGGATGATACAAACGTCAAATTCGCATGAAAGGAAGATGCCGGGATATGCACATGATTAGCATCTGAGTATGGAATCGAACGACGCGGGAGAGAGAGACGGCATCTCAAACTCTGTATAAAAGGAAAGGGACGCAGCGGGTTCCTCATCCGGAAATCGCATTTGAATGTTGGTTGTTTGTGAGAAGATCGTGGTATGCCTCGAGTAGGAAGGAGAAACGGCTACCGGCACGTGTCGGAATTCGATAACGGCAGGATCGAGGCCTTTCGAGAGTGCGGTTCATCGTTCCGCGATATTGCGACTCGCATGGGTCAGAATCCTACGACAGTCGTGCGAATATGGAATCGATGGGTTCAGGAGGGTCATGCTGAACACCATGCAGAATCTCGACGGCCACCCGCCACCAACGCCCGAGAGGACAGACAAGTTGTTAGGTCGGCCTTGCAGGATCGTACAGCCACGTCACGAAACTTGAGTCAGGAAATGGGCTTGTTGGCAACACAAGTATCCGCAAGGAAAGTGCGAGGACGTCTGGAGCAGCACGGGCTGTCCGCATGGCGACCATTATTGTGACTTCCCTTCACACTGCAGCATAGAGACGCGTGGTGACAGTGGTGTACCCAACGACAAAAATGGATACAGGAGTGGCACCACGTCGTGTTTTCAGACGAATCCCAGTTCCTGCGTTCAGCATCACGATGGACGCATCGTTTTTTTCCATCCAATATAATTTATATGTTTTCAACGATAATTGTGTATTTTACGTAATATGACACGTACGGTTCAAGAACTATAGGCCAATTTCCCTCTATCCGTAAATGTGTTATTATTTTTTAAGATTATAATAACAGTGGAGAATATCTCCTTTTTCTGTTAATGTTATTGGGTGAATTTTATAAGATATGGGAACTATAAATTCTTTCGTTGTGTTGTTATCCAGGTCTCCTTATTGCTTAGCATCAGAAACACAAAAAATGATTTAATGTTTTTGTTATATACCTAATCTGTGGTCTATAAGAGGGCAAATATTCTATGAAGGGGTCGACGGGATAAAAAGTTTGGGGACCCTTGGTTTAACATGACGATGGACGTATCCGTGTATGGAGGCACCTAGGAGAACGCACGTATCTTGCTTGATTTCGATATTGTCATACAAACCCTGCACTTGGTGTTATGCTATGGACAGCCATTGGGTACACGACACGAACACCTCTTGTTCGCGTCGTCGGTAATCTGAACAGCCAGCCTTACATTTATCAGTTATTAAGGCCGTTGTCTGTGCCCTATCTTCTAGCCTTGGATACATCATCTTTCAAAAAGAAAACGCAAGATCGCATGTTGCCCGTCGTGTCCTGATATACTTCGAAACAGAGGGTGTTCGACTGTTGCCCTGGCACAGCACGTTCTCCAGATTTCTCACCCATTGTAAACATCTGTTCATGGGTAGCTGAGAGACTGGGCCACCACCGCTCACCAGCCACTACGATGCACGAAGTGTAGCAGACTTGAAGCAGCATGGAATGACTTGCCCGTATCTGTCATCCGAGATCAGTTCGATTCGATGACTAACCGGGTTAGAGCCGTTTTAGCTGCTAGAGGTGGCAGCTGTGTGTATTAATGTCGGACCCTGTACCCCTCTAATTGCCTACAAATTTAATCACGTTTTCTTACTACTATGCTGTATACGTTGTGACGATATGCACAGTTTTTCCCAGATAGCTGAGCATAGACTAATCGAGAAATACGGAGTTTAGGTTTTAAAACAAAACTGTATTTATTTTACACTATATACAATCTCGAATTATCGAGCAAAAATCTCGCCCGAAAGCAACGGGGAGTTAAGAATTATCCCCAGAACAGTCGGATTCACACCGACTACGTGATACGGCGCTAAGCCGGGGATTCAAATTTCCCAGATAAAATCAATGTCTGGCCTAAGTCCACAGGTGTCTGTCACCTCCCGAGAGTAGATCAACTCTATCTCTGCATCTCTCGCTGTCTGTGTAGCCGCTGGCACACGAAACATCAAGGGAGACTTCCGTCCGGTACAATCCAGTCTGGCGGTTGCTAGATTTATCCCTCTTGAACAGTAAATTGTCCACTGCCGTTGAGAAGGGGGTTAACGTAACGAACTTGTGTGCTTGAGGCCTGTCCGTTGAAGAATTTTCCATTCTTCACAATGTACAATAGGTAAAGATTTGTTATTTGCTTTCCTTCCTGGTGTTGCATATTTAATGGCCAGCAGTGTAGAAGGGAATACGGCACTATATCTTTAACTTGTCACACCTCCCGATTCTGACATTCAACTTTGCTGCGATGTTTCAACTACAAATATGCGCCCATATTATCAAAGAAATTCCGAATGTCAGCGTTCAATATGCTGCATTGTTTGGCACACCACGGGGTAAAAGCCACACGTAAGTTAGTTGCGAGTCGTTTTGTTTGGCCCTGAGTAATTAGGGACATAAGTCAGTGGAACGTTCCTGGATACCAAGCCAACGAACAAAAATCCACAGTTCAGCTTAGAAAATTTCTATGCCAGATCACCGCTTTTAACACGTGCATTTATACTTAGTAGGACGTCTACCTACATCAGACGGATACATGTATCTACTCACGACGTTTGAGAACTACAAACGCCGAATCGAATCCATTCCATTGAGCGGCATTACGGCGGATACAGTCACCAAAGCCTTTTACATGCATTTTGTTGCGACGTTCGGTACCGCTAGCAAAGTTACGACAGATCAGGGTCAAGAGCTTGAGGCTAATCTTTTTAAAGCTTTTACTAAACTCTTAGGCATTACACACCTCCATACCACACCCTTCCACCCTTTAAGCAATGCTCGAAAATGCTCATAGTACTTTAAAAGCTTGTTTGAGTGAAAGATGGACAGAGCACTTACCCACTGTCTTATAATGGCATACGCACTGTCTTCAGAGACGATCCTTCAGCTACTACTACAGAACTGGTCTATAAGAAAACTCTAGAGTTTAACAGGGGATTTTCTGATGACGATGCTCGAGATTTAGTGAAGCAGTTAATAATGATCATGGCAAAGTTAACGCCTAAGCAGACGAGTAATCACTCGAAACCAAGAACTTTTGTTCCTCAAGCGGTACATACGTGTACACGTGTTTGTTCGCGAAGATCATGTGAAATCACCATTAGTCCCTGCGTACAACGGACCGTTTCTGGAGATGCGGTGAAGTGATAAATTTTTCACAGTTCTGGTGCAGCAGAGAGTCACTCATGTTTATTCGTCTATTTGTTTGACAAGAAGTGTAAATGTGATGTGTGGTAAATAAACCGTAAAATGACAAAATTGTTTTTTTCTTGGTGACATCAACAGAAGCTTTATCCTCAAACGTGTCTAACTGTAACATCGAAATGATATTCTTAAAGTTTAGAATTTTCTCCAAAGGAGATAGTATTTTTCTTTAGACAACGTCGTCTCTGCAAAATAAATTTTCTAACTGATGCCTCCACATTCTTATGAATTTTAGATACGATCGTGTTTTTGCGTACAAGATTAAATTTAATTTGATTAAGACGCAAAATTTATCGCCTATTTTAGCTGCCCAGCATATTGCTAGAGAAATAAATTCTTAACAACATGCTTTAAATACCAATCAGACTTCGTCTTATAATGTGAAACGTCACTTTTAAAGGATTCCCTTTGATTATTGGTGCCACTCTCAGAGTGATATCAGATGATCATATTTACCGTCTAAATATCTTATAAGACTCAGTAAAGAGTCCATTATTCAACAGACGAGACCTGCTGTAATTTATAAACACTAGCCGCTGCGCTACCAGTATGGTCGCTTTTAGTTTTATATTTTCTTTTGCTAAACAATTAAACTGAAAGTAACATATGTAAGGGATGTTACCATTAACTGTCATCATAAATATGCGTTGTTAAGGGGTATTCTCTATAAGGCTGATTCTAAAACATCGTGATCAAAAAAAGGTGAATTTCCGTTACGTAAGACTGAGAAATCCAACATCAATGGTTTTATAAATTACATCCCTCTCTCTATGTACTGTTTTTCAAAATTAAGATATCTAAACTTTATCATTACATCAAATAAGAAATTGTTGGGGAAATAATTTTTCACTGAAAAAAAGGAGTAAGAATTCAGCAAGTACTAAAATATAGTGTAGATTACATCACTCTCTGTATGTACTATTGTTCACAATACAGATATCTACACTTAATCATATCAAATAATAAATTGTTGGGAAAATTCCGTCACTTATAAAATGGAGTAAAAATTCAGCAAGTACTGAAAAAAGTGTAGAAAATTAACTATTACTGGCTATTGATTGCTATGTCGGTGACGGTTAAGCCTAACCTCGCAATCATTTATACCCTCTCTTAATGAATTATATTTTCTTCGCTTTATTTCTTGAAACTGTTCCAAATTTTCACTTGATCGTGCAGCTTGCTTTTGAGCATTAACGTTTTCAGTGCGTAAATCTATGTTGAACACGCGGTTTCAAATTGCAGACGTCCACTAATGTTTACAGTTAATGTTAATGTTGCAGCCGTTGCCATTCGGAGTGTAGAAATATCGTCGATTTTTGTGCCTCATACCTACACGTTTTATATATATAGATTTTTCAAGAGTTCAGTTTAAAATTGAAATTAATTAATACATAAAAATTGTGGCGATATTTAATATAAAAGTATAATTAGATGCTCCATGCATTAAATATTACTGCGACACAAAATTTATCGCCTATTTTAGCTGTCCACCAAATTACTAAACAAATTCTCAAAAAAAAACCAGATTTAAATGCCAATCAGACTTCGTCTTATAATGTGAAACGTCACTTTGAAAGGTTTCCTCTTTGAATACCGGTGCCACTCTCAGAGTGATATGAGATGATCAAATTTACTGTCTAAATATCATACAAGACTCAGTAAAGAGTCCATTACTCAACAGACGAGACCTGGTGCACTTTATAAACATATTCAAGAGTTGAGTTTAAAATTAATTATTCATGCATAAAAAATTGAGACGATATTTAATATAAAATTATAATTAGATGCTCCATGCGTTAAATATTACTCTGGCTGCACATTACAAAACAAAAAAACCCTTCTACTAAAAGCAAAACTAATTTAAAATAATTACAAGAGAAAAAAGCGAAAATTGATTCAGTCTCGATATGAAGCCATAAAATATTTATTTCTATATCATTATACATATTTATTTCCAATTTACAGAACACAACAGATGTAGAGAAAAACAGTTAAATCTTACACATTAGAATTTCATTTGCGGCAAAAACAAAAACCAGAAGTATTGCGTAACATTTCATGACACCCTTTCAAGCAGTGTAAACAGGTATGACAAGGTTTTTCACTCCAATCACTTGGGTGGGTCAAGTATCCCATGAAGGATCGTGGCGATCCTTCAAGGGATTTCCGCGATAGCGCAGATACTTTTTAAAAAAATTTCAAACTAAAAATGTCATAAAACACTAAATTAATTCCAAAATATGATTACGTAGAATATCTCCTTTAAATAAACGCCGTTAAACCTGATTGAATTCGATTTTCAAGGACATTTTCCCTAATGTTGGACAAAAAAATTAGCTTCATACGATAGTACAAAGTGGCTTACATCCCTGAATGGGTAGGGAGATGTGTTTTAAAAGCACACTGGAAGGAAATATTTTCTGTCACACAGTGAGGACGAAAGATTTCTCTTCTGTGTGGGTACGAACATGTTTTATTAAATGATCGAGTTAAAAAAACCGTTTCTCCGTATAGTGCAGACCAAGCCTTACTTCCATGGATAAGGACATGCGCTTTCAAATTCCCCTGCAAAGAAAATTTTTCCTCGCATGCAGTGCATGCGAAAGGTTTCTCTCATGTGTGGGTGCGGAGATGTCTATTTAATTTACCCCGTACAGAAAATCTTTTCTCACATACAGTGCATTCGAAAGGTTTCTCTCCCGTGTGGGTACGCAGATGGCTTTGTAAGTCACGATGTGCAGAAAATCTTTTCTCACATACAGTGCACGCGAAAGGTTTCTCTCCCGTGTGCGTGCGCAGATGTCTATTTACATCAGTCTGTCGAGAAAATCTTTTCTCGCATACAGTGCATTCGAAAGGTTTCTCTCCCGTGTGGGTACGGAGATGTGTTTTTAAACTACTCTGTACAGAAAACCTTTTCTCACATACAGTGCATGCGAAAGGTTTCTCTCCCGTGTGTTTGCGGAGATGTATACTTAATTCACTGTGTCGAGAATATCTTTTCTCGCATACAGTGCATTCGAAAGGTTTCTCTCCCGTGTGGGTACGGAGATGGCTTTGTAAATTACGACGTGCAGAAAATCTTTTCTCACATACAGTGCATCCGAAAGGTTTCTCTCCCGTGTGGATGAGGAGATGTGTTTTCAAATTACACTGTCGAGAAAACATTCTCCTACATACAGTGCATTCGAAAGATTTCTCTCCTGTGTGGGTACGGAGATGGCTTTGTAAATCACGATGTGCAGAAAATCTTTCCTCACATACAGTGCATGCGAAAGGTTCCTCTCCTGTGTGTATACAGAGATGTTTTTTTAAACTATTTCGTACAGAAAATATTTTCCCACATACAGTGCATGCGAAAGGTTTCTCTCCCGTGTGGTTGCGGAGATGTTTTCTCAAATTACCCTGTTGAGAAAACATTCTCCCACATACTGTGCATTCGAAAGGTTTCTCTCCCGTGTGGGTACGGAGATGGCTTTGTAAATCACGATGTGCAGAAAATCTTTTCTCACATACAGTGCATGCGAAAGGTTTCTCTCCCGTGTGGATGCGGAGATGTGTTTTCAAAGTACCCTGTCGAGAAAACATTCTCCCACATACAGTGCATGCGAAAGGTTTCTCTCCTGTGTGTATAAAGAGATGCTTTTTTAAATTACTTCTTTCAGAAAACATTCTCCCACAAACAGGGCATGCGAAAGGTTTCTCTCCCGTGTGTGTGAGGAGATGTTTTTTTAAAACATTCTGTCGAGAAAATTTTTTATCACATTCAGTGCAGGTGAAAGGTTTCTCTCCTGTGTGTGAGACGAAATGTGCTGTTAAATGACCCTGTTCAGAAAACATTTTCCCACATACAGAACATGCGAAAGGTTTCTCTCCTGTGTGTGTGACGAAATGTGCTGTTAAATGACCCTGTTCAGAAAACATTTTCCCACATACAGAACATGCGAAAGGTTTTTCTCCTGTGTGGATGCGAAATGTCTCTCTAAATCACCCTGTATAGAAAATGTGTCCCCATATACAGTGCAGTCGAAAGGATTCTCTCCTGTGTAGAAGAGATGTGTTTTTAAATCATTCTGTCGAGAAAGTCTGTTCTCACATTCAGTGCAGGCGAAAGGTTTCTCTCGGGCATGTGCGGAGAGAAATATCAGCAATGTAGTACGAATGATGCGTATTTAAGGCGGCCAACTGTGAAAATCTTCCGTGAGATAAAATCGAAAATTTCTTCGTTACGAGGGGGGATTTTTAAATACAGACCAATTCTACATGTGTCACATGGAGTGAATTCATCTTCGGCTTTAGTTGGGTTCTACTCGCAGGAATGACATTCATTGGAAAGTCTATTTACAATGGAAATACACACATTTGCTCTTCTCGCATGCCGATGTTTCTTTATAAAATGACCAGAAAACAAACTGCCGTTATTAGGTTGATTTTCTAAATTTGGGACACCACAAACATTTTAGTGTAGGGTCTACCAAGCACCTGCAAAGAGAGAAAAAGAAATGAGAATGAGATATATGATATGAACACTATACAATCGCGCTTTTTTCGTATTTTTCGCGGGAAATGAATAGCAATATATAGAAGTTCGTCTGTGCTAGAAAATGTGATATCTATAAACTAAGATGTTATAAATTATGTTCTGGATTAATAAAACTACTGAGCATTTTAGATTTATTGTAATAAGGGCACGAGGTTACTTAGCTATATTTATTCTTTTGTTCTGATGGATCAGTAGGACGTGCAGAGATTTGATGTTTCGGTTTGTAGGGATCTCCATAACACTACACAGTCGTTCCGATCAATAATGCATAAGCAGTATTAATACTTTTTCTTATTATTCACTGTTGTTGTCCGTAATTCAAAATAATTTCACCATTAAGTTTAATGCTCCAAGAAATTCCAGAGGTTAACATTCGATGAAAAAGCTTGATTACCACCAGATTAAATCTAATGAAATATACAAAAATTATTACAGGAAATATCAAAGAATATTGTGCTTGTAGTTTCGTTTAGGCATATTTGTTTGGATTGTAGTGTGATGGCTACAGATATTTTTCGCCACACTGTCTCTACAATTTAATTAGTACGATGATTGTATAATACATTAAAATTGACAACAGTATAAATTCTTCAAATTTCTTTCCGTTTATCTTTTGTACAATTCGAAACATCCCGCCTTTCGGCTATAAGGCCAATATTTTGAAGACATGTCGTCGCGATAGCAACCAGCGCGTTCCCATTGGAACACACCAGACGACCGCGCACCAACGAGTCAATAAGACCATACCATTACAAATAAAAAAACAAATTAGTGGCAACGTCAAAAAAGAACCAAAATTTTTAAATAAGAGCAAGGCATCAAAAAGTGCCAGCCTGTTGATAGTTCCAACTGGAACTACAAAATTAATGCGATTCAATTACTAGACCGCAGCAATCTATACTAATAAAGGGACAAGTGGCTGTCGAGAGATCACGTGACCGTAACTCATCCGGGCGGGCCACTCCTCGAAAAAAAATGGCAGACAAATATACAGGAAAATCGTTGTATTTTTTTCTCATGAAAGTACATAAATGTTACATATTTGGAAAGAGCTTCGAAAACTGATAATTTTTTCTGCGTACACTTATTCTGTTAATTCAATAGTTTTAGAGATATTTTCATTCTAAAATCACTCACTGCTGAGAAACCAAATCATCTGGAGCAGTGGTGCTGCCATCTGTCGGCAACGACGGGAATGAAAATTGAAAGGAATTAATTCACTTGAATTGAATACATTTGTAGGCTTTTTTTTCTTTTGTGGGGCCCGAAGTACATAAATATGTTACACGGATGGCTTGAGCGTAGCTAGGCGAAGCCCGGCTAGTTCTAAATAAGCAAGACCATTGGGCAAGTACACACCAATGCATCAAAATTCAAATTTGAGATACTCCTGCTCGTTGTATAACATATGGTACAACAACCTGGTAATTCACAACCTGAACTACCGGTGATTGCACCAAGTACTTATTTATTCTTGTAATCATTTTATTGTAACCAGTAATCCAGCTACACTACCAATGTTGTTATTTATTCCTATCAGGACTAAAGCCCTTACTCAGATTTAGAATACGGGAATTATTTGCCATATTATTTACCATCTAAGACTGATAAACCGTTTTATTTATTAGCTAAAAGTTCAATAGTGTGACTATACTTTTAATCTTTTTACTTTACCAGCAATCACAATGCGTTAACAGATTATTTATATATGCAATCGGCGAATTATTCAGCTTCATACCAGCACTAGTTAGTGTTCCCTAGCCTTAGGTAATTCTTACAATCTATTCAATGTTTACTACTTTAGTAGAAACACATTACATTTGCAACACTTTTTATAATCACATTGCTTTTGTACATTGAAATTATAAAATATACTAAATACATAGACTATGGCTTTAACACTTAACACAATTCATTACACATTAGATTGTATGTACACATGCTTTGGAATAACTACCCAATATACACTATTACATTTACATAAATTTATATAAACACTTTTGCAATTGCTAACAATTAAAATTACTAATTAATAACATGTTTAAATAACCATTTGCTACCAGTTAGACTTACTAATAAATACAACATTTAAATAGCACTTTGCAAATGCTTGTTCTTGGGTATATGCATGTCATTTCTTAATTTGCAAGGACACAGTGCTTTTTACAATCACATAAGCTATAATAATATACCAGTCACTTTAGTTCTGCATATTTCAAATAAACACTTTATGTTTAATCTATATGTACTTAAATGTTATTACATCCATTGTATATAATACAAACTTTGCAGTTTTTGACTCCCAATTAATTGCTTTACAATTCATACTTTTTAAGTGAACCCAACATAGAATATATCACATTTATACAATTTCATATTTAAATACGTTGCACAATACTGTTTACTATGAAGACTGTACAATTGATTTCATTCAATATTATTACAAGCAATTCAATACCATTTCTAATCAAAGTACTTAAATGAATTATTTATTTATTTTATATATTTTTATTATTGTATCTATAAAATATAATTTTATTATACAACTCAGTGATAACCCTGAGCCTTCATTAACCTATCCTCTATATGTCTACATTAAGTAGCCTTGTATAATCATATTTTCATACTAGCAAGTGTTGAGCCCGAACCCGGGTCTTCACCCTTAAGAGTCCTGTACTGAACCACTGAGCCAAGTATTCCAAGTAAGACTCCAACTTCACAGAGGATACTCAAACTTCCCAGAGGAATGGTTTGCATGAATTAATTCAAATAAAGTTCTTTTTTTCAGCAATGACTTTGTTTTGATTTTATTGGTTTTAGCCAATATTGCAATAACAACACTAAATTTTAATTGCCTGAATTTTAAAAACTGGAAAAGATTGTGGTGCTTATTTCACTATGTTAAGCACAATTTATTAACATATTAATATAAGCAGGTAAAGAAACAATATTTGTAAGTTTAACTACTAAACATGAAACAAAGGAAAAAGCGTTAGACCCAGCCAACTGAAACAAATCAGAAAAGACAGAAAACAAAAAGAAGCAGCAAGGAAAAACCAAGAAACTAAGTTCAAGAGTCCATGAGTGGCATATGGAAGTCTATAAGCTCACTCATGATGCCTTTCACTAATTTTTTGCAGTAAAAGTCACTATAGAGACGATGTTTTGACCAAGTCTCAAATTGAGGTGGGAATTTAACCCTGTATTTATGGAAGTTTGGACATTCATATAAGCAATGATCAAAAGTCTGTACTTGTCCGAACATGCAGGTATCATCCTTTTGATGAAATTTTTTCTGATAGTCACTGATACTGCCGTGACCCGCCATGGCCTGATTTATCAGGAAGTCACCGCATAGTCTTTTTAACGTTACTTCTTTGTAGATATCATAAGTTTTCCTACCTGTTGCACTATTGTCCCACAATGTTTGCCATTTTTGTAGCATTTCTTTTTCTATTTTCTTTCTAATATGTTTCCTTGTATGTTTGAATTTAGTGACCACTGCATTTAATTCAGTGGCTTCTTTTGCAGCCCTATCAGCTTCTTCATTTTCATCGATTCCGACATAGTTCATCTGCATTGGGTTAAAGCCCATAAGTTTCTCTCTTTTTATAATTTCTTTTACTTCTTCAATAATATCCCCTTTATAGGTAGTTGTATGCAGTGCCTCCAAGGTACTCCTTGAGTCTGTAAATAGATCGAATTCTGCAATACCTTTCGTGATCATAATCTGGATCGCCAACTGTATGGCTCTCTGTTCTGCAGTAGGGGAGCTACCTCCTTCGATTCTCTCTCTATAGATTTCTTTACCTTTATCATAAATTACGACACCTGCACCAATTTTGTCATTTATTTTAGACCCATCCGTATAAATCTTAACATCGGACCTAGGATTTCTCTCATAGTCCCAGTTTAAACAAAATAGGTCCTCGATTTTCTTAATTATTCTCCTTCTGGTTTCACAATTTTCTTTATTGTATTTGACATCACTCACATCAATTTCTTCTATTTCATATAATGTAAATAATTTCTTAATACCCAAAGCTTTTAAGTAAAGTGGGATACATCCTGCTAAGACATTTAGGGCATTCGTTGAAACAGTTCTGTAACATCTGGTGATGGTTAATAGATACTGCCTTTGAATTTGTCGTTAAGTACTACCTTCTCTGTATGCCAGTTTTCAGCCGCATACAAAATGATCTTCTCTATTACAAGGTTATAGATTTCCTTTATTATATCAACCCCAATTCCCCAGGTTTTCTTCGTGATTCTATATATAACTTATAAAAATATTTTAATGCCTTTCCATTAACCATCTCCAAGTGCTTCAAAAAGTTCAGTTTATGGTCGATCAGAACCCCCAAATATTTTATTTCTTTTCTAAATTTTATATTTTCATTTCCCAATTTGATAATAGGATTTCTTCTGTGATTGACCTTGTGCATAATTATTGTATAGTTACATTCTTATCTTTTGTACAAAGGGCTTTTATGTGATTCATCAAATAACGTGAACGAAACCAAATAACGTGAACGAAAAATGCATTGAGAATGGCTATTTGAAAGGTTAAAATTTGAAAACTTTCAAGAGGAGTACCCCTGGACCATTCTTTCCATGGGGGTATTCCATACCTATCAGTAGTATACTTACTAAAACCCGTCCCTTATTTTCGGTGTTTTTATTTGGCAACCCTGGTGCTGGGTGATTGCTGCTAGTTAAAGTGTAATGAAATTAGAGAAATTTTTTAAAACAAAATATTTATTGTTATTTCTATATTAGAAAATATTGATACATTCGAATTTTATTAATTTGTTTTTTTTTTCAATTTCTTTGATGGATGGGGTGTTGTGGCGGGTGAGTGCTTGAATTTGTAAGGTTTTTAATTAAAGTTCAATTTTCGGGATAAATATTCAAGGTTAGGTAAGCTTCTAAATTAAAGTTTATTATTATAAATGCTCTTTTATGCATCTCCATCAATAAAAAAATCTTTATTTTCTACTGTATTTGAATGTTGGGCCAAAGAAAACTAAAAAAATCCATTACTAAACAGAAATGCTAGCGATTTATGACATTCTTTAAGATTGAGAGCTTAGGACAGTCAACATTTTCCAATTCTGATTTCCATACATCCACTCAGCGAGCTGTGTACGCACAAAGGGGACTTCTAGTACATAATAAATAAAATAAATTGTAAGGCAAAATTCTTTTATATAAATATGCATTCCTATAAAAATGTACATTGGGACTAAAATTGTGAATAGACTTGACATATATTATCTTTTAAATACTCTTCAGACTTGTCAATAATAATAAAATAATTTTGCTAGAAATCTAGAAAAGTTAAAATTATAAAAATTTAGAATTTTGAAATTGGATAAATTAAGTATAACTCGATTTGCATTAATTATCTTGATTTACCTTTATTCCGGATAATAAAATAAATAAAACAATTGTGGGACTCAGAGAATATTGGAAAACCATTTTGTTCTCACAGGATAAGGTAATCTCATAACATTATTTAATTTGTGTATCAAGTCAAATTATTTCAAGATAGACCAAAATATTTCAAGACACATAGACTGGAAATATTTTGGTCAAACTCGACATAATACAGTTCAGTGGACAGGAAATAAGATGAAGACAGGGCTATACCAATTAATAAAACACTTCTTGGTTAAAGAAAATAACTCCTACCTCTTCATTAATAGAAAAGCAATTGTCAATTTAAATAATTTATCATGATGGAGTGTGAAATATTTTATTCTTCAGTGATATATGTAAGAACCGAGAGAAACTGCAAAAGTTTAATACCAGATTTTACAAAACAGTAATTATCACATGAATTAAAATTTTTAAGGATAAGTAAATTAAAACAAAATCCAATCTAAAAAACACCCTGCATGATGAAATTTAAACTGTTTAATTCATATACAAACATGTTATGGTGTATTTATAAATTACTTCCCATAAAACTATTTTTCCTTTTCCTCCTCCTTCCAAATTAAGGAAATTTCGCACATATTATGTATAAAAAATTTAAATTCAAAGTAATACACTTGACAGAAATTTTTTAAAAAAGTAATTTTTCTCTATTTTGTACACATAAGCTCAGGTGAGGATCCTTGCAAAACATTCATCATATTCATTTCAAGCAAATGTAACAAAAAGCAAATGATATTGCCTTACAAAAGAGTTATTGTAACTTTCAAAATAAATTGTACAGTAAAATTATTTTATATAAATCTAATTGGAGTATAAAATATTTACACACTGGTACAAAGCAGTTAACAATAATGGATTGCTGAGCTTATACCAGAATGAAAAAAATACCAGAAAACTAAAGATAATTAAGGTGTAGGGTTTAAATTAGGGGCATTTAGAGCTTTTAAAACATAGCCATCCATTTCTCGAGGTAGAGAGTTACAATCAATAACATTTGTGATTGGATTACACACCACAAGAGGCTGATTATTATCTGCCTTCACCGGAAGTGAATTTATGAGAACTTCAGCAAAGGCTACATAAATAAAAGCTGCCAGAGGAGGAGGTGACTTGTTGTCATCTATAACTTTCCCAGCACATATATTGATACACCAATTCATGCATTTCATCAGAAAATTAAAACCAATTTTACTGAAATTTCATTAACTTTATCTATATACTTTGTTTCCTTCATAAGATTTTGATGAAATTCAGAGCCACTTCAAGGCATCACTTAAAAGTAGATGATGAGATATAAAAGTGATAAAATGAGGTGCAAGAAAATCATACACAACAACATGAATATACAAACATAAATTTGCATTAATTAAGCTCTGAACACAACTACATATATATCTAGAAATACAAATATCACATTCTGACCATTTTTAATTACATTGCTCAGGATTTAGATTTTCAAGGAAGTACTAGACATAATTCGGAATTCTCTCATTTCTAACAATTAATTATGTTTCTTTTGGTCTGGCTTTTTTACATCTTGCAAGATTTCTGTCATCTATATCATTTATTCCTACAAAACTAAAGTGAGAAATAATTGTTTTTTCTGCGGTTTTTTCCAGTTTGGAAGAAACTTGCCAACCCTGTTCAATGTTAAGGTAAATATCTCCAAATGTGAATTTTCAAAGAAAAAATTAAAGTTTTGGGAGGCGTTCATCCTCTTAAAGATAAATGTGATGATATAACAAATACACCAGTACCTAGAAATGTTACTCAATTGAAAAGTTATTTGGGACATTTAGGTTATCATCAACATTTCAAAGTTGAAACAACTATATAATTGCTAGAAAACATACAAAATGGGATTTCAACAAGAAGTATATTGATGCATTTCAAAAAAGTAATATTTTGCTTAATAAACATAATGTTTTCGTGCGTCATGACATGACTAAACCAATTGTTCTACAATGTGATTCATCCAATTATGATCTTGGAGCAGTCTTATACCATGAATTATCCCCTGGTTCATTAAGACCAATATTTTTTGCATCAAAAACTCTCAATAAAGACAAAAGAATCTATGCTCAGGTACATAAAGAAACATGAGCTATCACTTTTGACATCAAATGCTTTAATAAATACTTACAAGACCAAAAATTTGTCATTGAAACAGACATAAAATCGTTGTTGACCATTAGGTCATGATAAACCTGTTCAAGAGATGGCAAATTCAAGGAAGCAAATATGGGCATTAATATTATCTAGCTATGATTATATCATAAAGTACAAAAAGGACTCAAGCCTTTCGCTAGCAGATGCTCTTTCTCGTCTTCCTTTTAGGGATGATGAACCATTCGACAAATATGCTCATGAGTTTTTATGCTGTTTAGTAGAGTTTGAAAATCTGAATAACAAAGAAATTGCAAAAAATGAAGTAGATTGTGATGTTAGTAAAGCAATTAATTATACCATATTTGGTTGGCCACAAGTTGTTCAAAATTCCCTAGAGGATTATTACAGGGTAAGAGATGAACTGAGAATTGAAAATAACTGTTTACTAGAGGAAACAGATTACTTATTCTGGGGTGTTTAAGAGAAAAGACTTTTCAAGTATTACATACTGAACACCCTAGGGTAGTTTGAATGAAGAATCTTGCTCAGGGGTATTTCTGGTTTCCAAAAATGGATAGAGATTGAGGCTTATGTGAATAAATGTGTCCTATGATAATTAACTACGCCAAGTGCACCGAAGGTTCCATCACATAACTGGCCTCTAATGGGTAAACCATTTGATGCAATTTTTTATAATGCAATGATTATAATAAAGATTCATATTCAAAATGGATTGAAGCAACACTTGTTGCTAATACAGATTCAAAGTCTACCATCAATAAGCTTTGATCAATGTTTTCTACTTTTGATCTACCAAGTGAAGTTGTGTCAGACAATGTCACACAATTTAAATCTGAGGAATTTGTAAAAATTTTTAAGTCAAATGGCATTATTTTGAGAAATTTACCACCATACCATCCAAATTCTAATGGAGCTGCAGAGAAATCTGATAATATTATAAAGAACATATTGAAGAAACACAAGTTTTCCAACAAGGTGTATGATAATATTCAACATAGGTTGGACTGCATATTATTTGCTTATAGAAATACACCTTCATCAGTTACATTGAAGACACCTGCTGAACTTATCTTCAGGTATACACCACAGATCAAGATTATTAAGCTCAGAAGTGATCACATTGTGAAAGAAAAGCACTATCAAGAGTCTCATAGGTGTCATTCAACAGCTAGTATAGAGCATTTTAGTGTTAAAGAAAAAGTTCAAGTTAAATCTAACCAGAAATAATGAAATTAAATGGTTTCTTGGTACCATCATAAAAAACATCAGTGAAAGTACCTATCTGGTAAACGTAAACAATAAAGTACACTTCGTACATGCAGATCACCTGCAGAAGTGCACATTTCATGTTCCTGGGGTTCCAGTCCATAACAGAATGCCACTTGATCATGTAAGTGAATCTTCAGTGACATCTACTGATGATGATGCAAGGCTCGCGAAGCCTCTTTCTGAGGTCATGGGGAATGAGACTATTGTTGGGAAAGAACAAGGATATCAGATTTTGCTCTGAAACTTGACTCACCAGGTAGCGCTACTGCACTACGATAAATGAACCAAAAAACTGCTCTTCCCTAAGAGACGGTTAGCGAGTGTGTTGTACGCGGCTAACGTGTCGCATGCATTCAACGAATGCTTCTTCTTTTATTATTTACTCAGATAGTCAGTAATGTTACTTTTTGTTTAATAAAGATTTTCTTTTCTTACGTCCACAAGATTAGCTATCTTTCATTCCTGTGAATCCAGTATCACCAAGAGATCTCTCAACCTTTTTTGACAACATACCAAAGGTAAGAAAACCTTTAATATTCTACATCTACGAATCTGCACGCCTTCGGACAAAGTCCAACATTTTGATTATGAGACTGAATCGATGAACTGAACTTTTATAATCTCCACAGTATATTGAAGTGCATTATGTTTTTTATACAGTTTCGATTCTTGAACTATTTTTTATCAACTTTTTGAACTGTTAATTATAAACTGTTTTTGAAAATATCGAGCTTAAAAGACCATCATCTCATTGATAAGCTTACTGATAATAATTATTCTGTGTGGAAATTTAAAATAGAACAGATTCTAATAAAAGAGGGTCTCTACGACGTTGTATTTGAAGAGAAACCGGAAACCGAAACTCCTGCATGGTTAAAAAATGACAGAAACGCCAAGGCGTTAATATGTTTAAATATTTCGGATTCACAAATAATTCATGTATTGCATGCTCAATCTGCTCTCGAAACATGGCAAAAGTTAAAAGGAGTACACGAACGAGTAAATTTAACAAATAAACTTTTTCTTCTGAGAAAATTATACTCCATTAAATATAAAGAAACAACCAAAATGCAAGAACATATCCAGGAAGTTTTGATTTTACATGAGAAATTACGCAGTATAGGGGAAGAAATAAAAGAAAATAATTTGATCGCGATTCTGTTATGTTCGCTACCAATTTCTTATGACCCCTTAATTACAGCTATCGAAAGCAAATCTGAACAAGAGTTATCGCTAGAATATGTGAAAAATAAATTGATAGATGAATATTCCAGACGCGTTGAAATGAGACAAGCTAACCAAAAATTCGATTCACTCGCATTAAAGGGGTATAGTGAGAAAACGAAATTAAAATTCTGTACATTTTGCAACCGGAAAGGTCACGATCGCGAGCAATGCTTTTATCTGAAACGCAATAAAACCGGAAATCGAGTGCATCAAAACCACAAAATTCAAAAAGGAAATGACTCGGAATATCATCGTCCGCCGCCACCTAGCACGTCAAAAAATAATCATAAATTATTTCAAGCTGAATTGCAGCTATCTTCGGATGTCAGTGGGAAACAAAATATAAAGAATCAATCGGACGAAAAAGTTTTGAAGCAAGAGGGGATAAATTCCGCAGACCACTTTGTGCTAACAGCAAGTGAGAAAAATGAATGCAAATATACCGTAATTTTTGATAGTGGTGCTACAAGTCATATGTTCTATGACAAGAGTTTTTTCTCTCAGTTAAATGAAAAACACAAACAAGTTGTAACTATTGCAGATGGAACAAAACTTAATTCGCAAGGGATCGGTGAAATATCTTTTCAGTGCGAATCTTTAGAAGGAATTGTAAGAAAAATAAAACTTGTAAATGTTTTATATGTTCCTGAGTTGGATTCTAATTTACTCTCAGTGCAGGCAGTAGCCAATAAAGGATATGTAGTAACTTTTGAGGATGACGTGTGCACAGTTAGAAAGGGTGATGAAATAATAATTGACGCGAGATTTGGTAGAGGTTTATATAGAATAAATATAAAACCCGTAGAAGAAAAATTGTTTTCTGTCTCCGAAACACCTGTGTTATGCACAAATAATAACTGTATCTTAAAATGGCACAAAAGATTAGGCCATAGAAATTTGGAAACTGTTAAGAAAATTGTAAGGGAAGATTTAGTTTGGGGAATAACCATTAATAATTGCTCTCACAGTTTAGAATGCCCAACGTGCATTAAAGCCAAACTGAGCGAAAAACCGTACCCAAAATATCCGTCACATCGATCTGAACAAGTCTTGGATTTAATACACACAGACGTGTGTGGTCCTATGGAGGTTGATAGTTTAGGGGGAATGAGATACTTTGTAACTTTCATCGATGATTTTTCGAGATACACTCAAATATACTTTATGTCATCGAAAGATGAAGTATTTGACAAACTCAAAGAGTATGTTGCGTCAACCACAAATAAATTTAGATTGACAATTAAAGCTGTTAAATCCGATAACGGAAAAGAATATTGCAATGAAGCCGTTGATCGTCACCTAAAGGAACTTGGAATTGCTGCACAAACCACAGTTCCGTATTCTCCGGCACAAAACGGTGTCGCAGAAAGGAAGAACCGCTCCATAGTCGAGATGACGCGCGCTCTATTGATTGATGCAAACATGCCGAAAACTTTTTGGGCAGAAGCAGCAGCAACTGCGGTGTATTTACAAAACAGACTACCAACGAAGTCTACTGAAAAAACGCCTTATGAGATGTGGAACGGTCGAAGACCAAATTTAAGCCATTTAAAAAAATTTGGATGCAAAGCATATTTTCATATCCATAAACAAAAGAGAAGAAAGTTGGATGAGAAAGCAGAAGAAGGGGTATTCGTTGGATACGACCTGAGAAGTACTGGGTATAGAATCTATACAGGAGGACGAAGAATAGTCGTCAGCAGAACCGTAAAGTTCTTAGAAAATTCTAACCCATCACATTCGAACAATGAAAATTCCAATGGACGCTACGATTTAGTTCAATTTAATCTCCCACAACCTCAACATGATGATAATGACGATATTCCTGAAGAGGGAAGCGAAGATGAAAATAGAGATTCAGAAATACCTACACAATCAACAAGAAGCTCCGAAAGAAAAAACAAAGGAATTCCACCTGAAAGGTATGGCTATAAAATAAAAAATGAATCTCAAGCGTTTATAACTGAAAACAAAGATCCACAGTCCTATAATGAGGTATTATGTTTGCCACAAGAAGAAAAACAAGAATGGTTCAAAGCCATGCAAAATGAATTAGACTCCCTAAAGAGAAATCACACTTACGAGCTAACAGAGTTACCTAATGGAAAGCACGTAGTTGGAAATAAGTGGGTATTCAAGAGAAAAAGAGGTGATAATGGCAAAATTAAATACAAAGCTAGACTTGTTGCTAAAGGTTTCACACAAAAATATGGAACAGACTATGACGAGACTTTTTCTCCAGTGGTAAAACACACCACTATAAGAAGTTTTCTTACATGGGCAGCGTATAATAAAGCAAAGGTACATCAAATCGATATAAAAACAGCGTTTCTAAATGGAAATTTGAATGAGGAAATCTTCATGAAGCAACCGGATGGTTTTGAACAAGACAACAGAGTTTGCAAACTAAAAAAGTCAATCTATGGACTCAAACAAGCAGCGAGATGTTGGAATGAAGAAATAGAAAAAACGCTCAAAAATCTAAAATTTGTACAAAGCGAAGCTGATCCCTGCCTGTTCTTTAAAGGAAGTAACAATGACAGAATAAATTTAATTGTGTATGTCGACGACATACTCATAAGTTCTAAAGAAGAAAATTTAATTCGTCAAGTCATTGAGGACATAAAGAAAAACTACGAGATAACAGATTTAGGAGAAGCAAAACATTTCTTAGGAATTGAGATAATTCGAGAAGACGACGGAAGCTTTCTACTATCTCAAAGAAAAAAGATCAATCAACTTGTGAACGAATTCCAGCTTCAAGATGCAAAACCTACTAATATACCAATGGAGACTAATTATTATGGCCAACAGAAGGAAGAAAATCTTCTGACTTCAAACGATCAATATAGACAAGCAGTTGGAACACTGCTTTATATTTCTTCAGTTACTCGTCCAGACATAGCTGCCGCTACCCATATCTTGAGTAGACGAAACAATAATCCTAGACAAAAGGACTGGAACGGAGTTAAAAAAATAATTAGATATTTAAAAACGACAGAAGATCTTGGTTTACGGATAGCGTCAGGATCTTTTCCTAACCTCTCCGTGTACTCGGATGCTGACTGGGGACAAGATCCTCAAGACAGAAAATCAACATCAGGATATATTTTCTTTTTGGGAAAGTCATGCATCGCGTGGTCATCGAGAAAACAGACTTGTGTTTCACTCTCAAGTGCAGAAGCAGAATATGTGGCGTTGTCACAGGCAATGCAAGAACTGTCATGGCTATTAAAATTGACTGACGATTTAAATATTTCACAGAGACTACCCATAAAAGTTTTTGAAGACAACCAGTCGACGATTAAACTTATAGAGTCTGAGAAACATCACTCCCGCACAAAACATATCGATACCAAGTATCATCACATACGAGACTTATACAAAAGAAACATAATTGATTTGTTTTACCTTCCTACTGAAAAAATGACTGCAGACATTTTAACGAAACCACTTCCGAAACCAAAGTTTCAAATTTGCAGAGATCATATGCAGTTGGTGCAAGTTTCTATCGCAAAAGGGGGAAATATGTTGGGAAAGAACAAGGATATCAGATTTTGCTCTGAAACTTGACTCACCAGGTAGCGCTACTGCACTACGATAAATGAACCAAAAAACTGCTCTTCCCTAAGAGACGGTTAGCGAGTGTGTTGTACGCGGCTAACGTGTCGCATGCATTCAACGAATGCTTCTTCTTTTATTATTTACTCAGATAGTCAGTAATGTTACTTTTTGTTTAATAAAGATTTTCTTTTCTTACGTCCACAAGATTAGCTATCTTTCATTCCTGTGAATCCAGTATCACCAAGAGATCTCTCAACCTTTTTTGACAACATACCAAAGGTAAGAAAACCTTTAATATTCTACATCTACGAATCTGCACGCCTTCGGACAAAGTCCAACAACTATATATCAAACTCCTACAGAGATAGTGGAAAAAGAACAGATTATATCAGGAACTGACAAAACGCCTAAAAGGGCCTTGGACTGTGATAAAAACTCTAATTTGTTTTATAAAATACCACAGCAAAAAAGGGCTAATAAAGCCTCCAAATCATTTAAATTTATAGATCTGCAAAAATCATTTTTATTGTATTTAAGTTTTAACAACATACTGTTGCATGCTTTATCAACCTATTTAAAAAACTACTTATTTTCCTCTTAAATCTTAAACTTTAAATATCGTGCAAATTTTAAGTAGTAGTATATAATGTACTTTTATGTCATTACTTATATATCCATATTTGTGGCAACAGATATTCATGCTAGGTTTTGGCAACGGTAGTTGTCAGTTCAAAATAAATATGGTTGCATAACGAATAACGTGTGCCGTCTGATCATTCTAATTTCCTGATCATACCAATGATTATAATAAAGTAGTTGTGTATCTAATACATTACACTAGTCAATTACGTTAATACAGCTAAATAAGTACTGAAACTTGACTTATCAAATGATGATTCAATGAGATAGCATGCAATGTGAAAGATACAAAATACCCACAATTTTTTTGCCCAGAGTAGATTTACATGTCTAAATCAAGACAACAAATTTTGGCTACTAGACGTGTTCTATTCATAACATTTTAAAAAGTCTGTAAAGCCAAACTTCTCACAGTTCACCGTAGAATTATAATAAATTGAATAATCAAAAGACAGCTTTAGGATCAAAATCCATAAAAGGATAGAAAATATGTAATGAAATAATTATCAAAGGCAGGGCAATCCAATAAGTCTAAACCAGTTGGATTGAATTTAATCCAACTGGTTTAGACTCATTGGATACAATTCAGCCTGTGTAATTAAGAGCCCCACAGGAAAAAATATTTAAAATATGTCTGAAAGGAAGTGCTTTGATCATTAGAAACATTCTAGAATGCCTAAGAAAATATAGCTACTCTGGCTTCAAGCAAGTTTCAGTTGGAGCCACAGAGCTTGCGACTTACTTAGAAGCCACTCTAGAATTTCAGGAAGCACGTTTAACAAAATGATAAAAGCTATTTCATGATGTATGAGGATGAACCAAAAACTGAAATGAAATCTTTGAGTTACATTGGTTTTAACAAATACTGTACAAAGCTAAAGATGTTCATTCCAGGGGATTCCACAGAACACACATCAAAACACCTATTGGAACTAGAAATTGCCTTAACAGATATAAAATTGATTCAGGAAAATGACCAAATGAAGTCTATAAAAGATTTAAATGTAGACAGCTATATGGTGGTCAAAGAAATAGAAGTATTAAAACTTACTCTTTTGGAAACCCTATACAATTTCTACAATTGCTAGAAATGACAGCTACTGGTTTTTCAAATGCATTTATAACTTTAAGGATATTTTAAACAATGCATGTAACTGTAGCATTGGGAAAGAGAAGCTTTCCTAGATAAAAATTAATTAAAACATACCTAGGGTTGGTAGATAATATCTTAGGAGAGACTCAGCAGCTTTGTAATACTGTCTATAGGGAATGTAGAAAGAAGGAAATTAAAATTTCATCAATTTATAAATGATCTTGCAGATAAATAATCTAATAAAATTTGATTATGAATAACTGTTCTGTGAATAAAATATATGTAGTCTAGCTACTTTTTAGTTTTTCTTTTCTTATAAATGTATATAAAAAATGAAATATGACCACCTTCCTAATTTTAGTCTTTTATGCACATTAAATATTTATCATTTAATATATATCAGAATTTTGAAGGACCTCCACCATAGTTTTTGCAAATGGGCCCTGCTTATTCCATCACAGCATAATTATACAACATAATTTTGGAGTACCAAGGAAAATAAAAAGCAAGAGAAATTTTCAACACTAAATTTTAGACACTTTTGCTACAGTTACTTTCTAATTATTTAATATTTTTTACCCCCCAGAGGAGGGTAGGATACATATATTATAAAACATCAAACATCAGTTTGATAAACACATAACTGAAGGACATAAACTATATACATTAAAAAATTCTGAAGACATGAACAGCTAGAAAGCAGTCATAAATTTTGACAGTACAAAATAAATCTATTATGTATTAAGAATATGCAGGAACAAGAGCAGACAATTAAAATCTAGTTCTAAAATGACCTAAGTACAATATTTACAAAACATTTTTCAAAATATCATATCAAAGCTGTCATAAATATTAGTTAATACTGATTTTGTAAATCTTGGAATGTTTCTAATGAAGAAATCTTTAGAATGCATGGTGCAGAGGAAACTAAACATTTTATATGGAATATTAATAATTGTGTGCAGTTTTGAAATGTTAAATAATTTATTTTCCCTTTAATAATAATTTCAATTTTAAATATCAAGTATTACTTTTAAATCCTCCTCTTTGAAATACACTGATTTAAAAGTGTAAAAAAGCATATTATAATGAATGATGAACCTAAAATGTTGAATATTAAGGAGTATTACATTTAATGCTATTTCTGTTATCTTTATTGCTATGAAAGATGAGTATGATTGTTATTTATTAAATGTTGTTATCAAAAATCTTAATACTGAATGAATACAGAAACAAATAGCATGAAAAAAATTATTTCAAATGCAATCATGAAAAAAAGTTCTCTGATAGAAGAATGATACAAGACAGGAATGCCTAAATGATACAAGAAAGCAGTACAGACTATTGCTCATGGTGCAAAGCTGTAAAAACTCCCCAGATCTGTAAAAAAACTCACCAAACTTTGATAAGCTTTAGATGTTTTAAAACTTTAATATATTTTAAGCATAAAATTAAATTTTAAAAAAAACCAAAAAAAGGAATGTTCAAAAATATGCTTAATTTTTATGGCCTCAAATTTTTTGAGTATATTAGTGGTTCCTTCACTTACGTTCTGCTACAATTAGATTGTAATCTTTATAGTAAATGTGTTTATTAATCAGTTTAATGGCTTAATAGGCTGCAAACCAGATCCAGCAAAGCTTCGCTATTACATCACCAAAGGTCAGAGATTATATCTAAGAAATGTCACTTGGGTTTATTTCAGTTTCAACTAATTGAATTAATCAGTTTCAACTAATTAATTTTATGCTCTTTCCTAAAATAATTTAAATTTCGATCTATAAATTCATCAGTAATATTATTGTAAAAAAATTTTTCGCATTCTGCTTTATACGTTGAAATTATCTTTCTACAAACTTTAAAACTTATTGTACTTAATTTTTTAACTATTTTTGTATTTTTATGTATTTATATTGAGGTATTTACATGTTTAACTTCTAGCTTTTACGAGTTAAAAAAAAAATAAAATTCTTCTGTTTTGAATATATTCTTTCCCCTAGACTATTTTGTACAAGCCATCCTATGAAGTATATTTAAAATGTTTAAATTTTGACCTACTTTTTATGAAGTATATTTAAAATGTTTAAATTTTGACCTACTTTTTGAAACAGAGTGATACATTATGAACACTCTCTTGATATTTAGGCTGTTTCAATCATTTACTCCAGATAAATACTGTATTCAATATATTTTTAAAAAATATTCTAATGCTGTTTATCAGCTACTTTTTGTTGAATTTTTATACAGCATTGACTGTCAGGCTAAAAGTTTTAAAACATTAAGAAACAGTATTTTCGTAAAATTCTCAGCAGGAGAACTCCGCTTAATGGAGTTTGACAACATTCCGCCGAACGCCACAGGATATGGAACTGTTCCCTGCATATCTTATCTTTTACCACAATTATTTACAGTTCAAAAACATTTGCATGACTCTGATGTTATCTAGCAAAGTTGCTAAATACTTTATGTCTGACTTGTTTGATGATATGTTTGTAAATTTTGGATAAAAATTGTAAATAAAATTACCAGAGAAATCAGACTGCCAACTTTTAGCAATCTCTTGAAATCGTGGGGCGTATGTTTTAATAGCACGCCAACATTGACCTGAAAGTTATACTCTACTAATTTGCTCAAGACAATATACCATGGCTGAAGAGACAGTTTTTAGCAGTTTAAAAGTTAAGCGTCACTCACAAAAAATAGTGTAAAATGTAGAAATCATATATCATTTTCAGCATCTTAACAGAACAGTGGGGTCATACAATACAGAAAAAAATACCTGTAAATTAAATTTACTTGAATGGCGGTTTATATTTCTTGCATCTAGATCAATTTAATTTCAATATGTGATCCAAAGTTTGTCGGCAAGGACATCACACTTTACTTTTAATTACTACTATTATAGAGAAGCAAATGCAATAATCTACCTAACCATCAGGACTGTGGGAAACTGCTCGATATTGACTATGATACTTTAGAACAAGCTCTGTATTTAATACGCCTACCTTAACATCGAGAAGCTAAAGATATAGCTAAAAATGAGCTAAAGATATAGCTTCATCTTACAGCTGTAGAACGAAAGCTGGACTGTTTACATTTTGTAGATGTGAAGTTGAGATGCAGTTCTACTGCATGGGCAGACGAATTTACATTAATCAAGGAGTTTGCCCCAACAAGGACCATCAAGAAAAATGGAGTAAGTACGTTCCATGCCAAGAGAAAAACTTATCAATGATGTGATTGTGAACAATGAGGTAATAAGAAACAAGAAAGGATAAATAATAATAAGAATAATCTACCTAACTGCGCGGCATAAACATACACACTCAAGTGATACCATCGCCACTATGACGGTATTTCTTATAGCTTCATAGTTGATTATAATCTACCCAACTATCAGGATTGTAAGAAACTGATTGATAATGACGACATGGAGATGGACAAACAGTTTTCGTGAGGTTCCAAATAGGGCTAAGTAAGCCCTTTACCCTCGGTATGGATATGGGAATCACTGAACCTTTTCACGCATGGTCCAAGAAGAAATCAATCAAGTTAAAAAAAAAAAAGGGTTACAAAATAAATTAAAGAAGTTACAAAAATAAAAACAAAAATGTTAGAATTTAGTAAGTTAAAGTTAACGCAAATTTAAATCAGCAAGACTTGTCAAAACAAAAATGTTCCAATATAAGATAAAATAAAAAGCAATATATAAAGATTAAACTCTCAAATGTCGAAGACGAGCCACAGAGGACCGCGAGCAGCAAAGATATTAAATGCTGGGATCAAACCTAGGATGGGAAAGAGCAATCAAGCAACCCGTGCTTGAAAACAGTCCGAAAAAGGAAGCAAGATGATGAATTTGTATTACAGAGGTTAAAAAAGATCAAGCTTAACTACTGGTCGAGAGCAAAATATGTCTCGCAACCTGATTGGTTGACGAAACAGGATCCAGGAGCTTAGAAAAAGATATTATCAGGGAGGACGGCTCACAATTTGACCATGAGGATTCGTAGAGGCATATTCCACCAACGAGACGACACACTACCTTTTTTAAAAAAGCGTAAGAGGATGTGACTGCATATAATTAGGAAAAATTGGGAGGGGGGTTAAGCGGTCTAGAAAGAATTTAAGGAAAACGGAATGACAAAAAGAAAGAAAAAGAAATTTTAAATTAGGGGAAAGAAGAGTTGGGAGTAATCCCAGTGTCAAGCACTAGTGTCGCTCTAGGTCTACGATTAAATTCTCTATTGTCATAATCCGGAATATTTGCAATTTCTTCATTAGGGGTGGAGTAAAGACTATTATAATTATAAAATTTAGTGGCGAGATTATTTATAGTCAGGCGAATGGGTTCAATACTTAGATCTTTGTGGAGGAGTAGTTAGTTTTATATCTATTGGCTTTAGTGATTAGACGTAAGGTTTAATTTTGTGTGCATTGCAATTTCTGGACATGACTGTTAGCCGCTGACCCCCATACAGGTACTGCATAAAGAAGTATAGGTCGAAGTACTGTTTTGTAAAGCAGAAGTTTATTTTCTATACTCATCTCCTTCTGGAAAAGGAGGTGGGCGATATCTTTTCTAGCTTTAAAAAATTTGCAGATATTATTATTAATATTTTTCTTCCAAGTAAGCTTACTATCCATGAAGATACCCAAATATTTCACTTCCCTTTAGTGGATGAGCTGACAATAAACGTTAACTGGGGGTGGGGGAATCCTATTGTATGAAAAAAAGATAGCTTTTGTTTTACTGGGATTTAATTTAATACGCCATTTATCAAACCAGCGCTCAAGAATATTAATGTGACGTTGGAGGTAAGTATGCATATATCTGACATTATGATTTTTAGCGAGAATGGCTGTGTCATCAGCATAGAGTGCAAGCGAAGTGTTCGGGGTGGTGGGGATATCATTTATAAATAAGTTAAATAAGACCGGTTCAAGTTTAGAACCTTGAGGAACTCCCGCATTAAAAGGGCGTAGGTCTGAAGTGGTACCAGAATAGCTTACAGCAAAAGTTCTGTCCGAAAGATAGGATTGTATAAGTTTAATTAGGGCAGCTGGCATTTTAAATTTAATGAGTTTATAGATAAGGCCACTGTGCCAGACAGTATGAAAAGCTTTAAGAATATCAAAGAAGACAGCACCAGTCTGCATTCTGTTCTGTAGTCCATCATGGATGTACTCAGTAACACGAAGCAGCTGATGTGTGGGGTAGAATGTTTATGTCTGAAACCAAATTGAGCATTAGAGAGAATATTATTGCTATCGATAAAATTATGAATATGGCTACAAAAAATGTGTTAAACCACTTTAGAAAGAGAAGATAAGAGACTAATGGGCCTGTAGTTTTTCGGAAGGGAAGGATCCTCACCAGGCTTATGAATTGGGAAAATAATGGCCGATTTCCAGGGATGCGGGTAGTATTTAAATTTAAAGATGTTATTAATTAAATCAGTTAAATAGTTGGCATAATGAAGGGGGATATTTTTAATGGCATTATTGGTGATATCGTCTTGACCAGGGGCTTTTCTATTAGGGAGGGAGTTAATTGCAACAATTGCACTGTTAGCAATAAGACTTCGCTAACAGTGGTTTTTTCGATCTCACTATTGTGATTACTGCACTGAAAGTTCTGGAGGATATCATAGACTTGATCAATTGTAGTTAGGCAAAAAACCCTAGAGTGGGGATTGAATTGGGTTTCATAATTAGCTGCTAAGGCCTCAATTTTGTCAGAGTCACTAGTTAAGATACCAAAACTGGAGTTAAAGTTTGGAAGGGGCTTATGGAGTTTCCTAATTCTCTTAAGATATTGCCAAACTGAGTTATCAGTGGGAGCTAGTGACTCAATAAATTCTTTCCATTTATTATTTTTGAAATTTTTGATTTTAATTTTAACCTGATTGTCAAGATTTTTCAATTATTAAGCATCCTGGGGTCCCGAGTTTGCTGCCAAATTTTCCTGAAATGGTTCCTAAATTTAATTAGGTCAACAATATAATGGGGTAGTTTATGATAGAAATATTGGGGACAGTGGACCTTAGCAGATTCCAGCGCGCTTTGGGTGGTCTTAGTGATAGAGGTAACAGCAGCGTCTATGTCATTAAGACTGTTAATATCATTAAAGGGTGGGGAGGAGTTGTTAACAAATTTAGTGAAGGACTGCCAATTAGTATGATAAGGAGAAGTGATAGAAGGGAGCACGGGGTTGCAGTTAATGTCAAGTTTAAGAGTAAGTGGTCAGAGGATAAATCATTAATAGTATTAATCTCATACGGATAGTGACTGTTGTTTAAAAGGGCAAAGTCAATGATGGATTGGGAGCCTGAAACACCAAGCCTAGTGGGATAAAGTGGGTAAGCAATATCAATAGAGTTATCAATTGAGTAGGAATTAATTTCAGTACCATATCTGGTTACTGAACGGTCATTCTGGCAGTTCCAACGGGAGGGGTGAGCGTTAAAGTTACCAAAAAGTATAACTTTATGGTCAAGATTAAAAAGTTGAGAAAGTTCATTAGTTACGGGTCTACCATCCATAATTCTTAAGTAAGTGGAAACAAGGGTGACAGTAGTACTAGAGTTTATCCTAATTTTAAAAATTGTGTTTTCAATGGTATGTAAGTTAATACTTGGGAGTTAGTTATGTTTAATATTCCGTTTGACATTGATCGCCGTGCCACCGAAACGTAGGGGAGCGTTAGTATTAGGGTCAAGGCGGGTAGTGAAGTACAGACTGTAGTTTTGAATTTTAAGAGTTCTGGGGGTGGAACACTTCACCTCCTGTACTAGAATAAGATCAACGGGGTTCTTAATAACAAACTCCCGAAGGTCATGAATACGTGTACGCAAGCCATCAGCATTCCAGCTCAGAACAGAAATTGCAGAAGTAGAGGGGAGCATTAAGGGGCAGAAGAGGTGGCTGCCTCTTGTGAGGCAGCAGAAAGAACGTTATTTATAGACGGCGAGTTAAGTTTATCAACTAAGTAATTAAAATCTGGTATATTCATTTCGTAACAGAGTTGTTTAATTTCTTTAAGAACATCCCTAATTTTTAAAAGTTTATTTAGTGTGTCGTCAAGGTTTCCCATTGGCGTTACTCTAGAGGTTGGAGTTTCAATAGTAGAATTAGCAGGAGTTACAATATTAGTGGTTTGTTCAGTCGTTATAGTGGGACAAGGGGAGTTATTGGGCTGAACAGCCTGGATGTAAGAAATTGTTGAATTAACGGGTTTGCTAGCAAAGGTATTTCCTGAGTTTGTTGGGATAATTATTTGGGGAGTATAATTACCGGCTTTGGCCGCTTCTTTCATGGTCTTAATTTGGTTACGTCTAATTTTTACCTGTTCCGGGTGAGCTCTGCAACCACGATAGTTTGATGGGTAGTCACCATTGCAATTAGCACATTTTGCTGGGGTGTCACGTGGTTTAGTACAGGCTGCTGATGAGTGTGCACCAGCACACTTCATACAGACAGGCTGTAGAAGGCAAACTTCACTACTATGGTGGAATTTTTGGCAGTTGAAGCATTGCTTGGTACCTTTGAATTTGTAGGCTTCAACCCTAACTATGAAACCTAAAAAGTGTCGGATTTCATATATATATGCTCAAGAGTCTTATTTTGTCGGAGGTGGCGTAGGAAAATCGGGAGAGGTTCCTTGGTGTTAAATCGTTTGAGTTGTGAAACTCTGTTCACCTCAAAACCAAATTCTACGAGTTGTTGTTTAACTTCCTCTACTGTAATGTCAATGGGGATACCTTTGATTAGGACTTTAAGAGGCCTTTCAGTCTTGGGGTTTTTTCCAAAAAAATCAGTTTTAGTGGCGATAAGGTACCTTTGGATATTTCTAAATTGATCGATGGTGGTGGGAGAGATCTTAAGAAACTGTCCTGAGACAGTTTTGGGCAAATTAAATTGGATTAGGTTGTTTATATTTTCGATAATCTATTGATAACCTGGAACCATTTTAATTAAGAATGGTTCTGGTTTAGGCTCTCTTTCTACTTGGATGGTATCATATGTTACAATTTCATCATCAGAATTTTCCTCAAGGGGGGCAAATTTATTTCTTGTTTCGATGACATCCGATTTTAACTGGTCTAATAAGTTTTGGCGAGTAACTCGCTTACCTTGTGGTTCATTACCTTCATTACTTCTATTATTTTACTAGATTTTTTAACCACCGGAGTAGTATTAAATTTACTCACAATAGCAATTAGGTTTTTTAAATTATTAAAGTTAGGACCAAGGGTGAAAGCAACAATGTACTTCCACATACCTGATAATTTGCTGATCTCAAAGTCATGGTCGAGTCCAGTTGAGCTGCAGATGTTCGCCAAAGTCTCATCCAAAGTTTGTATAATGAAGTCGATCGAACTCTTGAAGTCCTTAAATTCAGGTGTCTTATCACCGCAGATATTGAGAAAGTTCAAAACGTTTGGCATTTCTTCAATTTGAAGATGATGAGGGTCAAGGTTTTGAAAAGCAACAGCTGGATCTAAATCGCATTCCATAACAGAATTCGCCAAATAAGTCTTCTCTCTACCGAGACAGAAGGGAGAATCTTTCGTAGGAGCGGCAGTAGCAACATCAGAGACGGAAGGGTCAGGAGAAGTGTTTTCTCCAACATTCGTAATCCGTAGGATAGTTGGCAAAGATACGGATTCACTTATATTAAAAATATTCAATCCACTGCTGTCAGAAAAAGGCTCCAAGTTGGCTTCCTTTCTGGCACCAAAATGGCGTCAGAAAATGGCTTCAAATATGCAACTAAGCTCAAGCTATGAGAAACGATATTGAAAATATGAAGAGATGTATTGCAGCAAATAAAAATGTACAAGCTATAAATAGCAATCAATCTGGTAAAAAATTGATATCAGCATTCGATGGAATCTTTATACAGTTAGTTTGTTTGCAAAAATGACATAAATAAATTTTAACACGATGGAACACGAACAACCAACAAAATCAATCACATCAGAGTAACTGTCTGACGATGAGCACTTAAGAACAAGCATTTTATATAATACGCCTTACTTAAGATACACGGTACACTCACTAGAATGAGAGCGGAACTGTTTACATTTTGTTGGTGTGGAGTTGAGATGCAATTCTGCTGCATGGGCAAACGAATTTACTTTAATCAGGAGTATGTCTCAACAAGGAACATCAGGAGAAAAAGGAGTAACTACGTTCCATGGGCCGAGGAAAAACATATCAATGATGTACTTGTGAACAATGAGGTGATAAGAAACAGGAAAGGATAAATAATAATAAGAATAATCTACCTAACTCAGCGGCAAAAACATACACACACACAAGCGATACTGTTGCCACCATAACGGTATTTCTTATAGCTTCATGGTTGATCATTATAAATATATTCCAAATAAATGTCATATATATAAGTAAAGGCCTGTTCACATAGGATTCCGGTAGCGAAGCGTTAAAGTATTGAAATATATTTAACCAATGACAAACCTCCAAACGATTAGCAACGAAATTTTTAACGCCTATGATTGGTTTATTTTCGTCTCAACGTCATCTTTCCTTTATCGCGTCGCTACCGGACTCCTATGTGAACAGGCCCTAAAAGTCATGTAGTTGACAGAGTACCTATAGGGGAGAAACAGGGGGGGTCGAATATCCCCTTTACCTCTGACCGTAAGTTGTTATATTCGCAGTATGATTTTTCTATTATGAGCTTCTGTTAAGCTTAACGGATGATTGAAATGTGCAGCCTCAAAGACTGAATTTTTCGCGGAGCCGTTACGTCATGGTAACCCTTGTGTTCTTGATAAAGTACAGTATATCCATGAAGCTACAGAGCTACATAGCTTCATGAGTGTGTCAAAATAGTATTTGAATGATGCTACCCTTCTCAATAAATTCAAGATTTAAAAAATCATAGGGGCCGAATAAAAATGTTCCCATTACGAAAATAATTTGGCCAAAAATTATATTACACTTATTTTTTATATGAACGACCTCAATTAATTTGTGGTCCTACTAAAGAAAATATACTTTTCCTTATGCCGCGTTTACACATTCGAGTTCGCGCCTCGCCAAGACATTCGGCACTTTCGTGCATCGAGGCGAATGACCGATCTCACATTCGCGCCTGTCATTCGTGCTCGCGTCAGCCAGTCGTCCGTACGTAGTAGCCAGTTGTACGATAATGGAGATCGATGAGGAACTTGTAAACGTCTTAAACATTTGTACATAAGCGTTTTAACTGTTCATCTCCATCTGTATCAGCTTTACTTGGTGAACATCCTGCGCTGTTCACTTTCATCTGTCATAACGGTTTTCATCCACTAATTTAATTTTTTATGAAAACAGTTTATATCATATTTATACTTCCAAATTTTAGATTTTATATCTTTTATTATATGGTTTTATTCCATATTTTGACTGTTTATACGGATGTATTTCATTTATATATATATATATATATATATATATATATATATATATATATATATATATATATATATATATATATATATATATATGTATATATATGTATATATATATATATGTATATATATATATGTATATATATATATATATATATATATATATATATATATATATATATATATATATATATATGTATATATATATATATATATATATATATATATATATATATATATATATGTATATATATATGTATATATATATATGTATATATATATATGTATATATATATATGTATATATATATATATGTATATATATATATATGTATATATGTATATATATATATGTATATATATATACAGAGGCTGTTCACAGATTTTTTAGACGATGTATATTGTATTCACAAAACTAAATTACATAAAATTCTTGTGTTTTAAATGTTCTATTTGAAATCCCTTATTCTGAACTATCTTTCGACACCACAATTTCCAGGATAATAATGCCTTTTGAAGTGTTAGAAGAGGTATTCTATCCCATTCTTCCTGAACAGCTTTCCAGAGTCCTGTAAGGGTTTTGGGACGACGTTTGGATAATGCAGATTTTAAAAGTCCGAAAGCACAAAAATCCATAGGTGATACATCGGGAGATTTAGTAGGGATATCAGTGAAAGGTATGGCCTTGATACCAGTTTTTTGTTCCATTTCTTTTAGGAAATTTACAGTGGATTTTTATGTGTGACTGCTAGCTTTGTCCTGATGGAGTCTCACAGATCGATGGCACTGTGGGTAAAGCGATGGTATTTCATTCAGAAAAATTGGCGATAAAATATGTTCCTGATAGTATTTGGAGTTAATCTTGACATTGTTTCCACTCTCTTTATATTTAACTTGCCATTATAACAAAAACCAGCAACAATCATGAATCCTTTAGAAAAACTTTCTTTCGATTCTTTGAACCATGTACTTAAATTTTTTTCTCCCCTTTTATGATAATAGATGGCTCTTTTTTTGTTGCAATCATTTAAATACACCCATGATTCATCTATTGTGACAATTGTTTTCCATTTTTCTTTGGATAAGTGTTTCTCATATAGAATTCTGCAGCGTGTTCTGCGTTCAGCGATATGATTTGGAAGAAGACGATGCACATTGCGTTTTTTCGCTTTCTTAAGATTTAAATCAACGTTTATCATTTTGTTTACAGTGGACACCGATCATTTTAATGATTTTGCAACTGTCCTTTGACTAGGGGGATTTTCTTTTAACATTAAACAACGTACCTTTGCAATAGTCGAAGATGTCCGTCTTTTACTTGGATACTTGTTTGGAATTTTTGTCCCACTTGAGGCTCCAATTTGACGTTTTTTTCTTTCTTGTTGACGATATTACCTATCGACGCTTTAGATATCACAAAACCATGACTCTCACATCGTTTTTGGATAACGGAGTATGCATATTTCTCTTCGGAAAGAGCATAAATATAGCCTTCGAACCACTGCTCTGTTAAAAACGCCATTTTGAATAAAAACAAAACTTTCAAGCCGCAGACCACAATTTTGACTTTTAAAAACATAGTACAGTTGCAATTATTTCTTTTGCAGCAAACGAGTTTTTTATTACCGCTTACCAAAATCGTCTAAAAAATGTGCGAACAGCCTCTGTATATATGTATATATATATATATATATAAATCGTCTTAATGGTCTAAAACGCCTCCTTATATCTGGCTTGGTTCTAAAAGGGCCAATGTCAAAATTGATAAACTTCGGCTGAATGTTATATCTTTCTTATACTAAGCGTCACATTATTATTTTTTACTTGTTCATTGTCAGTGTAAAAAGCATTATTTTATAATATAAAATTTTTTTAACTATTCCTATTTTATATAAAACATATGCCTTTGGCCCTTTTTGAATCTAAAGTCATTGCCTCTTAAATGGCATTGGCTGATATTATAATCGAAGTATAATCTCTTTCTGTTTGTTATTTAACATTGGCCCTTTTAGAACAAAGTCATCGATAAGTTTTTTTTTCTTTAACCATGTGTTTGGGTATTACCGTGTGTTTGGCGCAGATTGTCCTTGCTGGACCTTGCGCCATTAAACCCAAAACAACCATCCATTTTTGCCCTCAATGTATATAAAAAAATCATTAGAAGTAGAAGGAGCAAATGCAAATAAAAAAATCGCAATGGATATTTATTTTTTTGGATAATATCCAATCGTCTGCTGCATTAGAAAGAAAAAGAATATCATTTTTGTCTATTTAGTTGTTATGCACGTGACGATAAATTTATTTAAAGTACCAGAAAAAGAAATCACGTGATCAGCATTAATTAAATTAAATTATAAAAATAAATCTTTAAAAATTCACCAAAAATCAGAAAATTGAGGTAAAGGTTCGAAAAAGATTTCATTTTAAAGGCATTTTTATGATCTTTCTCGGGATATAAATTTTATAACCCGCAAAGTATTATTTTAAATGCAAACGTAAAAAAAGTTAAAAAAACAGCTTAAAAATTTAATTTAAAAAAATAGAAGAATTTTTCAAAACTCTTTCTTAGTGCACCCCTACACGATAAGAAGAATCGCCATACAAAATTTTAGCCCTCTAGGTCCAGCGGTTTGGTCTGTGCGTTGTATGTCAGCCAGTCAGTCAGTCACGGAACTGTTTTATATATAGATTACTTCTAGGTTCAGCCAATTTTTAAGCTCCTTTTACTCGACTATATGCTTCAAGGCAGCTAACATCTCGACGAACGGATGTCGAACAGCGTAATGCAGCAATCTGGGGACACGTGTCCATTAAAACGATTCCAAAAAAAATCCTTCTTGACTCGACTAGAATGAGGAACTACCGCGACACTTGACCGCGTCCTGAACTAAAAGTTTGACACTACAGTAAAACCTCGTTTATCCGGACTGACTGGAACCGCAGGCAAACCGGACAATCGAAAATCCGGATCATTCGGGTAATAAGCAAAACAAAAATCCTTAACTCAGCAGACTTACCGTTTATCACGTTAAAAAAAAATATGTTTTGTAACAAAATGAAATAGTATCGTTTTCAACATTAAAAAATACATTAAAAAATAGAACAATAACTTTCCCCCGTCATTTCTTAGCAAAGAATGGGTAAGTCTAGTAAAGCTTTCTCAAACTCGATAAAAAAGCATTTTATGACCATAATTTATCGCACAGTCTATGCAGGAACAGTATATCGAATCAAACTAAAAAGCGAATATTGTGCGTACTTGAAGATACCTTCTTGCTATCGTAGTTGAAAATGATTATCTAATGTCAACATTCAATAAAGAAAAAGTCTACAAATCTGACCCGGATTATTTGGATGAACGAGTGCCGGATAAACCAGGTTTTACTCTATTTCCAAAAATAACCGAAATATACCCCAAAAAGTAAAAAAAAAAAAAAAAAATGATTTTTTTATTATTTATGTTTTAACGTAGGATTTCATTCCTCCGTAACGATCGTCCGGAAAGGAAAATGTCACGAGTTATAATTTTGGCAGCGCGCCAAGCCGAGTAGCAGTAAACAGTTAAACAGAAAAGTTCCAAATGCGCGGAAAAAAAGGTGTAAGCAAACGATAAGTAATCCTACGTTAATAACCCGCGGTAGTTTCGTTTAGAAGAGACCACCTGAAATGTTTTCTTTTTATAAGTATGGATACCTGGAGAATGATTCAGTGAACATATACAGCTCAGCTTTGAGTTTAAAACAGAGTGAGTGATACGCCAAACACTATCGCAAAATGTCATCGAAATAGACTGAAAACTTTTGAAATGACGAGAATTCTAGTTTAACTGAAAAATGAGCGGGAGACACGTTAAGGCTGCCGTCTACTAGCCCTATCGGATTCGCTCATCTCCATGTTGACCCATGGAGTAAAATGGGTCCAAGGACTCAGTTTTTTTCTTCTTAACTGCACTCCGTCATTGTAAAGAGTTCTAAGCAATCGGTGGTTCCCGAACGTCAATTTAATAGCTCATTCAACTATGGGAAACGATTCTCGAAAATACGAACACTTTATAAAAGTTAAAACGCAAATAACAAAAAAAAAAATCGAACTTGAGGGGAAACAGCTCAGTGAATCCGGGGTCGACAGCCTATCGAACGGCACACAGGCGTTCTTCTTATACAAGCGTGGCTACCTCTGGCGAAGGAGTGCGAAACCTACATGTCAATACGAGAAGTAATATTTGCAACAGTCATAGAGAAAGAAATTTTACACCGGGGGCAATTTTACGCTTAAAAAATGCAAATATTTTAAAATTTAAGTTATTCGGGGGGAGGGGGAATCTGGTGTAGTGTTTTTGAAACGCTCCTCAATGCCTTTGGTGGAAGCCATTTCTAAAATGGATCCCGTTGCGAGGATCAGAGAAGTTCGGGCTATCTGAAAATGCCATTTTAATCGGATGATCGGCATTTATGAATCTGTCTATAGTAGACCCATTTTCTCCATACGTTATGGAGGTGAGCGAATTTGACAGGGTTAGTACAGAACAGCCTTGATGTCCAAACCCTATTGGGGATTGGAACCCAAACCCACTCTCTGGAAGCTAACCACTATACCATGGGGCGGCATCTGAATGCTTTGCTAGGCCACAAAGTACTCGCAACTACGTATATTGAAATAACTTGAAAAGGCAGTGAATCCCGACCAGTGTGAGGTGCCATTTTAGGGTGCCGTGAGATCGGCCAGGGGGGGGGAGCAAGAAATATTTGGGGAACAAAAAAATGTTAGTACTGACCTCTTAAAGTAAATATTGAGTTGAATGAATGACTCACGCCCGACAGATCGCGACACGCGTCGATTCACTCGTTCCTTAGAATGCATGAATGACTCTTACACCCACAAATGCTGGGCTTGATGTCAAACGCGTGTGTTCCGAGCATTCGTCGCGAGTCACCCGTCAACGAAGCAAAACTCTTTTCGGAGATTTCAATCCTAGTCATGTCGTTAGATTTTTTGGTCAAACAGAAAAAATATTAGCAGGGCCCGCTTAACATAATTATATAAACAAACAATTACACACACACACACACACACACACACACACACACACACACACACATATATATATATATATATATATATATATATATATATATATATATATATATATATATATATATATATATATACACACTGCTGGCCGTTAAAATTGCGACACCAGCAGTTTATACAATATATACATGATGGAGGGATGATACAAACGTCAAATTCGCGTGAAAGGAAGAAGATGCCGGGATATGCACATGAATAGCATTTGAGTGGAATCGAACGACGCGGGAGGGAGAGACGGCATCTCAAACTCTGTATAAAAGGAAAGGGACGCAGCGGGTTTCTCATTCGGAAATCGCATTTGAATGTTGGTTGTTTGGGAGAAAATCGTCTTATGCCTCGAATAGGAAGGAGAAACGACTACCGGCACGTGTCGGAATTCGATAACGGCAGGATCGAGGCCTTTCGAGAGTGCGGTTCATCGTTCCGCGATATTGGGACTCGCATGGGTCAGAATCCTACGACTGTCGTGCGAATATGGAATCGATGTGTTCAGGAGGGACATACTGAACGCCATGCAGGATCTCGACGGCCACCCGCCACCAACGCCCGAGACATGTTGTCAGACTTGCAGGCTCGTACAGCCACATCACGGACAATGCGTGATGAAATGGGCTTGATGGCAGAACAACAAGTATCCGCACGGAAAGTGAGAGGACGTCTGGAGCACGGGCTGTCTGCATGGCGACCATTATTGTGACTTTCCTTTTAACTGCAGCTTAGAGACGCGCGGCGAGAGTGGTGCGCCCAACGACAAAACTCGATACAGGAGTGGCACCACGTCTTTATTTTCAGACGAGTCCCGGTTCTGCATTCAGTATCACGATGGGCGTATCCGTGTATGGAGGCACCGAGGCGAACGCACGTGGCTTGCTTGCATTCGATATTGTCATACGGGCCCTGCACCTGGTGGTGTTAGGGGCAGCCATTGGGTACACGACACGAACACCTCTTAATCGCGTCGTCTGTCATCTGAACAACGATCCTTACATTTCTCAGATATTAAGACTGGTGTCTGTACCCTATCTTCTAGCCTCGAAAACATCATCTTTCAAAAAGATAACGGAAGACCGCATGTTGGCCGTCGTGTCCTGATATACCTCGAAAGAGAGGGTGTTCGACTGTTGCCCTGGCCAGCACGTTCTCCAGATCTCTCCCCCATTGAAAACATATGGTCATGGGTTGCTGAGAGACTGGGCCGCCACCGCTCTCCAGCCTCTACGATGGATGAAGTGTGACATAGACTTGAAGCAGCATGGAATGACTTGCCCGTATCTGTCATCAAAGCCGAGTTCGACTCGATGACTAACCGGGTAAGAGTCGTTTTAGCAGCTAGAGGCGGAAGCTGTGTGTACTAATGTAGGACCCTTTACACTTCCAAATTGCCTACAAATTTAATCATGTTTTCTTCGTACTATGCTGTATACGTACAATAGTTAAATTTTTGTTATTTGATTTCCTTCCTGGTGTTGCATTTTTAATGGCCAGCTGGGTAGAAGTGAATACGGCGCTGAAGCTTTAACTTGTCGCACCTCCCGAGTCTGACATTCAACTTTACTGCGGTGTTTCTACTACAAATATGCGCCCATATTTACCAAAGGAATTCCGAATGTCAGCGTTCAATATGGTGCATAGTTTGGCACACCGTGGGATTAAAGCTAAAGCTAAGAAAGTTGCAAGTCGCTTAGTTTGGCCCTTAATGAGTAGGGACATACGTCAGTGGACACGTTCCTGGATACCATGCCAACGAACAAAAATCCACAGTAAAGCTAAGAAAATTTCTATGCCAGATGAACGATTTAAACACGTGCATTTAGACTTAGTAGGACGTCTACCTACATTAGACGGATACACGTATCTATTCACGATGCTTGACAAGTACACACGCTGGATCGAATCCATTCCATTGCGCGACATCACGGCGGATAGTCACCAAAGCCTTTTACATGCATTTTGTTTCGACGTTCGGTACCGCTAGTAAGGTCACGACTGATCAGGGTCGATAGATTGAGGCTAATCTTTTTAAAACTCTTACTAAACTCTTAGGCATTAGACACGTGCATACCCCACCTTTTCACCCTGCAAGCAGTTGTTTGGTCGAAAATGCTCATAGGACTTTAAAAGCTTGTTTGAGTGAGAGCTGGACAGAGCACTTACCCACTATCTTATTAGGCATGCGCACTGTCTTCAGAGACGAACCTTCAGCTACTACTACTACAGAGCTGGTCTAAGACAACTCGGCGTTTAACAGGGGATTTTCTGATGCCAATGCTCCAGATTTTGTGAGGCAGTTAATAATGATCATGACAAAGCTAACGCCTAAGCAAACGAGTCAATACTCGAAGCCAAGAACTTTTGTGCCTCAAGCGTTACAGACGTGTACACATGTGTTTGTTCGCCAAGATCATGTGAAACCACCATTAGTCCCTGCGTAAAACCGACCGTTTCTGGTGATGCGGTGAAGTGATAGATTTTTCACAGTTCTGGTGCGGCAGAAAGAGTCAGTCATATCTGTTGACAGACTGGATCCTGCATGGACACCCGATTTCAATCCGGAAAAGCTTACTCCGCGCAGAGTAATTCCGGGCTGAAAAGCAACTTCAACTGTCATTCGAGACTTCTTCGGCAGCACAAACACACGCAGGGCCGGTCCTTGCTGGTGTGAGGCCTGAGGCAAAAACTCAGATATGAGGCCTTTTTTTAAAAAAAAATTTCCTGATTTTCATATATATAATATATGCGTATATAATTGATTCATTCATTAGATATAGATTGCTAAACATGCAACAGCACAATTTTACTACAGTATTAAGAAAAAATTTGCATTTTGTGAAACAAAAGTATTTACACATTAAACTGCTTTTCGCCTAGATTTCACGGCGGCAAATTTTTCAATCAAATTGTTATAGTCAATTTCTTTTCCTTGCTTATTTTCAATCGATATCATAGCTAAGCCACAAAGTTTTTATTGTGTTAAAGTTGAGCGAAGGTACGTTTTAATAAGTTTCAATTTCGAAAAACTGCGTTCTGCACTTGCTACAGTAACAGGTGATGTTAAAAGTATTCGCAATGCAATGCAACAATTTGGGAAAATTTCATTAAGTCCTTTTGCATAAATGAATTTCAATGTGTCTTGCATATTTAAGTCGTGATCAACGTCGTTTTTCAATAATTTTGATAAAGTAATCAATTCAGTAGCCAGATCAGACCCGTCAACGTCCATCTCATTATTATCAGACAAACAAATTTGTAAGTGATTACAATGTTGTTCAATAGTAGTCGTCGTTTCTGAACTTAATTTTCGAATATTAAAAAGAAAACCAAATTTGTCAACTAAGTCATTAAGTAAAGTGAATCTTTCGTCCAATGAATTTAAAGCTGTATCAATCAGATGGTTAAAAAATCAATTTCAAACTGCTTTGTGACTTCATCTATTGGTTTATAAAAACCTTCGTAATCAAATAGTCGTTTCTTCCTTCTTAATCTTTGTTGTGGTAATTCAGGTGCAATATCTAATTCGTTTGCCATGAGCGTTGCCTTTTCAATTGCAGTTTTAAAGCCAGAATTTCGATATTCTATTAAAAACTCCTTCGTTGCTGCAATTAATGATATTGCAACATCGGTTTGCATATTCGAATTTTGCATAATTTTGCAGACTTTGTTGATTTGAACAAAAATTGTGTGCCAAATAACAAGGCAAAGAAGAAATCGAAACGAGCCAATTTCATCCGCCAAACTTTGAGCATCATTTCGAATTATTCCGTCCGTTGCTCTGTCACGAATTTCGAGTAAAACCATTCGAATTTCCTTAGCTTTCATCATGAGAACTTTTGTAGAATCAATTTTGCATTCCCATCTTGTATCAGAAAGTGGTTTCAACGTAAGGTCACAATTGTCTTTCAGAATTTTCCATCGAGATGTCGAAGCAGCAAAGAATGCATAAATTTTCTGAAGATGGCCAAAGAACGAAATTGCAGCAATTGACGATTTAGCACCATCTGAAACGACCAAATTCAAACTGTGGCATCCACAAGGAACATAAAAAGCTCGTGGATTAATTTCCAAAATACGTCGTTGTACACCCTGATTTTTACCTTTCATATTACTGCCATTATCGTAACCTTGACCTCTACAGTCACGAATTGTAATATTAGTTTTTTGAAGGAACGATAGAATTGAATCCGTTAAACCTTGGCCAGTCGTTTCAATAACATTCAAAAATCCAAGAAAATGTTCACAAATTTGAACTGAACCACAATTAATTTCAACGAAACGAATAATGACAGACATTTGTTCTTTTCGACTTATGTCAGGTGTACAGTCCAGCATGATTGAATAATATTTTGCAGCTTTTTGGCGGTCCAATATTTTTTCTAAAATTTTATCAGATATTAATGTTAAAAGTTCGTCTTGTATTCGTCGTCCCAAAAATGAACATATGTTTCCTTATTTTTTATTCTTCGTAAATGTTCAGACAGAACAGGATCAAATTTTGCTAATAACTCCCCTTGACTCAAGAAATTTCCATTATTCGGCTCAAATAAGCGATCAACAGAACCACGGAAGGCCATATTTCTTTCTGCTAAATATTGAATTATTCCTAGTAAACGAGCAAGGACATTTTGCCAATGAATTTTTTCTACATTAATCAACTGCTCGTTATGCTTATCGATGGTTGAGAGAGATTTCAAGCGATTTTCCAATTCTTTCCATCGACTGACACAATTAACATGCTCAGGTGAAAGTTCGTGGGACGAATATGCCCTAGAAGCGTTTTTCCAATCAGAAAATCCGTCATTGGCTAAAGCAACGCGTTTTGACGAATCAGTAAACAATTTGCAGGGAAAACAAAATGTCGAATTGCAGAATTTCGAATAAACTAGCCACGATCGTGTTACAACCTCAGAATTTTTCAATTTTCGTGAATAATGCACACTACTAAATCGGCGAGAAGAATCATCAGTTGGAAAATCGTAATCCGTAATTTGATTGGGACCAAGTTCAACTAAGGTCATTCGAATGCTGTCAGTTAATGAAGCTGGCCACAATCCAGGATCTGTTGACAATGCATCGGTATCGCAAGAACCTGAAATCGCCTGATCAATTGCACCTTCTTGGGATTTATCACTAGAATCATCATTATCAGAATCGCTTGCATTATTTTGAGTAATTTCATCAGTAGTTTCTAATGGTGCGTCATCAGTAGTTTCTAATGGTGCGTCGTCATTAATTTGTGATGTTGAAGTCGTAGGTTCGCTGAAGTTACCAGAATCAGTAATAACTTTTGTAGTAAATTTATCAAGTGAGCCGGCGATTGATTTAATAAATGCTTCATTTTAAAAATTTTTCTTCAATTTAGAGGCGCCTGATTCAAATTTTCGTTTCATTGTCAAATTGACAGCTGGAAATAACATATGCAAATAAATATAACAAATAAAACTAAACAGGAAGATTGAACAAAGAGTAAAACAGAAATTTGTCATTGTCATCATGTGCAATTGATATTCTATTCGAATTTTCTAGAAAACTCGATAATAAACAGTTCCTAATGAAACAGGTATACAATCTGTAGACAGACAATAGTTCTAGAAAAGGCATAAGCCAGATAAATAAAATAATTTCAAAGAAATAAATAACTGGTATTTAAACAGGCTGGACAACAAAAAAAGTTATCACGGTCAAAGAAACAGCACAATTAAAAATCATCTATGTAGTTCGTACTAAATTTAGTGTATTCTGTTTGTATGGTACACAAATGCTTTTAGAGCTCATTATGTATGCGTCCTCTTATCCTGTTGTGCAACGTTAACGACCATGACTTTTTTGGTAGGAGGCTAATGTGGAACATATAATGCGTAAGTATGCGTCATGTTTTATCTAGGTTTTCTTTAAAAAACCTGTGGGAAAATTTTATATTATTCATGCCATTTTACTATTGGGCCCATTAAACTGATGGCCACGAAAGCAAGCATGTAGACAAAAAAGTATGGCTTGCCCAATGTGAGGCCCCATTTTGCCTGAGGCCTAGTCAGCCTCACCCAAGGGCCGGCCCTGCACACACGAAAGACTTTCCTTCGGAAGTTGTTCTATATGCTTTTGACATGCTGTAGTTTTAAATGAATCAAAGTGTTCATGTATATGTTGTTGTACATATTCAACGTTCGCTCATTTAGTGAGCAGCAAAATATAACTGTTAAAGTCTATTTGTTTAAAGACTGTTTGTGAAGATGTCTAAATGTGATGTGCGGTAAATAAACCGCAAAATGACAATATCGTTATTTTCTTGGTGACATCAACAGAAGCTTTATCCTCAAACGAGTCTAACTGTAACATCGAAATTATATTCTTAAAGTTTAGAATTTTCTCCAAAGGAGATAGTATTTTTCTTTAGACAACGTCGACTCTGCAAAATAAATTTTCTTATTGATGCCTCCACATTCTAATGAATTTTAGATACGCTCGTGTTTTTGCGTACAAGATCAAATTTAATTTGATTAAGACACAAAATTTATCGCCTATTTTAGCTGTCCACCAAATTACTAAACAAATTCTCAAAAAAAAAACAGATTTAAATGCCAATCAGACTTCGTCTTATAATGTGAAACGTCACTTTGAAAGGTTTCCTCTTTGAATACCGGTGCCACTCTCAGAGTGATATGAGATGATCACATTTACTGTCTAAATATCATACAAGACTCAGTAAAGAGTCCATTACTCAACAGACGAGACCTGGTGCACTTTATAAACATATTCAAGAGTTGAGTTTAAAATTAATTATTCATGCATAAAAAATTCAGACGCTATTTAATATAAAAGTATAATTAGATGCTCCATGCGTTAAATATTACTCTGGCTGCACACTACAAAACAAAAACCCTTCTTACAAAAGCTAAACTAGATTAAAATAATTACAAGAGAAAAAAGCGAAATTTGATTCAGTCTCGATATGAAGCCATAAAATATTTATTTCTATATCATTATACATATTTATTTCCAATTTACAGAACACAACAGATGTAGAGAAAAACAGTTAAATCTTACACATTAGAATTTCATTTGCGGCAAAAACAAAAACCAGAAGTATTGAGTAACATTTCATGACACCTTTCAAGCAGTGTAAACAGGTATGACAAGGTTTTTCACTCCAATCACTTGGGTGGGTCAAGTATCCCATGAAGGATCGTGGCGATCCTTCAAGGGATTTCCGCGATAGCGCAGATACTTTTTAAAAAAATTTCAAACTAAAAATGTCATAAAACACTAAATTAATTCCAAAATATGATTACGTAGAATATCTCCTTTAAATAAACGCCGTTAAACCTGATTGAATTCGATTTTCAAGGACATTTTCCCCACGGGACAAAAAAAAATTAGCTTCATACGATAGTAGAAAGTAGGTTACATCCCTGAATGGGTACGGAGACGTGTTTTTAAAGCACACTGGAAAGAAATATTTTGTCACACCGTGAGGACTAAAGATTTCTCAACTGTGTGGGTACGAACATGTTTTTTTACATAATCGAGTTCAAAACACCGCTACTCATATATAGTGCAGACCAAGTCTTTCCTCCGTGGATAAGGGCATGCGTATTCAAATTCCCCAGCTAAGAAATTTTTTCCTCGCTAGGATTCTCTCATATGTGGGTGCGGAGATGTCTATTTAAATCAACCTGTTGAGAAAATCTTTTCTCACATACAGTGCATGCGTAAGGTTTTTCTCCTGTGTGGGAGCGGAGATGTGTTTTAAAATAAGACGAGTGAGAAAATCTTTTCTCACATACAGTACATGCGAAAGGTTTCTCTCCCGTGTGGGTGCGGAGATGTCTATTTAAATCACTCTGTTGAGAAAATCTTTTCTCACATACAGTGCATGCAAAAGGTTTCTCTCCCGTGTGGATACGAAGATGTGTTTTTAAAGAAGACGCGTGAGAAAAACTTTTCCCACATATAGTGCAAGCGAAAGGTTTCTCTCCCGTGTGGATACGGAGATGTCTTTTGAAATTAGACACGTCAGAAAAACTTTTCCCACATAAAGTGCATGCGAAAGGTTTCTCTCCCGTGTGGACACGGAGATGTGTTATTAAATCAGACAGGTGAGAAAATCTTTTCTCACAAACAGTGCATGCGAAAGGTTTCTCTCCCGTGTGGGTACGGAGATGTCTTTTTAAATAAATCTGACTAGAAAATATTTTCTCACATTTAGTGCAGGCGAAAGGTTTCTCTCCTGTGTGGGTGCGGAGATGTGTCTTCAAACTTCCTTGTTCAGAAATTTTTTTCCCACATACAGTGCATGCGATAGGTTTCACTCCTGTGTGTGTGAGATCTCTTTCGCCTGTGTGAGTGAGGAGATGTCTTTTTAAAGCACTTCGTTCAGAACACATTTTCCCACACACAGTGCATGCGAAAGGTTTCTCTCCTGTGTGGGTACGGAGATGTCTTTTGAAATTAGACACGTCAGAAAAAGTTTTCCCACATAATGTGCATGTGAAAGGTTTCTCTCCCGTGTGGATACGGAGATGTGTTATTAAATCAGACCGGTGAGAAAATCTTTTCTCACAAACAGTGCATGCGAAAGGTTTCTCTCCCGTGTGGGTACGGAGATGTCTTTTTAAACAATTCTGACGAGAAAATCTTTTCTCACATTTAGTGCAGGCGAAAGGTTTCTCTCCTGTGTGGGTGCGGAGATGTGTCTTCAAACTTCCTCGTTCAGAAATTTTTTTCCCACATACAGTGCATGCGATAGGTTTCACTACTGTGTGTGTGAGATGTCTTTCGCGTGTGTGCGTGAGGAGATGTCTTTTTAAAGTACTTCGTTCAGAACACATTTTCCCACACACAGTGCATGCGAAAGGTTTGTCTCCCGTGTGGGTACGGAGATGTCTTTTGAAATTACCCTGTTGGGAAAACATTCTCCCACATACAGTGCAGTCGAAAGGTCTCTCTCCTATGTGGGTGAAAAGATTAGTTTTTAAACCTTCTTCAGAACACATTTTACAACATACAGAACATGGGAAAGGTTTCTCTCGTGTGCACGCGGAGAGTAATATCAGCAATGTGGTACGAATGATTCGTATTTAAGGCGGCCAACTGTGAAAATCTTCCGTGACATAAATTACGTTCGAAAATTTCTTCGGTACGAGGGGGAATCTGAACACTGGAACATATATATTTAGTCTAATTCTACATGTGTCCAATGGTGCGAATTCATCTTCGGCTTTAGTTGGGTTCTACTCGCAGGAATGACATTCATTGGAAAGTCTATTTACAATGGAAATACACCCATTTGCTCTTCTGGCATGCCGATGTTTCTTTATAAGATGACCAGAAAGACTGCCAGTAATACGTTGATTTTCTAAATTTGGGACAATATCAACATTTTAGTTTAGGATCTAACAATCTGTACCAAGCACCTGCAAAGAGAGAAAAAGGAATTTGAATAAGATATATCAACACTATACAATCACGCATTTTTCGTATTTTTCATGTGAAATGAATAGCAATATATAGAAGTTCATTTGTGCTAGGAAATGAGATATCTATAAACTACGATGTTATAAATTATGTTCTCGATAAATAAAACTACTGAGCATTTAAAATTTATTTTTTTAGGGCACGAGGTTACTTAGCTATACTTATTCTCTTGTCGTGGTAGATCAGTAGGACGTGCGGAGATTTGATGCTTCGGTTTGTAGTAATCTCCACAAAACTACACAATCGTTCCGATCAATAATGCATAAGCAATATTAATACTTTTTCTTATTATTCATTTTAGTTGTCCGTATTTCAAAATAATTTCATCATTAATTATTAAGTTTAATACTCCAAGAAATTCCATAGGTTAACATTCGATGAAAAAGCTTGGTTTCCACCAGATGAAAAAGTTTAAAAATCTAATAAAATATATAGTTATTACAGGAAATATCAAAGAATATGGGGCTTATAATTTTGTTTAGGCATATTTATTTGGATTTTAGTTTGATGGCTACAGATATTTTTCACCACACTGTCTCTACAATTTAATTAGTAGGATGAGTATATAATACATTAAAATTGACAACTATCAAATCTTCAAATTTCTTTCCGTTTATCTTTTGTACAAAAGTGTTTTTACGTGATTCGCCAAATAACGTGAATCAAATATTTCAAAACAGTTATCTGTGTATATTCTTGTAGTCTGTCAAGTGGTAGTGGTGAGTGATTGCTGCTAGTTAAAGTGCAATGAGATTACAGAAAATTTTGAAAATAAAATGGTATTTATTGTTATTTCTATATTAGAAAATATTGATATATTCGAATTTTATTATTTTTAATTTTTTTAAATTTCTTAGGGGGATGGGGTATTGTGGCGGGTGAGTGTTTGAATTTGCAAGGTTTTTAATTAAAGTTCAATTTTCGGGGTGAATATTCAAGGTTACGTAAGCTTCTAAATTAAAGTTTATTCTAATAAATGCTCCTTTATGTATTTCCATCGATAAAAAAATCTTTATTTTCTACTGTGTTCGAATGTTCGGCCAAAGAAAACTTTAAAAAAAAATTCCATTACCAAACAGAAACGGTAGATTTATGACATTAAGATTGAGGGTTTAGAACAGTCAACGTTTTCCAATTCTGATTTGCATACATCCACTCACCGAGCTATGTACGCAAAAAGGGGACTTCTAGTACAAAATAAATATACTAGAAATAAATTATTTATTTCTAGATATTGTCTTACAAACGAGTTATTACTTTCAAAATAAATTGTAAGGCAAAATTCTTTTATATAAATATGCATTCTTTTAAAAATGTACATTGGGACCAAAAATGTGAATAGACTTGACATATATTATCATTTTAATACTCTTCAACCTTGTCGATAATAATAAAATAATTTTGCTAGAAATCTAGAAAAGTTAAAAGTTAAAATTATGAAAATTTAGAAACATGAAATTGGATGAATTAAGAATTCGATTTGCATTAATTATCTTGATTTACCTTTATTCTGGATAATAAAATAAATAAAACTATTGTGTGATTCAGAGAATATTGGAAAAACATTTTGTTCTCACAGGATAAGGTAATCTCATAACATTATTTAATTTAGAAAGATGAAATTGGATAAATTAAGAATTCGATTTGCATTAATTATCTTGATTTACCTTTATTCTGGATAATAAAATAAATAAAACTATTGTGTGATTCAGAGAATATTGGAAAAACATTTTGTTGTCACAGGATAAGGTAATCTCATAACATTATTTAATTTGTGTATCAAGTCAAATTATTTCAAGATATCCACATAGACTGGAAATATTTTGGTCAGAACTCGACATAATACAGTTCAGTGGACAGGAAATAAGATGAGAATTAAGCTATACCTATTAGTAAAACACTTCTTGGTTAAAGAAAATCACTCCTACCTCTTCATTAATAGACAAGCAATTGCCAATTTAAACAATTTATCATGATGGAGTATAAAATACTTTATTCTTCAGTCATAAATGTATGCACTGAGAGAAACTGCAAAAGTTAAATACCAGATTTAACAAAACTGTGATCCAAGAAACATATATACATAGTATACAACAGTAATAATCACATGAATTAAAAATTTTATGAATAAGTAAATTAAAAACAAAATCCAGAGTCATGAAAAACACCCTGCATGATGAAATTTAAACTGTTTAGTTCATATACAAACATGTTATGGTCTATTTATAAATTACTTCCCATAAAACTATTCTTCCTTTCCCTCTTCCTTCCAAATTAAGGAAATTTCACACATATTATGTACAATAAATTTAAACTCTTAAAACAATACACTTGACGGAAATTTTAAAAAAAGCAATTCTTCTCTATTTTGTACACATACGCTCAGGTGAGGATCTTTATAAAACATTCATCATGTTTATTTCTAGCAAATGTAACAAAAGGCAAAAGATATTGCCTTATAAAAGAGCTATTGAAATTTTCAAAATAAATTGTACAGCAAGATTCTTTTATATAAATCTAATTGGAGTATAGAATATTTACACACTGGTACAAAGCAGTTAACAATAATGGATTGCTGAACTTGGCTGATTATTACCTGCCTTCACTGGAAGTGAATTTGAGAATTTCAGCACAGACTACATAAAAAATAGGTGCCAGATGTGGAGGTAGCTTGTTGTCATCTATAACTTTGCCAGCACATATATTGATACACCCATTCATGCATTTCATCAGAAAATTGAAACCAATTTTACTGAAATTTCATTAACTTTATCTATATACTTTGTTTTCTTTAAAAGATTTTGATAAAATTCAGAGCCACTTCAAGTTATCTCAACAAAACCATCACATAAATGTAAATGATGAGATTTAAAAGTGATAAAATGAGGTGCAAGAAAATCATACACACCATCATGAATATACAAACATAAATTTGCATTAAGTTCTGAACACAACTACATATATACCTAGAAATACAAATATCACATTCTGACCAATGCCTGAGCATTGTAATTGAAAATATACATTTTCAAATACAATGCTCAGGATATGTTAGATTTTCAAGGAAGTACTAGACATAATTCGGAATTATCTCATTTCTGACAATTAATTATGTTTCTTTTGGACTTGGTTTTTCACATCTTGGAAGATTTCTGTCATCTATATCATTTATTCCTACTGAACAAAAGTGAGAAAAAGTTGTTGCATATTATGGAGAAGCAAGAGGAAGTTTATAATATTCCCCAAAATAGGAAATTTATTAAAATCCTAAAATAATTGGGTGCTTTCCCTGTCCCCGCATTTTCATATCTATGTAAATGGCATAGATATGAAAATATCTATGTAAATCTACAGGCATGTAAATCTTGTTGCATGCCTGTAGTGTATAGCTTCCGTACAAAATAAACTGAATAATTGAAGGGAGAAAAATGCAAAACTGGCATTTTGGAGTGAAATCTCACTACGACAGTATGAATATTGTACCTAAGACACATCTATTAACAACAGACTTGGTGAATGATAAGTCATTACATTCAGAGAAAAGAGAAATAAGGAGGTAGGTCAAAGTTTTTTCAGACTAAAAAGTTGTTGCTTATTCTTGTAGCAAGTTAAGAGTAATAAAAACCAAAAGCTGAAATAGAAGATCTATCACAGAGATTCTCTTGTGAAAAGAGGCCAGCATTTTTAAAGTTTCTGAATAACTTCTTTAAGTAGTTGTCATGTACTTATATGTCATAACTTATATATCCATATTTGTGGCAACAGATATTCATGCTAAGTTTTAGGGCTAGATTTTGGCAACGGTAGTTTCAGTTCGAAATAAATATAGTTGCATAACTGATAATGTGTACTCTCTGATTATTCTAATTTCCTGAATATACCAATGATTATAGCAAAGTAGCTATGTATCTAATACATTACATTGGCAACGAGGATTATAACAAAAAGTTCTGTCTCGAAAAAAAAAAAAACTTCAAATTCTGTGGATAAATATTTGTCTCTTTTCCTGACTCACGAAGCTCCCATGTGGTTTAAAAATGCCGGACTCAGAACATGTAGGGTATCATCTTCATACTGGCAGAATGCTAGCTTATAATAAAAACTATTATTTTAAAGAGTATCTACTTCAGTTTGATTTTTATTTTGAAGCTAACAGAATAAAAAATAACAATAACAAATGGGCCAGACTGCTGACCTGTGTTGGGAAGAAAGTATTCTCCACACTACGCAACCTTCTTCAACCAAAAAGTTTAAAAGAGACTCCATATGATGAAATCATCAAAGAATTAATGAACCATTTCTCACCTCAAACTTCAGTAATTATGCAGCAATTCCGGTTTTTATAATCTGAAGCAACATACAGAAGATATGGCAACCTTCATCGTTAAAATCTAACAAGCAAGTAAGTGTGCTTTTAGAGAATTTTTTAACGATGCCATTAGGGATAAAGTAGTTTGTGATTTAACAGACCAGCAAATACAAAACATACTATTAAGTGATTCAAAACCTGATTTCAACAAAGCGTGTGAAATAGCACTTGCTATGGAAACGGCCAGCAGAGAAGCAGAATTCCTCAAGGCTAAACGTTCTAAAAATTTCAAATGCAAATACAACTTTAAAACCAGAACTCCTGGTCATTTTTCCAGGCAAGGATAAGAATCGTCAACCAAGGAGCAACTTCCTAAATAAATCCCCAATTACTGAAAATGTTAAAAATTGTAAACATTGTGGAAAAAAACATCATGATGAATGCTTCTTCAAAAATGTGACCTCTTATAAGTATCAACATCAAGGACAATTTGTCAGTACTTGCAGAACCTCTGCTACAAATTTTGTTGAAGAACGAGATGAAATATACATCAACATTGTGTCAATGTGTGCAGCCACTGAACATGAGGTTCCCCTATTTTCCCAGTAGCCAAATTGAACTGTGAAGTTAAAAGAAATGTTAGAATTTGTGGAGATTTTTCAGTTACAGTGAACAAGTTTTTTGAAACCCAATTCTAACAACTTCCATCGAAAGAAGATATTTTAACAAATGTGGGATCGGGTAAATTCTTCGCAAAAATCGATTTGTTAATGGATTTCCATCAGCTACAAATTACTCCTGAGTCTCAAGACCTGTTAACACTGATCACACCTAAAGGTTTACTGAGGTATACTAAATTTACCTTTTGGTATTAAATCAGTATCTTTTTTGTTCCAGCAAAAAATGGAAAATATTTTAAAGGACTTCTCATTCAGAGATTGTTATATTGATGATCTATTCATACATGCAAATACAAAAGAATGTACACATACAGTGAATAAAACACCTATCAATATTAGTGGTGTTTATGAATGTGCTTCGCACTCCTTAAAAAACAAGTCTGACCACCGGTATTTTTTTTATACAATATAGTGTATGAATTATTCTACTGTCAGGTAGCAGTAGTGAAGCTAAGGGCATTGTGCTTTTAGGAAGAACAGCATAAAATGTGAAAGCTTGCAGATCTTTCAAAAAAGGCAAATTGTTTGGGCACGTTAAATTGGAATATCTGTCACTGCAACCCCCAGGCTAATGGGTGTTTTTTGAGCTATGGTATTGAAATTCTTGATAGCACACAGAGTGCACAGAAAAACATCCTTTGCCAAACAGAATAGTGGACGAAAGGAAGAGCTGAGTGAAAGAGACTGACGAGGTATTGAAGCGGATTGTGACATGAAGAAAGAAAACAACTGCAACCAAAATGACCGAAGAGCTCAATCTGCATCTGCATGTTCCGATATTAATCCTTAGAGGTAGAAGGAAACGTCACATACAAAGCATTTATGGAAGAGTAGCTATTCCTAAATCACTTGTAATAGATGCCAATACAAAATATCGTCCACAATGGTTCCACGAGCGTAAATCCTGGTCGAGTAATATGTCGAAAAATGGTATTTGGTCCAACGAATCATTGTTCACATTGTTCCTTGCAACAGGACGTGTGTATGTCTGGAGAACACCTATACAAGCATAAGATTCTGGCTGTCTCATCTCAACTGTCAGTCATGGAGGTAGATCTATCAGGGTTTGGGATGGCATCTCATGGTTTTCTTCAGGCCCTATTGTAACCCTAAAAGGGAGATTCAATGGGAAAGAACATGTCGAAATTTTAGCTCACTAGTTCACCCTATGGTGCAAACATTGTTTCTTGCGGGAAATGGCATTCTCCGGGTTGATAATCCTCCTATACATACAGCAATATCTATTAAGTATTGGTTTGAAGAGCATGAAAAAGAAGTAAAATATCTTATCTTGCCCTGTACAATCCCCCCGACTATATATCCTCCAACCACTGTGATCTGTATAAGCGGACAGAGCTAGGTATCGATATCGACCACAGCATCTCTAAAGGAACTTTCATAATTTTTCCCTGAAGATTGGTATAATATATTCTTAACCACTATCCATGACTTGTATAATCCAATTCCGAGGTGAATCAGGTGGTATTACAAGACAAAGGATACCCTGTGCCGTCTTAATAAAGGTTTTCATGATGTTTCTTAGAGTTTCCATTATTTTGATAACCACCTGTAGAACTGATCTGGTGTTGCAAAAGCAACATTCTTTCAGTGTTAAGATAAATACCTCCAAATGTGAACTTTTCATAGATAAAATTAAAGTTTTGGGTCATGTTAAAGATCCTGAAGGCATTCACCCACTTAAAGACAAATGTGATGATATATCAAATACACCAGTACCTAGAAATGTTACTGAATTAAAAACTTATTTGGGACATTTAGGTGATCATCAACATTTCAAAGTTGAAACATCTATATAAATTGCTAGACAACATACGAAATGGGATTTCAACAAGAAATGTATTGATGCATTTGAAAAAAGTAAGATTTTGCTTGATACTACAATGTGATTCATCCAATTATGGTCCTGGAGCAGTCTTATAACAAGTATTATCCCCTGGTTTATTAAGACCAATATTTGCATCAAAAACTCTCAATAAAGTGGAAAGGAACTATGCTCAGGTACATAAAGAAACATTAGCTATCATTTTTGGCATCAAATGTTTCAATAAATACTTACAAGACCAAAAATTTGTCATTGAAACAGACGCAAAATCCTTCTTGACCATTAGGTCATGATAAACCTGTTCAAGAGATGGCAAATTCAAGGATGCAAAGATAGGCATTAATATTATCTAGCTATGATTATATCATAAAGTACAAAAAGGACTCCGACCTTTTGCTAGCAGATGCTCTTTCCCGTCTTCCTTTTAGGGATTATGAACCAGTCAACAAAAATGGTCATGAGTTTGTATGCTGTTCAGCAGAGTTTGAAGATCTGAATAACAAAGAAATTGAAAAAAAGTGAAGTTGATTTTTATGTTAGTAAAGCAGTTTATTATACCAGGTTTGGTTGGCCACAAGTTGTTGAAGATTCCTTAGAGGATTATTACAGAGTATTGAAAATAACTCTTTACTAAGAGCAAACAGATTACTTACACTGTGGTGTTTGAGAGAAAAGGTTCTTCATGTCTTACATACTGAACACCCTGGGGTAGTTTGAATGAAGCACCTAATAACAGCTTTGATTACAGAAATTATGAGTTTTTATGTGCAAAAGTATGCAGTTTATTTTATTTGTTCTCTATTTCTATTAAAGATGCAACAGATCTTGGTATATATATGTGTGTGTGTTTGCCCTGTAAAATAGAAATATATTTATTGTATGATTTTAGTCCTTTCTGTTAAAAAAATATGTTGAAAGCTGAATGCTTCTGAGGAAATATATTTTTCAAAATATTAATTTTAAAACATTTACATTCGAATCCTTTTAACTTAGATACTCCTCATGGTTCCAATTCTTTAGAAATGTGTCCAACTTATAGATTTGGTTATGCATTATTGGTATGATAGCTTTTGCAGTAAATGTGTTGAACTCAGAACAATATCCACCCTCCTGTATAAAATATTTAATATGTGATAACAAAATTTTTACATTATAATATACCTAACTGGTTTAATATTGTCAAATGATTATAATATTTCATTTTAATATAACTAAATATTGTCTAATTTTTTATGTTATTATAGTTTTACTTTTCCTTTACTTAAATTCAAGTTGAATACATTATAAATTAATGCATCTTCCCCTCAAAAAAGAGGAGAATAGAAAAACAAACTGAAAAACTTTGCTCACCATATTTATATATATATAAAAACACCTTAATTTACCAATAAATATTTTTATGTGCTATAAAAGCAATAATTTTTTTTGTTAAATTGATTTTAAAAAGACTCATGTTTTTTAATTTCTTAATCTCACATATTCCATACAATATTTATCTTTAACCATAAATTGCTCTTACGTGTAGCTTCATCTTTATATTTCAATCCTTTCAATATAAGAATTATATTAATGAATGTGTGAAAAATAAAATGTTTCGTTATATTAGTTGTTTGAAAATAACTGTTACGCTACACATCTTACAGAATCCTCTGGAAATAATCTGGAGAAATCTGTTAATATTATAAAGATCATGTTGAAGAAACACAAGTTTTCCAACAAGGTGTATGATAATTTTCAACATAGGTTGGACTGCATATTATTTGCTTATAGAAATACACCTTCATCAGTTACATTGAAGACACCTGCTGAACTTATCTTCAGGTATACACCACAGACCAAGATTACTAAGCTCAGAAGTGATCACATTGTGAAAGAAAAAAACTATCAAGAGTGTCATAGGTCTCATTCAACTGCCAGTGTAAGGCATTTTAGTGTCCTGAGTGTAAGGCATTTTATGTTCCTGAGGTTAGAGTCCATAACAGTGTGCCACTTGATCATGCGAGTGAATCTTCAGTGACATCTACTGATGATGATGCAAGGCTCACAAAGTCTGTGTCTGAGTTCATAGGGAATGAGACTATATCTCAAACTCCTACAGAGATAGTGGGAAAAGAGCAGATTATATCAGGACCTGACAAAACACCTAAAAGGGCCTTAAATTGTGATAAAACCTCTAATTTGTTTTATAAAACACCACAGCCAAAACGGCTAATAAAGCCTCGAAATCGCTTAAATTTATAGATGTATAAAAATAATTTGTATTGTGTTTTAGTTTTAACCACATACTGTTGAATGCTTTATCTACTTATTTTAAAAACTACTTATTTTCATCTTAAATTTTAACTATTGTGCAACATTTAAAGAGGAGTATATCATGAACTTATATGTCATTACTTATATATCCATATTACGATCACTCCTTTCAACAATGTCATATCTCTTTATTCGGCAATTTTTCGTTCACCTTATTTTCAGAATGCCCTGAAAGAGTCGTATATCCCTGCAAGATCATCATATCTCACTGCTCAATATTTAACTGCTAAAGAGCAGAATTAAAATTTATTTTCAATACATTTCAGATACAACGTTATTGAAAGGAGTGAGCGATTTGTGGCAGTTTATGCTAAGTTTTGACAACAGTAGTTGTCAGTTAGAAATAAATACGGTTGCTTAATGAATAACGGGTGCTCTCTGATCATTCTAATTTCCTGATCATACTAATGATTATAATAAAGTAGTTGTGTATCTAATACATTACACTAGTCAATTACTTTAATAGAGCAAAATAAGTACTGAAACTTGACTTACCAAATAATGATTCAATGAGATAACATGCAATGTGAAAGATACAAAATACCTACAATTTTTCTGCCCGGAGTAGATTTACATGTCTAAATCAAGACAACAAATTTTGGCTACTAGACAGTGTTCTATTTATAAAATTTTAAAAAGTCTGCTAAACAAAAATTCTCACAGTTCACCGTAGAATTAAAATGAATTGAATAATCAAATGACAGCTTTAGGATTACTATGCATAAAAGGATAAAAAATGCGTAATGAATTAATTATCAAAGGCAAGGTTGACTCTAATCCATCTGGACTAGACTTATTGGATGCAAATGAGCCTGTGTAAGTAAGAGCCCCACAGGAAGAAACATTTAAAATATGTCTGAAAGGAAGTACTGTGATCATTTAGAAACCATCTACATTAAGAAAATATAGCTACTCTGGTTTCAAACAAGTTTTAATTGGAGCCATAGAGCTTGCGACTTACTTAGAAGCCACTCCAGAATTTCAGGAAGCACGTTTAACAAAATGAAAAAGTCTATTTTCATGATGTATGAGGCTGAACCAATAAATAATTGAAAAGAAATGTTTGAGTTGCATTATTTTTAACAAATACCGTACAAAGCTAAACAAGTTCATTCCAGGCGATTCCACAGAATGCACATTGAAAACATGCATTGTTACTAGAAACTGCCTTAACAGATATAAAAATGATTCAGAAAAATGACTAAATAAAGTCTATAAAAGATGTTTATATGAATAGCTATATGCTGGTCAAAGAAATGGAAGCATTAAAACCTACTGCTTTGGAAACCCTAAACAAATTCTACAATTGCTATAAATGACAGCTACTGGTTTTTCAAATGCACTTACAACTTTGAGAATATATTAACACTGCATGTAACTGTAGCATTGGGAAAAAGAAGCTTTCCTAGATAAAAATTAATTAAAACATACCTGAGGTCAACAATATCTCAGGAGAGACTCGACAGCTTTGCAATACTGTCTAGAGAGAATGTAGAAAAAAGGAAATTAAAATTTCATGAATTTATAAACAATATTGCAGATAAATAATCTAATAAAATTTAGTTGTAAATAACTTTGTTCTATGAATGAAATATATGTAGTGTAGCCACTTCTTAGTTTTTCTTTTCTTATAAATGTACATAAAAAATTAAATATGACCACCTTCCTAATTTTAATCTTTTATGCACATTAAATATTTATCATTTAATATATATCAGAATTTTGATGGATCCCACCATAATTTCTGCAATTGGGCCCTGCTTATTCCATTACAGCATAATTATACAATACCTTTCTAGAGCACCGAGGAAAATAAAAAGCAAGAGAATTTTTAACACTTAATCATCACATAAAAAATGTTAATTTTAGACACTTTTGCTACAGTTACTTTTCATTCATTTAATATTTTTTATCCCTCGGAAGAGGGTAGGATGTCCTAAAACAACAAAAATCAATATGACTAACACTGAACTAAAGGGCATAAACTATATATATATTAAAAAATTCCAAAGACATGAACAGGTAGAAAGCAGTCATAAATTTTGACAGTACAAAATAATCTATTAAGTATAAAGAATATGCAGGTACAAGAGCAGACAATTAAAATCTAGTTCTAAACTGACCTAAGTACAATATTTACAAAACATTTTTTCAAATATCATATCAAGGCTGTCATAAATATTAGTTAATACAGATTTTGTAAATCTTGGAATGTTTCTAATGAAGAAATCTTTAGAACACATGGTGCAGAGGAAACTAAACATTTTATATGTAACATTAATAATTGTGTACAGTTTTGAAGTGTTAAATAATATATTTTCCCTTTAATAAGAATTTGAATTTTAAATATGAAGTATTACATTTAAATCCTCCTCTTTCAAATACATTGATTAAAAACTTTAAACAATCATATTAAAATGAATGATGAACCTATAATGTTGAATATTAAGGAGTATTACATTAAATGCTGTTTCTGTTATCTTTATTGCTATGAAAGATGAGTATGATTGTTATTTATTAAATGTTGTCATCAAAAATGTTAACACTGAATGAATACAGAAACAAATAACATAAAAGAAATTATTTCAAATGCAATCAGAAATAAAAAGTTCTCTGATAGAAGAATGATACAAGAAAGCAATGCCTATAGTACAGACTGCTGTTCATGGTGCAAAGTTGTAAAAACTCCCGAAATCTGTAAAAAACTAACCAAACTTTGATAAGGTTTAGAATTTTTAAAACTTTAATATATTTTAAGCCTGAAATTAAATTTAAAAAAACACCAAAACCATGAATGTTGAGAAACGTGCTTAACTTTTACAACCTCGAATTTGGTGAGTATATAATTGGTTCCTTCGTTTATGTTCTGCTACAATTAGGTTGAAATCTTTATAATAAATGTCTTTATTATTCAGTTTAATGGCTTAATAGGCTGCAAACCAGATCCAGCTAAGCTTCGCTCTTACATCACCAAAGGTCAGTGATTATATCTAAGAAATGTCACTTCGGTTTATTTCAGTTTCAACTAATTGAATTTGAATAATGATCCTTTAGATTTTTTAGCCAATGAAATTTGAAATTAGCCTCAAATAATGAATTATACTTTCAGAGAATGAAAAATATTTTGAATTCTTTCCATAACATTTTCATTTTCCTCCTTTTCAAGGAATGCAATCTGGAAGGTGAGAGCTTACCCTTGCCTGAGTAAATCTGGTATATCACTTCATCTTGATTAGTACTTTTGAATTCTAATTTTTTTAAAGAAAGTTTCGTAATTTTTGCGTCTTGTTAATTTCATGCTCTTTCCTAAAATAATTTAAATTTCGTTCTATAAATTTATCAATAATACTATTGTAAAATTTTTTTTCGCATTCTGTTATATAAGTTGAAATTATCTTTCTAAAAACTTTAAAACTTATTGTACTTAATTTTTTAACTAATTTTGCATTTTTATGTGTTTATATTGAGGTATTTACATGTTTAACTTCTAGCTTTTAAGAGTTAAAAAAAAAAAAAAATTCTTTTGTTTTGAATATATTCTTTCCCCTAGACTATTTTGTACTAGCCATCCTATGAAGTATATTTAAAATGTTTAAATTTTGACCTACTTTTTGAAACAGATTGATACATTATGAACACTCTCTTGATATTTAGTCTGTTTCAATTATTTACTCCAGATAAATACTGTATTCAATATATTTTAAAAAATATTCTAATTCTGTTTATCAGCTACTTTTTGTTGAATTTTTATACAGCATTGATTGTCAGGCTAAAAGTTTTAAAAACATTAAGAAATAGTATTTTCCTAAAATTCCCACCAGGAGAACTCCGCTTCGTGGAGTTTGACAACATTCCGCCGAACGCCACAGGTTATGGAACTGCTCCCCGCATATCTTATCTTTTACAGCAATTATTAACAGTTCAAAAACATTTGCATGACTCTGATGTTATCTACCAGAGTTGCTAAATACTTTATGTCTGACTTGTTCGATGATATATTTATAAATTTAGGATAAAAATTGTAAATAAAATTACCAAAGAAATCGGACTGCCAACTTTTAGCAATATCTTGAAATCGTGGGGCGTATATTTTAATAGCACGCCAACATTGACCTGAAAGTTATACTCTACTAATTTGCTCAAGACAATATACCGCGGCTCAAGGGGCAGTTTTTAATAGTTTAAAAGTTATACGTATTGTATTAGCATTTAGCGTCACTCACAAAAAATAGTGTAAAATGTAGAAATCGTATATCATTTTCAGCATCTTAACAGAACAGCTGGGTCATACAATACAGAAAAAAATACCTGTAAATTAAATTTAATTGAATGGCTGTTTATATTTCTGGCATTTAGATCAATTTAATTTCAATATGTGATCCAAAGTTTGTGGGCAAGGGCATCACACTTTACTTTTAATTACTACTATTATAGAGAATCAAATGCAATAATCTACCTAACCATCAGAACTGTGAGAAACTGCTCGATATTGACTATGATACTTTAGAACAAGCACTTTTTTTAATACGCCTACCTTAACATCGAGAAGCTAAAGATATAGCTTCATGCTTAACATACAAATAACGATACAACGTAAAACGAAACAGTGTTTGTTTGTAAATAGGCGCAAAGCCTATTTTCCAGCCAAAAGTAACTGCGCTACAGGCGCCATCTATTAACGTAATAGTGAACCAAGCATATTACATTTTCATTTCAATGGGATAATTTTTATTTATGCCCACATGCTATTTGTGATATTTTCTCTGAGAAATTTATTGATTTTTTTCCCTTAAAATTATAGATTATAATTTATATATTTTGAAATCCATAATTAACTATGGAAGATGCGAATTCGTTTGCAGCTCATGAAGAAGCTGCATCTTCTGCATCTTCATGATGAAAAAGTTGGGGGGGTTCCCCCAAAAACTTAACTTAAAATAAATTAAAACTTTAATAGAAATTCAGTTAAAATAGAAAAAATGTAGAAAACTTTTAATAAGGTTGGTTTTTTCCCGCTTTCTCATACTGTGAAACTGAAGATTCTGATTATATCTTTAGCCTTAACATAGTTTTTTACAATGATATGATCCATAGCAAAAATTCTATGCTATATTATTTTTTCTCATTTTATTTATAGCATATTTATTTTTCTCATTTTTTAACTTTTGAATACTACTCAAATATCAATTCCATTGATATTCCATTTAAAAAAAATCACATTATTTTGTATTTTAAGGATTGCCATACAGTCAAATCGCGGAGGAGGGCCCTAACTGAATTCATTTCGTGCCCCCCCTCCCCAGAAAAAAAAAGTTAGAAGCACTCTACGCCTATGGTGATGCTTGTGATAGTATTTATTGTTAACCTGATGAAGGAGAGAGACAGAATTTTTTTTTATCTTACTCCACATTTTTTTAACAATCAAGAGGAATAAAAGGCGAGTTGCCTTTCTTAGCAGGGTGTATATAATCTACATAGTAATTAAATCCGTTTCAGTGTAAACTATCATATATTTTTCAAAATAAGTTTAGTTTAGAAATACAAGAAAATTTTATTATTGATTTACCACAAATTTTGCAAAATAATAGATTTATTTAATATTAATATGACAAAATGTATTGCATTATAACTAATATGACAAAATTTAAGAATGCTACCTGTCATTCATGAATGTAATGTAACAAGGCTACAGTTGATATTTTCTAATAATAAATCATAATAAATAACAAATACAATAAATTACGTCATTAACAGTAAATAGGTCATTCCATGGTAAAGTGGACATTGGAGGTATTGATAAATAATGTAAATTACTCGTACATTTTTTTTTTTTTTTTTTTTTTTTTTTAATGAAAGGAGGGTGGGGTAGTTAATGCAGTCTTATTGATGTACGAATATGTATTTAAACAAATTCATTATTTGCTGAATGTTTATTAAAATATAATGTGTGCTTTATTTGTAGACGTTTTATTTCTTGTACTTAGAATTAGTCATATATCTTAAATTTATAAATATTCAAAATTTGAGTGATTTATGTGTTTAGCAGCAAAAGAATTATAAAGTATAATCTATCTATATATATAAAAGAGCTTGTCTGTTTGTTTGTCATAGACTGTTTGACATAGTTTGTTTGTCATAGTGTTAGAATCATAGACTGTTTCACCCACCGGGACCAAATTCGGCACAGTTAATGTTTTGGACCCGAGAAACTTAAATCAGGAAAAACGAAATTTGGGGCTCAATTAGTTTTTTTTAATTAATTTTTTAATGTTTTTTGTGCCCGATAGAGGTGCGTCTACCCCCTGTGGATTCCCCTCGACCAGCTGCGTTAAGAGGGGTGGTTTGAGGATGACGGAGGGGGGGGGGGTCAAATTCCAATGCGCGGGAGAAAGAGGGTCGGGAATGACCTTAAAATGAGACGAAGGTCCGCAGGCTCAAAGTTTCTTTCTTTCTTATTGTTTGTATATCATTTCAGTCGAAACGTGCTAAGCGCATTCTGTCTGGCCAGATGAACATGAAGAGCGGGAGTGCAGCCCAGTATTTTTTTGATGGAATGCATGAAATATTTTATATCTATATATCTACCCGGGCAACGCCGGGCAATAATGCTAGTATATATATAAAAGAGCTCGTCTGTTTGTTTGTCCGCTATAGAATAATAGACTGTTTCACCCACCGGGACCAAATTCGGCGCAGTTAATGTTTAGGACCCGAGAAACTTAAATCAGGAAAAACGAAATTTGGGGCTCAATTAGTTTTTTTTAAATTAATTTTTTAATGATTTTTTTGCCTCTAAGAGATGCGCGACCACCTGTGGAGCCCCTTCACCACAACCAGCTGCGTTAAGAGAGATGGTTTGAGAGGGGACGAGGGGGGGGGGTCAAATTCCAATACGTGGGAGGAAGATGGTTGGGAATGACCTTTGGCCCTGGCTCCCCAAATAAACACAACTGGCCAGATGAACATGAAGATCGGGGGTGCAGCCCAGTATTTTTTTGATGGAATGCATGAAAAGTTTTATATCTATATATCTACCCGTGCAACGCCGGGCAATAATGCTAGTAAAAATATAAAATAAAAGAATAATGTATTACATTAAAGATATTTGTATCATTGATTTTGTTTCCGAGTTGGCTAGAAGTGTTTCTTATTGATCGTTATTAAAAACTTATTTTTTCTTAAAAAATTAACAAAAAAATATTCAAACACTTTGCACTAAGAAAAATATTTTATCTTTACCCAATTATCAGAAATTGATCATTTTGTAAACTTTATAAAAATAGATAGGCATGAATAAAAATTATCCCATTTTAATGAAAATGCAATATCCTTGGATCACTATTACATTAATAGATGGCGCCTGTAGCACAGTTAATTTTGGCTGGAAAATAGCATCCTTTGTCTAGACGCTAGTCAGATGTTATAGCTTCATGATTTTGCTTATTTTGTTCAGTTCTCTGTAATCTAAATAATTAAAAGAGAAAAATCGTTGTCGACAAAATTTCCCACCTTTTAGAATGGATCATGTACTGAAATAACATTGATCCAGGTGCAAGAAAAATAAACAGTGTGCATGTAAGTTTAATTTTTACGTTATTATTTCTTTATTGTATGACAGAACTATTTTCTTAAGATGTTGAAAATGGTATACCTTTTAAATCGTTAGGTACTGCATGTTCTGCTATAGTATGTTATTTTCAGCAAATTAGTAGATTATTACTTTCCGGTCGATGTTGGCGTGCTATTTAAATATTCGCTCATCAATTTCAAGAGACTGCTAAAAGTTGCCCTGATAATTTTATTTACAATTTTTATCTAAAATATATAAATATATCATCATACATGTCAGACATACCGTGTTTAGCAATTTTCCTGGTTATGAGTTATACAAAAGTTTTTGAACTGTTAATGATTGCGGTAAAAGATTAAATACACAGGGAACAAATCCATATTCTGTGCCGTTTGGCGGGAAGTTGTCACACTCCACCAAGGGGAGTTATCATTCAGGAAAATACTATTTCTTAAAACTTTTAGCTTGACAATCGTCATTTTTTATGAAAATTCAACAATAAGCAGCCAATAAACAACATTAGAATATTTTAATGAAAAAATTTTGAATACAACATTTATCTGGAGTAAATAATTAAAATAGCCCAAATATTTCCAAAGTGTCCAAAATGTAACAATCCGTTTCCAAAAGTAGGTCAAAATTTAAATTTTTAAAAAAATATGTCATTGGATAGTGTTGAAACAAGAAATTAAAAATACAAGAATTTTATTTTCATAAAAATTCTTAAAAGGTATAAAATAAACATGTAATTACTTCAAGATAGACACATAAGAATACAAACATTGAAAAAAAATAAATATAGTACATAAAATTTAGAAGTATGTAGCAAGATAATTTCAGCGTATATAGAAGAATGAAAAAAAATTATGACAATATTATTACAGGCTAATTTTTAGAACAAAAATTAAAATTTAAAATATTTCCAAAGTATAAAATTCAATTTCTAAAAGTAATAATCCAGATATGACTAACCAAGGGTAAGCTCTGATCTTCCTGATTGTATTCCTTGTAAAGACAGAAAATAAAAATGTTTTAAAAAGAATTCAGAAGATTTTTCATTCACTGAGCTCATAATTTGTTATCTGAAGGTAATTTCAAATATCATTGGCTAAAAACATCTAAATGATCGTCATTCAGATTCGATTTGTTAAAACTGAAAAAATACCAAGTGACATTTCTGAGATATAATCACTGACATTTGGTGATGTAAGCATAAAGCTTAGCTGAATCAGGATTGCAGAGTATTAAGCCATTAAACTGAATAATAAAACATTTATTATAAAGATTACAACCCACTTTCAGGAGAACATAAATAAAGGAACCACTTATGTAATCACCAAATTCGAGGCTATAAAAACATTCAGCATTTCCCCCACTATTCATGTGTTTGGTGGTTTTTTAATTTCATTCCATATAATTTTAGGTAAATCATTCATTATAATATGCTTGTTTAAAGTTTTAAATCAAAGCATTTCAAAGAGAATGATTTAAAAGTAATACTTGATATTTAAAATTGAAATTCTTATTCAGGCAGAAATACATTATTTAACATTTTATAACTGTATGCAATTAATATGTTATATATAAAAATGTTTAATTCTCTCTACACCATGCATTCTAAAGATTTCTTCAGAAGAAACATTTCAAGATTTATAAGATCTGTTTAAACTGATATTTATGATAGCTTTGATATGGTTTTTCAAATTTTTTTATTGTAAAAATTATACTTGTGTCAGTTTAGAGCTAGATTTTAACTGTCTGCTCTTTTATGTGCATATTCTTTATACTCAATAGATTATTTTGTACTGGTAAAATGTATAACTGTGTTCTTGCAGTTCATGTCTAGGGAAATATTTTAATATCTATATTTTTGGTCCTTAAGATCAATGTTAGCCAAATTGAAGTTTGTTGTTTTAGGATTTATGTATCCTATCCCCTCCTAGGGATAAAAAGTATTTAATGAATAGAAAGTAACTGTAGTAAAAGTGTCAAATATATATTTTTGAAAATTCTGTTGCTCTTTATTTTTTTCACTGCTCCGTAAATGTGTTGTATAACTATTCTGTGATGGAATATGCATGAAATGAATTATATTTCTAGATGGAAAAAATTTTAAAAGGCATTAGAGGATTTTATATTAAACCATTTATGTAAAAGAAAATATTGGCTGGTAAGTTTTCATTTTGCTTGAAGGAAATTTGCGTATACATTCTTTATAAGTTCTTTTATGAAAACTATTTGAAAATAATATCTCAATAAAAGTCGAGGATTTACCAGACGATTTTTCTTTTCTTTGCAGTCATTTTGATAGCTTAGCATTTCATGTTGAAGTTTATTGCTCAATGTCTTTTTCATTAACAGTTAGTTACTAATAACTTTGTTTTAAACATTATAGAAATCTTTAAAAAAAATTTTTTTTTGGGAAGATTATATGTGAGTTCTACATTCTAAATTTCTGTAAATTTCTACATTATCTCAATATATGAAGGTAACAGAGTATAACAATAAATTGCTTTGCTAGAACTGGAGAATTTGATATCCGAGTTCTTGTCATTCATGCTTTTGATCAGGGATAACCTTGGTCATTGTGGGGCCCAATTACAGAAATTTAGGCGGGGTCCTCTAAAATTCCAATATATAATAAAAGAAAACACATTTCATGTGAAGTATGAAAGAGAAAAATTAGGAAGATGGTCATATTTTCCTTTTTATGTACATTTATAAGAAAAGAAAACTAAGAAATAGGTAGACTACATATATTTTATTCACAGATCAAAATTATTTACAATCAAATTTTGCTAGATTTTTTATTTGCAAGATCATTAACAAATTGACTTAATTTTTATTTCCTAGTTTCTACATGCTCTATAGACAGTACTGCAAGGCTGTTGAATCTCTCCTGTGATATTTTTGACCTCAGGTATGTTTTAATTGATATTTATGTAGAAAAGCTTAGTTTTCCCAATTCTATAGTTATATGAATGGTTAAAAATATCCTTTGAGATATATATATACATTTGAAAAGCCAGTGGCTATTATTTGTAGCAAATGTAGAATTTTTATAGGATTCGCGGAATAATAGGTTTTAATATTTCTATTTCTTCTATGTCTACATCTTCTATAGACATCGTTTGGTCATTATTCTGAATTATTTTTCCATCTGTCAAAACAATTTTTAGTTCCAATGCATATTTTCGATGTTTGTTATGTGGAATTGTCTGGAATAAACTTACCTAGCCTGTCTTTCTTTCTACGGTATTTGTTAAAAACAACGCACCTCAAACATTTCTTTCCAGTTATGTATTGGTTCATCCACATACTCATAATTGAATATCCTTTTTCATTTCTGTAAATGTGTTTCCCGAAATTCAGGAGTGACTACTAAATAAGTCGCAAGCTCCGTGGCTCCAACTAACACTTGTTCAAAACCTGAGTGGCTATCTTCTATCAGTCATTCTACAAGGTTTCTAAATGATCACAATACTTTGTTTGAAACATATTTTAAATATATCTTCGTGTTTGGCTCTGTGCTAGCTCGTGTCCCGTTACATCTAATCCGAGTCAAATTAGATCAAAGCAGCCCTGCCTTTGATAATTTAATCTTTACATATTTTCTACCCTTTTATGCATAGTATTCCTAAGGCTGTCTTATGATTACTCATATTGTTTTTATTCTGTGATGGACTGTTATAAGTTTGGTTTCACAGACTTCTTAAAATTTTTATAAAGAGAACACTTGACTAGTTGCCAAAATCTCTTATCTTGATTTCAACATGTAAATCTTTTCATCAGAAAAATTGTGGTTATTTTGTATCTTTCACTTTGCATGTTATCTCACCGAATCATCTTTTGGTAAGTGAAATTTCAGTAGGTATTTAGCTCTATTAAACCATTCATCTATTTAACAGTTTTTCAGAAACTTTTAATATTTGTAGGCCTCTTTTCACAAGAGAACCTGCAGTACTATAGTCATGGTGTTGTATTTAGATTTAATTCCAAAGTGCCGATTTTGTTATTTTCTCCCTTCGATTCTTCAATTTCTTCTGTACAGAAGCTATACACTGCAAGGCCTGTAAATATATTTTACTTGCTTAGCAGTGAAAATGTGGGGGGAAGACAATTGTTCTTTACTTGCTACAAGAATAAGCAATAACTTTTTAGCCTGAAAAAACTTTATGACCTAGCGACCACTTTTCTTTGTACTTTGAATACAAGGATTTCTGATTCACCAAGTCTGTTGTTAGAAAAGATGTCTGAAGTACAATATTAGTACTACCTGACCGAGACATATGCTGTATGGTACCCCAACCCAAAGCGGAGATGGGCACAACAGGCCTTGGTCCACATTGGGACTGTTGTGCCATGATTTAGTTAGATAATTATTATACAATAGAATAATCATTCTAGTATAAATTTATTTTTATGAAATAAAAATTACTATACGTCTATAACTTAATATAGAAAACTAATGAATTTACCTGGAGTTTACTAAACAACTTTTCTACTATTGGCAGCCTTAAAATTATCAATAATTGTGGAAAAGATGAATTTTGAAGCATTGTATCATTCAATTGACAAAATTGCAAGTTAAGACAACCTTTCTTCATACATGTTGGATCTCAAATAGGTCTTGATTAACTTTGAGAACAGTTGTTCATCACTAGCTACGGATAATGGAATAGTCAAAATAACTACAACCACGTAGATTTAGTCACCACATAGTCAATATTGTTCTGAATCATTTACTTTAGAATGGCACAAACTTTTAAGTCTTTAGGTATAGTTCTTCTAAACATCTTCAGTTCTTGGTAAAGTTGTTCTGTTAGTATAACAGAGTACAATTTTCTCACACTTCACACAGTAAAAACTTCCTGAAGTTGCTCGCAACTATAGAGACTTTCTTCAGGTTTTTCCTTTAACTGATTTATGTTGTGAAAAAACCTAAAATTTAGTTAATATTTCCTGAGCTCAAAACCTTCAAGTACAGCCCTGTAAAATGTCAATAATCACTTAAAAATACTGTGTTTTCAACATGTCATTTGAATTTTCACTCCTACTGTCATCTGGTATTTTGTGGTTTAAAAATTTGTTTTATTTCTTCCTCCTCTGAATTTCCTTAAATTCTTTTAACACATTAAGTACTTCAGCAATTTCATTTGCTGTGATCATTGCTGGCACCATCTCACTGTTTCTGTACTCTGCTATCAAAGTGATAAACTGAACGAAGTCTTTTATAGCAGAAAACAGCTCCATGTATTCTCTTTGCCATAGCTTACTTATGAAGTTAATTTTTGCCAATATATCATGCCATGCTACTACTAAAACGAGGAATTCATATTAAAATTTAATTCATTAGCATTTAAAATCTTTCTTTCACTCTCAGATGTCATTTAAACTCATAACAAAAATATGCATGTAAATATGAACTTTCATTCCTTTCAGCCATGCAAGGCCCTTGGTTCTGCCTATTTTGCCTCTATGTAGAGTTGCCACTGACAGGAGGCATCCCAGATGTTAAAAACCAAGGGGGAAAAAAAAAACAAGTGATAATTTCTTGGGAGATTAAATAATTCCCAGTTTAATTTAATCTTCATCTGATTTCATGTAGCGCTGTATTCATCTGATTTCATTGTAGAGTTCTGACCTAAATATTTTCAGTCTATTAGGAAATCATTTGACTTGATACAAAAAATGAAGAATGTTTTGAGATTACATTATACTGTAAGAACAAACTGGCTTTCCAATATTATCTGAATCACACTATCATTTTATTTATTTTATTTTTTAGTAGAAAGGTAATTCAAGGTAATCAATCTAATTCTAATTATTAGTTTTTAATTTTATCTCTTAGCTTTTTTAGATTTATAGTAAAACTATTTTATGATTATCAACAACAAGTTTGAAGAGTATTTAAAAGATAATATAAGGCAATTCACATTTTTGGTCCCAGTGTACATTTTTATAGGTATAGATCATTTATATAGTACATTTCTGTAGAAATAGATAATTTATTTCTTGTACATTTATTACGCAATAATAAGTCCCCCTTTGTGCTTACATAGCTGGCTTAGTGGATGTATGCAATTCAGAATTGGAAAAAAGTTTATGGTTCTTATCACCCAATCTCAAAGAATTTCATAAATCGCTGGCATTACTCTTTAGTCATATACTTTGTTAAGGACTGTTTGGTCCAACATCCATGGGAATACAATAGGAAGACTTTTTATCCATGGAAATGCATAAATGAGCATTTATAAGAATAAAATTTAATATAAAAGCTTGCGTAAACATTGAATATCCATCCCTCAAGAAAGAGAAAGTTTTAAAAATTTATGACAAATGAGGAAGACAGAATCAGGATATATAAAATTGTTTGCAACGTTTTATAGAAATGTCAAAATCTAAAAACATAATTTTTTATAAAAATTGAAGTTTAGTTAAAAATCCTTACATAAATTTAAGCACATACACCACCCCCGAAAAAATAATAAATGTTTAAAAAATTGATAATATAAAATTAAAATATCAGCAAAATATCATATACTGATATATTTAAATTATAGAAATATATAAAAAAAAATATCAATTTTTTTCAAAAATTTCTTTGATTATCTGACACTTTAAATTAGCAGAAATCACCCAGCACTCCCACTTGAAAACTTTTTTTATTCTAAAAAAAAATTTCAATGGGAAAAAAGATCTTTGAAATGTACAAATAAAGCGGTAAAGCAATATCAATCAATGCATTAATCATTTATTACGAAGCGGTAAAGACATTTCGGTACGAAAAAATACCGTCCATAAACAAAAACCCTCCCGCACATCATGAAACGAGCAAGTTCGGTTACCTTGAAGTCTGAGGTCACCGCGATGAAATTTTTATTGCCACACTTCACACATTGGTACGAGTATCGTACTTCAGCCGAAATTTTAGATATGTAATGTAATTACATATCTATATTTAGATATGTAATGTAATGTAAACAGATATGTAATATAATTATTTTTGTACTTTGGTGTGTATACGTAATTTGTTTTCCCTGTGACGGGTGTGAAATTGTTTGTTTACTATAATACAGTGTCCAATCAGTATGTGACAGGTTGAGATTCAAGTCACTCCCCACATTCATTCGGCATATTTTATTTACAACCCGGAGAGTAGAAAAAAAATTACAAAAATAAATTGCGGGAGAACTGACAGGGGTAAAACTTCTGTAAGCAGTTCTGAATTTATATTTCTTTTGAAAATATAAAATTGTTCTCACAAGCAAGTTTTAAGGAGTATCACATCGAAACTGTGTGGATTTATTTTGAATAGAATTTTTATTCCGTGTTTTCGACCTCGTAATACAATATTTGTGATGGTCTGGAAAAGACCTTATCAGCCGTGTATTCCTGACGTGTATCTCATAGACTGCAAGAGGTCCACAGATAACTGTTTTGAAATGTTCGATTCACATTTTGTGAAGAATCGCTTAAAAGCACTATTGCACAGTAAATAAACGGAAAGAAATTTGAAGAATATATACTGTTGTAAATTCTAATGTATTATATACACAACACACAGATTAAAATGTGGAAACTGTGGTGAAAAATATCTATAGCGACCAAACTACAATCGAAAGAAATATGCCTAAACAAACCCAAAAGCCACGTATTCTTTGTTATTTCCTGTAATAATTTTACATATTTTATTAGATTTATAATTTTTTTAATCTATTGTCAATCAAGGTTTTTCATCAGATGTTTATCCCTGGAATTTCTCGGAGCATTAAACTTAATATTTAACGATGAAATTATTATGACTTCCGGACATATAAAATAAATATAAGGGGCAAAATATTAATATTCCTTATCTATTATTGATGGGGCCGATAGCAGTAGTTTTGTGGAGTGTCCTACAACCCGAAACATATCAAATCTCAGCACGTCATTATGATCTACCAGGGCAAAAGAATGACGATAGCTAAGGAACGTGGTACTCTAATCTCTCATCTCTGTATTCTAAAAAAAAGTAACTGCCGCCGCTGTCAAAAGCTTGTCACGCTATCTCCTCCGAAACCGCTGGGGGTATGGGGTCGAGACCAATACCAATAGATGCAGAACAATGTGGGGAAGAAAGTAAGACATGTCTCATCTTCGTCGGACTTTACGTTTTTTTAATTTTATTTTATGTTTTGTGGGAAAATATTGACTTTTTCATGTTCAGATTACGATAACTCGCCAAAAAAGGATCGTAGAAATTTGATTTTTTTTGCAATCTAAGAGAAACAGACATTTCTCCTTCAAACGAGACCTCATTTGTTTAAAAATAATTTAAAACAGACTAATATTTTTATTAAAATTTAAAAACCCACTTTTTCGACACATTTATGCGTTTCGACAAATATAAGTTCGATGCTCTCAGATTTATTATGTTACAAAAAAAAAAAAAAAAATATTTACATCATCTAGAAGACGAAAGCTTCCTCATTCATATAAACCTCATTTCAAGTCTCTATCTTAAAATTTCGATATTTAATTCAATTTTAAAGCTGATAATTCATCAGTGATGATTCAACAGTGATTCCCCTTCGCATAAGGGGGACAACAGTAAATGGGCGGAAGCTGTTGCTTTGTCTGAGAATCACCCCTCTGTATCTCGCTATTTGCCCTAAGAGAGGAGCGAGCCTAGGACGAAGCCCCTAGTTAGAATAAATTTAAAATGATCAGTAATTTAATTAAAACTGGAACATAATTTAGAACATCTTAGTTTAAAGATATATCATTTCTTAGCACAAACTTTTATACACTCATGGACAAAAAATTAGCGCACCAAGAACGAGTCGTCAAAATGAAACGAAATGTTACATACGTAATAACTACTTTGATATAAGTAAATGATAAGAAAATCAAAGAAAAAGGATAATTTATTTCAGAGAAAAAGACAAAAGAACGGAGGAGTTAATACTCCGTTGGACCCCCTCTAGCGCGAATGCACGATGCGATACGATCGAGCATTGAGTCATACAAGTTCTGTATGATGTCTTGAGACTTTTCGTTCCATATTTGCTGTAACCTTGCCTCTAATTCGTTCAAACTCGTGGGATGCCCAACTCGTCGTCCCAAATGATCCCAGATATGCACAATTGGAGACAAATCTGGGGATCGGGCAGGCCAAGGAAGGATAGTAACAGTGCGGAGACAGTCTTGTGACACCCTTGCCGTATGAGGCCGAGCATTGTCTTGTTGAAAAATGGCTCCTGGGAGCCCTTGCATGAGTGGCAACACATGTGGTTGTAGGATTTCATGAACATACCGCTGGGCTGTCATGGTGCCACGGAACAATACTAGGGGTGACCGTGTATTGTAGGCAATGGCACCCCATACCATCACACCAGCTGTGGGAGCGATGTGCCGCTGTACAGCAAAGGCAGGAGTGAAGCGTTCACCACGGGCTCTCCACACACGAACACGATTGTCATCACTGCCGAGATTGAATCTGGATTCGTCGCTAAAGACGACCTGGTTCCATTCCGCTGCAGTCCGTGCGCGGCAAAACTCCAAACGGAGGCGTCGATGGGTGGGCATCAAGGGCAGCACACGTAATGGGCGCCGCGATACCAACTGTCCTTCAGCCAGGCGCCTTCGTATGGTTCGAGAAGACACAGAGGCCCCTAGTGAAGGTGCTACCTGTGCCTGGATGGCGGCCTATGAGCAGTTGGCTGTACGCGTGCATTTCTTACGATGTGGCGGTCTTCTCGACGACTGGTCTGTCGAGGGCGTCCTGAGCCTGGTCTTCGTGTACATGACATCTCTCGGGTCCACTGGTCCCAACACCTCCTCACAACACAATCAGAGCGGCCTAATTGACGAGCTACTCGCCTAGCTGACCACCCAGCTTCCATCATCCCGACGATTCTCCCCCTCTCAAACTGCGACAACTGCTTATATTGTCTTCGAACACGGCGTAATGGCATGTTTATCTTAGCTCTTCCTTTGTAAATGATTCAGCACACTCAAACAAGCTTTGATACCTGTTTTATACTCCACAGAGTACGATGTTCAACGCCGCTTGGTTTTACTGATAGGGTCATGTGTCGAATAATTATGTTTTACAGTTGCAACAGTACTGTCTATCCAGCGGCAAATGAAATATTAACCGTCACATCACTACTAAAAATTTCCTCTTTGCCATTTTGAGGCTTTATTTGGATATCTGGGAGGTCATCTTCCTGTCCGAAATTCTGGAATCGTGCCAGTTCCTTTGAAACCTTTTTTAGACAACTCCGGAAAGATCTTATGTAATGAGAAAGAGTTGTCAAAGAAAATTTCATGTTTTTCTGTATTTTTGACACTGGATAGACGCTCTCACATAACTCTAGATGCAAGAGGATCCAAGATATTTGATAAATGCAATCAATATTCTATTGGTCTGAACTTGTGAAATATTTCAACTGGAGATAAGGTAATCAACTTAGGAAACATTTAAGAAATATTCTTAATGCTATCAGTTTTTAGGATTTTTTTAAAACTTTCATTTTTCCCAATTTCTCAAACTTTCATTTTCCCCATTTTTGCAATTTTGAATATTTTTCTCTTTTGACTTTAGGTTTGGCTTCAAATTCGGTCTTTCCTTTGAAGTTGAAGGTAGTTCAGGATCAAATCCGTCTTCATTAGATATTCCATTAACATCTATTTTTGTAGATGTTTCGACCACAAGCATCTACTGGCAAAACAGGCCCCAAAATATCCTCATTTATATCTTCCTCGTCTGTTAAACATCCACTTTCTTCTGGAGGCAGTTGACAAGTATCAATACACGCTTCTTTTTCAGAATCATTAGATAATGTTAAAAGATAATCAAGTCCCTCTTTTACAGTCCGAAATGGTTTTGAATCTAATCAGTGTGACATATCCTTACTAACGGAAGAAATTCGCAGAGCAAAGGAAAAGAATAAGAACTCCGTATAACGTTGATTTCCAATATATGTGCCTCTCCAGTTGAGTCATAAGCGACGTCTATCAACAAACACGTTTTTCAGGGTCAGCTATGCGTAATTCGCTTCAGATCCGTCGTAGAACGTGTGTTTGTGAAACGGGAACAGTGGAATCGAAAGTAATTCTATGTCATAAACATCTTTCGTCGACACTTACTAAAACCTCTCGATAATTCGAAAACTTTTTATGATTAATTCTATGCGGTGTAATTAATAGAACTTTATGTTAAAAACTAACCTTTGCATGGCAATGTTCCATTTCTGGAACAAGCAAATTTCTTGCCTAATAGTAACAAAATTTAATCCTTTTTGTCATAACTTATGTTCTACCTGCAAAATGATTATATTTTATTACTCACATTTATAAAAAAATTTATAAATTTTGAATTTTTTATTTATTTTTGAACTTCGTTCGCCGAAAATTAGAAAAAAGCCGAAATTACAATTTCCCCGTAGAAACAATTTTATTAACGTAACCTCGATGCCAAAAAATCAATCCTTACTTTCGTTCGACCTAATCTTTTTCGTTCGACCCTTCAATGTATCTAGAACACCCCACACGAAAGTGAACTCATCTGGAGGAGTAATATCAGAACCAGATTTATTTACATGCCTAGAGGAGGAAGTACTCGAGAACTGAAAGGTCCAAGGCGTTACCTCAGTGCGACGATAGCTATTAGACGGGAAGGTAAAATTCTCCCAACAAAACACCTCATACTCTCCTTCTATTCACCAGCTTTGCCATTCGTGGAGACAGCCGCGTATTTGAATTGCCGTGTGAGACCGTATGTGCCGAATCCTCTACGCTGTTTTAAGTGCCAGAGGTTCGGCCATGCAAAAGACTCCTGCCGAGGATATATCACCTGTGCCAGATGCTCTCAACTTGGCCATGAAAGTGAGGTTTGTACGGAAACACCATCCTGTGTAAATTGTAAGGGAGATCACACATCCTTTTCTAGAGCGTGTCCCAAATGGAAGATGGAAAAAGAAATCCGAATCCTGAAAATCACTAGTAAAATTTCATACATAGAAGCACGGCATATTGTGTACAGGAGAACTCCAACTCCAAGTCTGTTACGCCGTAGCAACTGCCACCAGGCCAAAAAAGCAACTGGTACACAAACCGAACCCGTATTTATTGGACCTTTAAGGACCAAAAAGAATGGTGAATCAGATAACGCAAAAACAAAGTCAACTCAGGCAGAAACTACAACCAGGAAAAAACTGCTGAAACCTCCATTAAAACCTCAATTCCACCAAATTTAAATGGTTCACCTCCGGCACGTGGAAAAATGTAGATCCCCATCACCACCGACCACTCATAAAAATAATGTAGAAAAAACAGTCATGTTCATACCACATAGATACAAATTCTCCAATCCCTCCAAACAGAAATAGAAAAAAAGTGGTCATTCCTAGAAAGTGCGAAAGACCCTAATTATATTTTAAAGGGTAATCAATATGTCCGCAGGCTCGCGGACAATGCGGAATTAAAACTATATGTATCCGAGGACACGGACAATGCTGTTGTTTTTGAGGAGGCTTAACTCCTCCCTTTTTTTCTCTGGTTTTCTTGGCTTTTATCAGTTTAACTACTTTTATCACTTTTGTATATATTTGCTCATACTATTTTTATTAATTATTTTCATCACTATTATTTTATTTTCTATGACTATTTCGAATGGTTATATTATATGAGTTTTCATTACCTCTTTTAATGACTGTATTTTACATATTGCTATATAGGACTGTCCTTAACATCTGCTATTTTCGACTGATTTTATCACCGTGCACATTTCACTGATTTGACCATCCTTTATTTCTTGTCACTCTTTTTATCACTGTTGCTGTGTCTTATTTCCTGTGCAAATTTTTCTACTTTCAACGAGTGTTTGGCGACCATTATCCTCTCCAGACTGTGCGCCAGAAAACTCCAGCGAAACCTTTTTAAACATCATCGTTGATACCTTTGAATCCTCTTATCACTGTTTTATATCATCGTTTTAGTCACCTTTTATATATCATTACCCTTTTTATATCATTGTTTGCATCAACTATGTATATCTTTTCTTCTTATGCATCACGTTTTTATCATGTTTATACAGGATTGTGGTTTTTAAATGCACTTATATAGTGTTCTTCGGGTTTTACCACGTGTTTGGCGCAGCATGTCCTCTCTGGACCTTGCGCCATTAAACCCTAAACAACCAACCAACCAACCAACAAACGTTCGACTTAATAATTTTTATAGAATACGAATAGTATTTTTCTCAGAAATATGATGTTTCATTTATGGAACATTGGCGTGCAAAATGTATATATATATATATATATATGTGTGTGTGTGTATGTGTATATATATATATCAATCAATCATTCAATTTCTTACTCCTGTCTTTACAGGTGCTCGGTACATATTGTACGATGCGATACTAGAATGTTTGAGCTGTCCACGAGTTTCGAAGTTCAACGTATTGCAAGCTGTTTTCTCATCATCGTGTACAATAACGTCGACATGCCAGAAAAGGAAATGTGCATTTCCAGTCTTAAAGAGCCTTCCATCGAAAGCCATTCCTGCAAGCAAGACCCTACTAAAGCGGAAGATGAATTCTCTCCATGTAAGAGATGTGGAATTAGTCTAAATATAAAAAGTTGCAGTGCACAGTTTCTTTCTCGCACCGAGGAAATTTTTGAATGTAATTTATGTGACAGATTTTCACAGTCGACCTCCTTTAATACTGATCATTCCCACCACATTGCTGATAATACTTCCTGTACCCACACAGGAGAGAACCTTTTCGCATGCACTGCATGTGACAGATTTGATGTGCAGAGTAATTCAATAAGACATCTCTGCACCCACACAGGAGAGAAACCTTTTGTATGCAATGTATGTGAGAAGAGATTTTCTCGACAGGATGAGCTAAAAACACATCTCTTCACCCACACGGGAGAGAAACCTTTCGCCTGCACTATATGTGAGATGAAATTTGCTGTACAGGGTCATTTAAGAAGTCATCTCTCCATCCACACAGGAGAGAGACCTTTCGCCTGCACTATATGTGAGAAAACATTTTTTCATCAGGGTAATTTAAAAACACATCTCCGCAACCACAGAGGAGAAAAACCTTTCGCATGTAATGTATGTGAGAAAAGATTTTCTCGACAGGATGAGCTAAAAAGGCATCTCTTCACCCACACAGGAGAGAAACCTTTTGCTTGCACTGTATGTGAGAAGAAATTTGCTGTACAGAGTGATTTAAAAAGACATATCCGTACACACATAAGAGATAAACCTTTCGCCTGCACGGTATGTGAGAGAAGATTTTCCCAACAGAGTAATTTAAGAACACATCTCTCCATCCACACAGGAGAGAAACCTTTCGCCTGCACTATATGTGAGAAAAAATTTTCTCAACAGGGTAATTTAAAAACACATCTCCGCAACCACAGAGGAGAAAAACCTTTCGCATGCACTGTATGTTGGAAGAAATTTGCTGTAGAGGGTCGTTTAAGAAGACATCTCCGCATCCACACACCAGAGAAACCTTTCGCATGCAATGTATGTGAGAAAAGATTTTATCGACAGGATGAGCTAAAAACACATCTCTTCACCCACACTGGAGAGAAACCTTTCGCTTGCACTGTATGTGAGAAGAAATTTGCTGTACAGAGTGATTTAAAAAGACATATCCGCACACACACAGGAGATAAACCTTTCGCCTGCACGGTATGTGAGAAAAGATTTTCTGAACAGGGTAATTTAAGAACACATCTCCGCATCCACACACGAGAGAAACCTTTCGCTTGCAACATATGTGACAAGAAATTTGCTGTACAGAGTAGCTTAAAAAGACATATCCGCACCCACACAGGACATAAACCTTTCGTCTGCACGGTATGTGAGAAAAGATTTTCTCAACAGTGTCATTTAAAAACACATGTCTGCACCAAAACAGGAGTGAAACCTTTCGCCTGCACGGTATGAGAAAAGATTTTCTCTACAGGGTCATTTAAGAACACATCCACACAGGAGAGAAACCTTTCGCCTTTACTCAGCGAGAAAAGGTTTTATGGACAGGGTTGTTTAAAAGTACATCTCCACAGCCACGTAGGAGACATCTTTCGCGTGCAGTGTATGTTACAAAGATTTTCTTTCCAGGGGAAGATTAAAACGCATCTCCTTGTCCATAGAGGAAAGACTTTTGGGTTGCATTAAATGTAAGAAAAGGTTTTCTGAACTCGATCATGTAAAAAAAAATATTCTTACCCACTCAGAAGACAAATCTTTCGTCCTGTGTGAAAGAAAAGATTTCTTTCTAGTGTGCTTTAAAAACGCATCACCCTACACTTTCAGATATGTAACTCCCTTTCTACTTTCGTATGAAACATAATTTTTGTCCCATCGTGGGGAAAATATCCTTCAAATCAAATTTAAACTCAGGTTTTACGGTCTTTATTTAAAGGTGATATCGCACGTAATTATAGTTTGGAATTTAGTGTTTTATGACAGTACTCTTGTTTTGTAAATATTTTTATATACATCAATATGCTATAGGAATCGACCCATAATCTTAGATGGGATACTTGTTCTGCCCAAGTGATTGGAGTGAAAAACATGTCTTACCTGTTTACACTGCCGGAACGGGTGTCATGAAATGTCACTTATGCAATACTTCTGGTTTTTGTTTTTGCCTAATATGAAATTTAAATTTTTAAGATTTAACTGCTTTTCTGTACATCTGCTGTGTTCTGTAAGTGGGATGTAAAATGTATAATATATAAATACATATTTTATAACTTCATATCGAGATTGAATCAATTTTCGCTTTTGTCTCTCTTTTACTTATTTTAAAGTAATTTTGCTTTTATTAGAAGTTTTTTTTTAATGTGCAGCCAAAATTGTATTTAAGGCATGGAGCATCTAATTATACTTCTGTATTAGATATCGTCTCAAATTTTTATGTATGAAATGTATAATTTTAATTTGGAACTCGTGTCTTGACAAATGTTCCTAAGTTACACTAAGTCTCCTCTCTTGAGAAATGGACTCTACTGGATCTTGCAAGATAAGACGGTCTTTTCAAAAGTAATGCATAAGACGGCGCCATTTCTTCCAGTATGATGCAATAAAAGAAATTTCGCCATTTGCTACTGAGGACTAGAGGAATATTTATGTGTCTGTGAAAGTATTCTCATGTGTTATGTTTTGAAGTGACAATTTTTTAAAAAGGATTTTGCAGATGTCTCGGGTAATGTGAGTGTAGAAGATCGAAGATCACATATAAAGTTGACAGTTTGTGCTCGATGGGTTCCTCGCTGCTGGACATCTGAACAAAAATAGAAACGCCTGGACATTGCACTGTTGTTGAAACATTTGCAGTCTACGTTTTTCCACCTTAGAAGAGCTTACCTCAGCCGTTACACGAGTCATTAGAGGTACTCATCAAGAGTAGCATGCAGCAAGGAATGAATAATTTCGTAGATGTTAGGACTCTGTGTTTCAGAAGCAGCGGTACTATATAGAATGACTGTCGAGAGAAATTCTCATAAATTCATACATCAAGTAGGTATAAAAAAAAATTTAGTGTGAGTTACTTCTGAAATGACCCGCGTATTTAGACATGTTGGTTTGGAGCTCTGTGGTAATTTTTTGCTAGACAGGGGCTAAATCGACCGGGATCTACAGCTTAACGTCTATTCCGAACGGCTATGATAATCCCGATTGCAATATTTACGTTTTATTTTTTTTACTTGCAATATGGTACTTCGCTAAGCATTTGAAACATCTGCCCACTTTACGTAACGAATTCTTTTTTTTTTCATCTACGCTCATCGAACACTGGTCGGGCGTATGTTCTTTGCTGTTGCAGAATAAGCAATTTTGGTTTCCTGTGTTTGCATTTTCTGAGGCAGCGGCGGGTAGGTTATTTCTTTCGACTCTATTCGCAATTTCTTTATGCCGTGGGTAAATTAATTTCAATTCAGGGGTTGGGCAAGTTGTCGTAAAGGGCCTGTCCTGACTTTATTTGGTTTGGACGTGAATTCGTATTTTATTTGTGGTAGTACATTTTATGTTTTCTAATTTAACGTCGCAACCGGCGCCTAACTTGCTATCTTAGTCTACCATCTTCGAGACCTCCCATGTAGACCGCACACCTACCTCCTATCCGAAATCAATGTAATGAAGCAAGCCTTTGATTTTAAATTCTTTCTACATTTAATTTTCTTCTTCTTAAAATTGAAGGCGCATCATTACATATGCCCCTTCCTCCAAAAGAAAAGTTGATTCTACCATAATAGCAAACAAAAACCTCATATGCTCCCCTTCCTCGCAAAAAGTTTACAAAACACCTAAATAACTATATATACCAATCATCACAATCACCGTACAACATGATTATATAATTTGTCTTACCATGGACCATCATAATTTACTAGACAACATCATGATTCTGCACCTAATATTTCTTAAAAATCATAAGGAAACAAACAAAATAACAAAAACACCTTCTTCGGGATACATCCACTGTCTTCCTTCATAGGACCTATACCTCTACATTAGGTAAAAGAAAAAATATTTTCATATGTAAAGTCCTGGAACTGAAAATGTTACTCTCTGAAACCAAAACATGTATTTCACTAATATAAGTTCGTCAGACACTAGTTCATGACAGTCCTGCTCGAAAAAAACGTCATCTCATGGAATCTAAGTAGTTACTTCGTAAATCATCAAAGTTCTTTACAGCATATCGATACAAAGTCCGTCACTCGTTCAGTAAACTTATAACTTTAACACATATCTAAAGGTATCCACGATTGAGTTGAAACACATTTTGAAACGTTCAGTCCCAATACAATATTTACATATCATTATTACATTTGTAACAAAAGACACAATTATTTCTTCCTACAATTTTCATCTTGCCAAATTATAACTTACTTAGTATTTGTCACTCACTATACTAATTCACAACAATTACTCTTAAAACATATTAACTAATTGATTCTACTTGTATATTTGCCACTTAACATCATATAGCAAAATTTTACACACACAACATAAAAATTTTATTTTATTTTATTTTCATCAAATGTATATCTTTTCCAAAACACTTTTCACCAAACTAGATTCGTATCTGTGGTAATTCAATATTCACCACTCACCATCCTATCATTTCATTCTAAAATCATTTATTTTTATTTAAAAAAAAACACAAACTATTTATATTCCCCATTTTTGCAAAGAGACTAATAATTAAGACGCGGTGAGTTTCTACAGTATTCCGCACCTTCCCCTTACAAAAAAAAAACCAATTCTTTAACCACAACTCATTTATCTGTTCAAAACGTATTTTCTCCCACTAGCCGAGTTTTGCACACAAACCAGTTTCCTTTCACTCCAAAATCTGTACTACCTCATTCCTTTGGATGATCACGGATTTTCGTCTCCCGTCACCGCTTTAGGGAGGGGGGGGGGGGGGAGAGGGCTCACATTTTCGACTAGACCGTAAACCCTGTACTGCTCTCTACTCTATTGTCAACGAAGCTCTTTTCTCCTTGGGGAGGGAAGGAAAACGCCTTCAACCTCCAAAATCGTGGACGAATGCACGGTGTCTCACAATGAAGCATCTCCTTCCTCTCTGGTTAACAAAACCTTCACCTCTCATGCCATTGCGCTTTTAGTAAACAAAACTCTCCCACATATTTACTGACTGTAATATCTACCTCACATATCCTCACCCATAATTCTATAATTATAACTACACGTTTACACATTTGTAAGCAAAATCCTATCTAAACTTTTAACTCCTCAAATTTCTTTTAACCTACGTAAATTTCATGTTCATAGCTCCTAATTACATAGACAAACTATATTTCAAAGTATTTAATCGCTTACTAACACTTTTCTCAACATTCTCACGCAAAATCACTTAAGTTTACACACCATCATTATTTTCTTAAACTTAAGCTTACTACCTACTTTGACTTTCTAAAATTTTTGCCTGTACCCTATCTCCTGCCAAAATTTTATTTTCCATAATCTCACTCTGGGTTTGGTGTGGTCGTCCGACTTAGTTTTTAATCTCGGTCTCGCATCTCTCCATTTAATTGTTTGTCTAACTTTTACCTTGCCTCCCATCTTTTTAAACGTTTCAACACCTGTATTACTTTTAGTCATTTCTACGTTACTTGTCTTATCTTTGCTATGCCTCTGGTTTCTTACAACTTGTACTGTGTGAATTTTTATATTTCTGCTCCTCTCAGCTCTAAAATCGCGAAATTTGGTAATTGAACCCATCAACAACATATAATTATCCTTTATTTTCTGAACATCTATTTTCAAATCCATTCTATCATTTATTGAACCTAATTTGTTGTCTCCACTAATCGTATTTACTGTATTTTGCACTTCATAACTTTTTATTTCATTTTTTTACGCAAATCTTTATCCTTTTTATCTTTTACTCGAAAATCAATCTCATTACTAATTCTCTCCGCAGTTTGCAATTTTATTGGTTTCATTTCCACCTCAAATTCGCGATATCCGGTAGTTTTACTCACTTCTTTTTCCCCATTAATCATCATCGCATCAATTTTCCCTGTTTGTATCTTTTGATCACTTATCACCATACCTGTTTGATCTACACTTTTCCCATTTTCCTTCACTGACCCTCTTTGACCTAAATTAACAATTTCATTTTTGGTCTCTACTTTATTTTGTCTTTGATCGCCACTAATTTTACAATTTCGATCTGCTTTCATCCTATTTTCCTTCAATGACTCTATTTGTTGTTTATTATTAAATTCATTTGGGGTATTTTCCGACTCATAATCATTATTTATTTCCGCCGTGTTACGTCCTATCATTATTTGATTCGCCTTCGCGTCTAGTTTAATTTTTGTCACTAAATCAATCGCTTGAGTCGTTTCTTTGTTCACACTCTCACCCTTTCCCTCAAAAATTTTAATTTTCTGCTCCTGACTATTTCTTTCATCCGATTTTATTATCATAGAATTATTCTCTCTGTCTTTGTCCTTTTGATTTGTCTCCGAATTTTTGTCTTTTTGAATTTCCGCCTCAATATTTAGTTTATCACTCTCCACTTCAATATTTAGTTTATAACTCTCCCCCTCAATCATTAGTTTATCATTCTCCATATCAATATTTAGTTTATCACTCTCTACATCAATATTTAGTTTATCACTTTCTACATCAATATTTAGTTTATCACTCTCTATTTCAATATTTAATTTCTTTTCATTTCGCTGCTCCTCGTCTTCAATCGTAACTCTCTCTATCACCTGCGATTCCGCACTATCCATCTTTATACCATAAAACTCCACAAACTTTTTCATTACTACAACTTCCTCCTCTTCAATTCCTTCTAATAAATGCCATATTTTTTTCGCTTTGCCCGTTAATCGAGAGTAGAACCATAGTCTCTTAGCGATCTCAGACCACTTCAACTCACTCGCTGTCTGATTAAATTTTCTAAAAAATTTCTCAAAAACATCCTCCTTCTCTCCACTAAAAGTTGGGATTAACGAGTCTATAGACCGGGATCCCGTATTTATTGCCATTTTAGCCAGTTCTTCTTATCTTAAATCCCCTATTGCTACTCTTACAAACATCTAATTATTATTGACATACTTATCTAAATTCTCAAAACACTGATTTCCCCCAAAATACAAATATGCACAATCAATATATAATTATCACAAAATTTAAATATCTATATCACAACTCAATTCAAATATACTATTATATTTGCACACTCTTAACTTTTCATCAATTATATTATGCACAATCCTACTAATTACTACTCAAATAATCAAATGCTTGTACTTAAATCAAATATCATATAACTATAACTTCTCTTTCTCTTCATACAAAACACTTCTACATTTCAAAATATCTCTCAAATCTCTTTCTACTGATTTTAATGAAGTTACACACTCTCAACTAGTCAAAACTTTTCATTAAATATTCCTTACATTAATTAGTTATCAAAAAAAAAAAAACTAAACACCTCTATCTATCTACTGAAATCAATATAAGTTCTTATGTCACAAACTAGTTCTAAACAATTCAAACAATTTCTGAAACTTCGTCTTAATTCAACTCAATTACTTTAAATCATCTATCAGTAAACACTTCAAACATATATCAGTATTAATTTTTCTTATTTTTATCTAAACCACTTCAAATCAAACTTGTTTCCAAAAATACTCCTCAATATGCAAAATATTAATAAAATGTAATATATCGAAACACATGTACCAAAATCAATCAAATATATAAGCAAAACCAAAATACACTCAATAATACCAAATAACACTCAATACTTGTGGCAAATACACATTTAAATTTCAAACATCGCGCGCTTTCAAAATAAATTTTAATGCGCGGCTCCCTTCACCTTGAAAAACAAAAAAAAATTTTATCTCTAAAGTCCCTAACACACCATGAGATTTAGTCACGTCCACTATTGAACAAAAAAAATTTTTTTTTTTTTTTTACGCAAAAAAATTTTCACGATTCCAGCCTAACACAAATTATTTTTTTTATCCTGGTCGGAACCATTTGTCGTAAAGGGCCTGTCCTGACTTTATTTGGTTTGGACGTGAATTCGTATTTTATTTGTGGTAGTACATTTTATGTTATCAAAAGGGGTAGTTGGGTGCGTTGTGTTTAGGTATTTGGTTGAATAACACTCCAGACTCTGGACATGATTGGCCTACGAACAGATTATAAAATCTTAACCTACAAACTTTCTTTAACAAATAACGGAAATCAACTCATTGACGAAAGCAAGTTTTCCTTAACACAAAAATTATAGTTTATTTACAATTACATATTATTTACAGTTTATTTAAAAAAAGAAAATTGTTTATGTTCATATCATCAATCTTTACATCTTATCGTTTACCTACTACTTTACGAGGTGCAGGGAGCATACTGAAAAACTACTCATACACAAGTATTTATCTATGACCCTAACTTTCCTTTTCCGCACTCAAGAATTAAATTTTAAATGACCAGGGACTGAATGTATCAAAAATTATATTTCACTCACTCTATTTCGCAGGGGCAGGATAATCATCGAAACAGCAGGGGTGCGGTTCTCTCCCTCCGAATCGCACGTTCACTTTATTGAATATCAGCTCGCTGTGGTCTGGAAATTGGGGGGTCTTGCTTCACAGGAACGTCACTGCTTCTTCCTTATGCCTTCCGTATTTGGTCTCCGGAATTCGGTGAAGTGTAGCCGCTCTCTTCTGGATCCGGTGCTCGATATTTTCTTGGATCCTGCGAGTAAGGTCCGGGAACTATGTCGACCGGTTGTCCTTCTGCCTCGCAAGTCTGGTCCCCTCCAACTAGGAAAGTAGGATCGAGCCAACTCGCCCCGACCAAAACTCTAACGCTTCTCCCTCTTGACTCTTTTGTTACGTCATCTTCTACGCAGCCGATGGCCCCCCCCCCACATCGATCACTTACGCCGCTCTCATATATCAGTACAAAAGGGCATTCTAATTTAACGTCGCAACCGGCGCCTAACTTGCTATCTTAGTCTACCATCTTCGAGACCTCCCATGTAGACCGCACACCTACCTCCTATCCGAAATCAATGTAATGAAGCAAGCCTTTGATTTTAAATTCTTTCTACATTTAATTTTCTTCTTCTTAAAATTGAAGGCGCATCATTACACAAGTTTTACTTTGCTGCTGTACATTTTGATCCAAAGAAAATGTGTGCTCGTGGGACTCTATTTCTTTCCTGGAATAATTAAGAATATCTGTAATTGAAGTATCACTTTCTGAATCTTTTCTACGGTTATATTTTAGAACTAAATCATGTGAAGTAGAAGAGGACACAATAAACAGCCACACCAGTAACCTTAATTGGACCGGGGACTTTCAAACTCGTTATTTTTAATTTTCAATTTTTAACTCTAAATACCAAATGAATGTAATTAATCTTTTTTACTACTTTGAAGACACTTACAGAAGGTCGTTCGCACTTTATGGAAACGATTTTGATAGTTAAGTTTTATGTATAAATGCCGAATTTTATGCCTTGATTTGCTTCTATCAGATAGCCATGGTTCCTGACAATAGCTCTAGCTCGAATTTTCCATGAAAGTAAATTTTTGCTTGGTACTGTCATGTCAGTTTTACCTCATTCCTCTTGAACCGTTTTCCAAAGTCCGTTCAGAGTTCTTGGATGCCGTTTTCCTAACTCTCATATTAAAAAACCGAAATCGCAAAAGTCCATCGGAGAAGAGTCGGGTAATTTTACAGGTATTTCATTAAATGGGATACATTTCATTCCTGTTTCTGATTCTTTCTTTGCTAAATAAGCGGCAGTTGATTTAGACGTGTGACTAGAGGCTTTGTCCATAAGAAGCTTAACCTTATCAATGTCCTTTCCATATAAGGCCGGAATTTCTTCAAAAATTGGTTCTAAAATATTCTGTTGATAGTAGAGGGAATTAATTCTCTTTTTACTTGAGACTTTCTTGATTTTTAATTTACCGTCGTAACAAAATCCTGCAACTATCGTGAATCCCTTTTGGAACTTTTCTGTACACTGACGAAGCCATTTCGTACGGTCATTCCCGTCAGTTGAGCAATAGAAAATTCATCTTTTTTTACTACAGTCACTTAAATACACCCATGCCCCATCGAGTGTTACCACAAATTTTCATTTTTCAGCAGCTAGGTGTTTTTCATATAATTTTCTACAATTAGTTTTTCTTTCAGCAATATGCTTTGACAAAAGCAGATGAACTTTAGGTTTAAACATCTTTTTTAACTTCAAATCTTTATGAATGATTTTACTTACAGTGCCAGAAGACATTCCTAGTTTCGATGCAATGGATCTTTGAGTCGGCGTATATTTTTTTAGGATCAGAGACCTCACTTTCTTTATATTTACCAGCGTTCGAACAGTCTTAGGATGAGGTTTAGTGGTCATGTTTTCATTTTTACTTTCAGTTAGACTTTTTTTCCCTTTCAAATTTATTATATTATAAATACCTATTTTTGAAATGCCATAACCGAAATTTTTACAGCGCTTTATAATTTGTTAAAACAGATATTTCTCCTCGGAAAATGCATTTGCGTAACCTTCGAGCCATCTATCAAACTTAGGAGCCATTTTCAAAATAAATCTTTTATTTTACATTCCAATCAAAGCAAAACAATAGCAGACGATTATTCTTAAGTTCCCAAATATTTATCTCAAAATGCAAACGCCAAAAACAAATTACAAAATCGTTTCCATAAAGTGCGAACGACCTTCTGGAGAATTGCTAAATAAGTATTTAGTAACAGAATAAGGTATTTTTATAAAAGATTTTTGGCTTTATGCTGACATGTTTCAAAATGCTCCCACCGCAATACATGTCATTTAAAAAACTCAATTTTTTTAGGGATTTACCATATCAATATATAAACAAAACTATGCACCGAATTTTATTTGTATGAATCAAAATCCATAATTATATAATAATTAAATATACATTTTAATTTTCAAGTTTTCGCATCTTTTTACTTCATTTCACGGTGCATAAATTTAGCAAATGTTTGTGGTTTCAAAGAATTATGCAACGTTTTGTGACAAACACTTCCACTGACAGTCCTGAGAAATTTGGAAGAAATTAGAAGAAAATTAACACGCATGGAACATTTCGAAACAGTCAATCACAAGAAAAATATAAAAGTGAGAAAAACAGTTTTTAAGTTTAACATAACCCAGAAACAACTTATTTTAAACCGACATCACATGTAATCATAATTTCAATATATTTATTAATTAAATTCATAATATTTATAATATTAATTTTAAAATTTTATTTTGAAGTAATTTAAATTTTACTGAGTTTTTCCACAACTTTTGAAAACAAGTCTGAAGTACCTTTGATTTAAATCAAATCAATTATCAAAATAATCCTGCAGTATATGATGTTCCTTCATTGTGCAATTGCCTTTTTAAGATTTTTTGATTTTTATAAGCATTTTTCTGGGTGGTTTTATTCCTATGCACACCTTGTTTTAGCCGCGGCTCATCTTTTTTCAACAAACTTCGACTTCTTGAAAACTGTTAAACTTGCTTCACAACCCATATGCAACTGGCTTATGGCACTTATTGCAGCAAGTTCTAAAAGCTTCCTGGAAATAAATGTTTCCTTTGGGCAGTATTTCCATATAATACTGTCTGCGCTTTCATTGGAATTCTGAGTTTTCACAGCGGTACATCTGTTTAGAATTTCATCACTAGCAAGCCTCTGGTCTTTGAGACTACATCCTCTGATAGTTTTGTCTTCATTTCATTATGGTCAGGAATTTCTGAACCCTCTGCTAAAGCTCGACTATAAAAACATCATGACTGAGAACCTGAAGGGCATTTTTGGTGCTGAGGTTTTTTATTCGTTGACATGCTGTGATAAGGAGATGCAAATATTGCAACTTCCATTTTATTTACATCAGGTATGTTATCTTTAATGGCTTTCCTGTAATAGTTAGTTAATTTAGTTATTGCCTTTCTTCTTTCCCCGCAGGCATACACCTCTTGTTCTCCACTCTTTCAATTTATTACTCAGTGCAGTACCCATTATTTTAGCCACCTCATTAATATATTCTTCTTTTATAACTGTTTTGTCACCATGAATTTTTGATTTTGACAAACGTAGGAATGTCTTTGAGTCTCCATCTGATAGAAGCACTGTATAACGCATTTTACAACGTGCAATTGATCTTTTCCACAATATTTCAGCTTCAAACATTTCCATAGAGCCAGATGAGTCATCATAATTTTTCTCACGTACCTGAACTTGTGTGAGCTTCATACCAAATAAGAAATTCAGCAGAGTTCTTCCCTAAGTCAGTTGCTGTTTTGACGCAGTCTTCACAATACTTTGGTACGACTTCAAAGTCGATAACAATGCCTGTCAAAATGTCAACGACACATCCAATGCAATATAAGTAACTCTGCCCTCGTTTTCGCCACGTTCCATCATAAGACACGCCTATGTCAATGACATCTTCGTCACATGTGGGATCAAGTATTTTATGGTGACCTCTCGCTATTTCTCGTGCTTTTTGCAAAACTGTTTCCTTCATAATTTTACTTTCCTCGACAAGCTGAAAAACATGCTTGTCAAATGTTTTTCACAGTTGTGTCAATTTCTTTATTCAGCTCTCTTTCATCTTTAATTACACCACAAATTCCTTTATGAATTTTCTTTGTCAATTAGCAGAGCTAAAGAATTTTCAATTGCGGGGTCTTCATTATTAAGTTCTATATTTTTATTAATCGTATTCATTATTTTCGTTACAGAGGCCTCTGTTCTTAGAGATAATTTAAATTTTATCCATATTAAGAATCCAAGCGGCCCCACGTTGGGCGCCACAAAATTGTGTAGAATGATAAACCCTACTTCCAAATCTTCGTCATTACGTAAGAGAGATCCACTTACCTTCTGAGTTCGTGCCAAGGGCAGTTAGTTCTCAAATCTAATTCCGAAATTCGGACTCGAAAAAAATCTATAACTAACAGTTAAACAAGCATTTAACTACACGAACACGCTATAATTAAAACTAAACTAATAATTACATACAAAGGCGTTCTACATTTATAGTATACGAGTTCCCTCTACCATCGTTCAGTTCCCTTTCGGATGTTGTCGATGTTATAAAGACGCTCAGATCTGCACCCCCTATCGGTCCGCTGGGGCTGCAGGAACAGCGCGCGCAACTCGATTTAGGGAAATTACAAGCATTGGGATCTGGTGGCTGGGCGAAAGGTAAGACTGTACCATGAAGCTACAGAAGTAGCTCAGTGTTAAAAATGTGTCTCAAATTTGATCACCGCCACTAGATGGCGCGCTCTCACAGCTCAGCGCTTTGACACGGAAACCAGAATATATTTGTTTCGTATTTTTCAAGACAAAACATGTTCTTTTTTAAGTGCGTATTTAATATGAATTCATTTATTCAACTTAACTTATATATATATATATATATATATATATATATATATATATATATATATATATATATATATATATTTATATATATATATATATATATATGCGGGGTGCAACCTTTAGATTAGCTTAACTTGTCGTCTGCTATAACAATCTAGGACGCCACATTTAATACAAGTCTCAGGATGACTCATAAATAGTCTCTCACGAACAGTAACAATAGACATCCACAGTTCACACATATAATATTTAACATATGATAGTTGACCTTTCAGTAATGACGATATTGCTAAGCACTCTACCACTTGGGCTTCTGAAGTCACTCAGACTTCCACAGCACGGGACCTTACTATCGCTTCCCTTCGGCCCGTAGCTTCAAGCTAGGCCCAATTCTCGGGGTCTCTTTCCCCGTTCTCTCTTAGGAGCTCCCTCGTTTAACACTAGCGCACGAGAGCCTCTGGCCTGCGTCGCCTCCAAAGCTTATCTCCCTCAAACACTTTCTCCCAGTTCATCTACCGAAATCCTGGTAGCGCTGTTGTCGCATAGCGTACCCTGCGGCATATACCTTATAGCCGGAGCCCAGGTATAGTACAATCCCCATAGCTCGGCCGTCCTGACAATGCTGACGTCCTCGGCAGCGTTATGCCTTATCTTTTAACACACGCAATAACACAGACGAACCAAGAACAATGAAGCAAAAGAAAGTAATACGTTGTTTACAGTCGGTCGTGGCTCTTTTCTGAACGTCTAGTTAGAGCCAGTGAACTACGGTTCACTGTAATACTTAAAAAACACAAGTGCACCACGTTTAAATTCCGATGCCCAATTCGTTTTTAACTGCAACACTTAAGTTGCTCAAAACACCAATGAAACACTCTGTTACACCAAGTTTGTGTTTAAATGCATATTTCGTCACTTAATCATAACACTATCAAGCATACACTCACAACAAAAAAAGCACTTCGTCTTTCGTGTATCGGTGATACTTGGAGCTACCATAAGGGCCAAACAAAACCCTTGACTGCCATATCGCCCTTTACAACATTTGATTGATGCGCATTCTCAGCTCTTTACGCTGACACTTTCCTTTCGCACACTTGGTCTTGACTATTACCAAACACACTTGAAATGTCCGATCACCAGCGGAGCACACTTTTACAGGTGGATTGCCAAAGTCCGAAGAAGTTTGAAGTATGATAATGATCACTATTTTGTACTCTTGAGAATACTGATTTACCCTTTTTACTCCTGGAAACTCACCACAAGTTTTCGCTACCATTTCCAAATCTGTAGCGTTTACACTACGAAGCTCGCAATCACTGAGAATCGCTTTTCCACTAAAATTTATCGGCAATTCAAAATCTGTAGCCATTGCGCTACGGTCAGCAAAATCACTTTTCTCTTTCAAACAGATTCCTTCCATTATCTCGAACACACCCCTTTTTCTTTCCTCGTCATTCTTCAAAACATAGGGACTATCGTTTCTCTCTACGGAGATCTCGTCGTGGGGTGGTATTGTAAGTTCGATGACCTCTGTCATACACAGAGGGTGAAAGTGCGCAAGCTTTTTCCCTGTCTCACCGCTTTCTCCGCCCTCAAATATCGGGGGAGAATCTCCACCCTTTCTTCTGGTTTCACATTTCAGCGGGGCATCGCTTTTCTCCCTCGGAGTCGGTGTCGAAAGTTCGCTGAACTTTGAAGAAGGCAATTCTCCGTTCCTTCTAAACTGAGATAAGGGTGTGGGGTTCACATATTCCCGCTGTTGGCTTGGGCCATTTTCTTCCTCACTTTGTTGATTCGCACTCACGAAAACAACATCAGATACACGAAAATATCTCTTTTGGTGGCACAGAGAATTTTCTGCACCTTTGTCGATACTAAGTACAGACACACTATCCGAGACTATTTTAGGCGACTCTATTTGCACAGAAACGTCAATTTTCGACAAGCTACTCTCTCTGTTACTATCACTCCACACACTTTCATTTTTGGCTGGTATTCTTACCAGTCTGCGTTCAATCTCAGCTATGCTGGCTTCTATTTTTTCTATCCTCTGCTCTCTAGCTTCAAACTCAGCATTTCCGGCTGCAATTTTGCGTTCAAACTCAACTTTCTTGGCTGCAATTTTTTCCAAACTCTGTTTTTCGGATTCTCGCTCTTCCCTCTCTTCGTTAATCGAATTAAGAAGGTTCCCGGTGTAAACATCATTACAATCCGATGTTTTAAACGGGGTGATTAATTGCTCGATATCTGGGTTATCTGGGACCTCTAGGCACAGTTCGTCGACTAGAGTCACCAGGTCTATTATTCTCGCTTGCTCCAGGTACGCCATCTTAGAAAATTTTTCCACTTACGTCAGATTCTGCGTCTTATCCGTTCAGTTCAGGAGCACACAGTTCTAGCTCACCAATTCACGCTTTAAATTGGCAAATGTCACACAGTATCACTTAGAACAGTTCACTCCGTTCGTGGCACTTCACGCTTTCACAAGTTTGTCACTCACGTTCACAACACTTTTAACTTCTGCCGCTACTTTATCGCACTTCTCACTTTGTGGGATCACTTATCGCTCTTCTGGCACCACTATGTGGGGTGCAACCTTTAGATTAGCTTAACTTGTCGTCTGCTATAACAATCTAGCACCCCACATTTAATACAAGACTCAGGATGACTCATAAATAGTCTCTCACGAACAGTAACAATAGACATTTATTTACTTGACACCACAGTTCACACATATAACATTTAACATATGATAGTTGACGTTTCAGTAATGACGATATTGCTAAGCACTCTACTACTTGGGCTTCCTGAAGTCACTCAGACTTCCACAGCAAGGGAGCTTACTATCGCTTCCCTTCGGCCCGTAGCTACAACCTAGGCCGAATTCTCGGGTCTCTTTCCCCGTTCTCTCTTAGCAGCTCCGTCCTTTAACACTAGCGCACGAGAGACTCTGCCCTGCGTCGCCTCCACAGCTTATCTCCCTCAAACACTTTCTCCCAGTTCATCTACCGAAATCCTGGTAGCGCTGTCGTCGCATAGCGTACCCTGCGACATATAGCTTATAGCCGGAGCCCAGGGATAGTATAATCCCCATATATATATATATATATATACACTCAAGAGCCAAAACATTATGACCACCCCTACATTTTGCAATGAATTCGCCTGGATGACGTGGAAGGCACGTGATCAGGTGGAAGTGGTATTTAACTGCTGCTGGAGAGTCTGAAGAATCATTCTTTCACTTACTTCTGTGTGTGATGGGAAAGGCTGCGGATCTAAGCGACTTTGATAGAGGGCAGATTGTAATGGCTCGAAGGCTCGGAACAAGTATTTCCGAAACTGTACGACTCGTGGGTTGTTCACGACCTACAGTTGTTAGTACTTATGCAAAGTGGATGAATGACGATGAAACCAGCAGTAGACGACATGGTGTTGGACGTCCACACGCTATCAAAGAAAAAGGTCGTTGGAGACTGTCTCGCATGGTGAAGCAAAACCGGAGCCAGACAGTGGCTCAGCTGACAGCCCAATACAATGCAGGGCCAAGTAGAATAGTATCGCAGCACACTGTTCAGCGGACACTGTTGGATATGGGGCTACGCAGCAAACGTCCCCCTCGTGTGCCTTTGCTGACCAAGCGTCATCGCCAACTGCGCCTGCGCTGGGCCCGGGAACATCGCGACTGGTCCATGGATCAGTGGGAGAGAGTTACCTGGTCAGATGAATCACGGTTTGTCATTCATCACGCCGATGGCCGTGTCAGGATACGCCGTCTTCCAGGCGAACTGTTGCTCCCTCAATGTACAGTAGGTCATACACAGGCCGGTGGTGGCGGTATTATGCTTTGGGGACGTTCTCTTGGGCGTCTCTGGGACCCGTGGTGTTTGTAGAGCAGACCATGAATGCTACAGGGTATCTGAATATCATTGTGGACCAGTTGCACCCTTACATGGCCTCTGATTTTCCAGCTGGAAATGGAATGTTCCAACAGGACAACGCCCCGTGTCACAAGGCTAAAATTGTGTTGGAGTGGTTCCAGGAACATGATGCTGAATTCCAGTTAATGTCCTGGCCGCCTAACTCACCGGATCTCAATCCGATAGAACACATTTGGGATGTCATGGGACGGCAGCTCAGAGTTCAAAGACCACCAATTCGCAATATCTCGGATTTGCGTGACCGTTGCTTAAACATCTGGTACAATCTGTCTCCGGCCACCTACCAAGGACTTGTGGCATCCATGCCAAGGCGGGTTGAAGCTGTGTTGCGCGCCAAAGGTGGGCCAACTCGTTATTGACAGGTGGTCATAATGTTTTGGCTCTTGAGTGTACATTGCAATATTGCACTATTTACATTATTCCTAGTTGTCTTGAGCCGGTAAAATACAAATTTCTCCAATGGCTCGTGTGAAAATACCTGTAGCAGTTTTCAACTTTACAACACGAATCTTGCCATCAGCCCCTGGAATTACCTCTAACACCCTTGCAAGGGCCCACTTACAAGGAGGTAAACCATCTTCCTTCATTAGAACTAAAGTCCCGATTTTAATATTGTTTTTGTCAAACTGCCACTGTTCTTATGTCTTTGTTGTAAATGATTAAGATAGTCGCACTGCCAGCACTTCCAAATAACTTGAACATACTTTTTCATCTGCTGCCAGCGGGATAATTTATTATCTGCTAAATTAATAATCTGCGGTTCAGGTATCATAGTAATTGGTCGTCCGATTAAGAAATGTGCTGGAGTCAACACTTCAAACTCATTTATGTCTGACGACAATGGTACTAAAGGACGCGAATTTAAAATACCTTCTACCTGAATGATTATCGTTTCGAATTCCTCTAATGTTAGTTTGCCTAAAGTTCTTTGTAGGGGATGTTTAATTGATTTTACACCCGCCTCCCATACACCGTCAAAATTGGGAGAACGTGGTGGTATAAATTTCCAGTTAATGGATTCAGTCGAATAAAAGTCTGCTAATTTTGAATCTGGAGTTTGAACTAAATTTTGTAAGCGCTTCAATTCCGAATAGGCCCCCTTGAAATTTGTGGCATTATCAGACATGATTGTATCTACTTTACCCCTACGGGCACAAAACCTCTTCAGAGCTGCAATGAAGGCCTCTGAAGTAAGATCGCTTACTGTTTCCATGTGAATTGCCTTAGTAGCTAGACAAATGAATATCGCTACATATATCTTATGAAAAATGCCCTTTCGCTGGTTACGAAATTTTATTTGAAACGGTCCGCAAAAGTCTACTCCCGAATTTAGAAATGGGGGATTTGGAGTTACACGTTCGGATGGTAGATTGCCCATCAGTTGATCTACTACCTTAGGCTTATTTTTAAAACATATTAAGCAATCATGAACTACCTTTCGAGCAATCCCTTTACCGTTTATGGGCCAATATCGTAAACGAATTTGATGCAACAAACCTTACGCACCAATGTGCAAATAATTCTTATGATAATATTCAAATATTAATTTTGTTAATTTATGACTACTTGGCAAAATTATTTGGTGTTTAGACTCAAAGGGCAAACCTGAGTTTTTAAGTCTGCCGCCAACTCTCATAATGGAGTCATCATCTAAGAAAGGATCAAGTGATCTTACCTTGCTTGCTGGGGATACATTATGACCCCTTTTTAACGCAGTAATTTCGGCAGCGAACTCACCAGCTTGAATACCCCTAATCAAAAATATTGTGCTTGCCTGGATTTCCTTACTGGTTAGGTGTGGGCTGCTAACCTCCTTTCTTCGCATCTTATTTACAAACCTGAAAATATAACTACAAATTCTAATTAGTTTAAGAAAATTATTAGAACGATTGATTAAGGAATCTATCAGATCACTGGCTGAGGTCTGCAGTGTAAGGTTCACCAGTCCTTTCAATTCCTTTTCATAGTCGTTGTCCATACAGGTAGGTAAGTCTCTAGGTAAATCTGTGGGTAACTCTTGCAGAAGAAAGTCGGGTCCGTACCACCATAAGGTGTTCCCTAAGAGATTGCTGGCATCTGAACCTCTGGAGAGAATATCCGCCGGATTGTCTTCGGACGAAACATGTCTCCAATCATAACCCTTGCTCAGCGACTGAATCTTTGTAACCCTGTTGCTCACGAATGTCTTTAGCTTATGAGGCTGAGTGTTTATCCAAGCTAAGACTATGCTTGATTCTGTCCATAATATGACTTTGTCAATTGGTATGCAAAGAATACATGTGGTCCTTTTGACTAATCTTGCTAGCAATAATGCCGCGCAAAGTTCCAGACGGGGAATGATTAGTGTCTTCAGAGGAGCCACTCTGGATTTGCTACAAAGAAGTTTTGTTAGAAATCTTCCAGACTTAGAGTAGCATCTTATGTACATTGAAGCACCGTAAGCCCTCTGACTAGCATCTGCAAAGCCATGGACTTCTATCTGGATAGCATCCTCAGTAAGGACATATCTTGGAATAGTCATTTTATTTACCTCTTCTAACTTTAGAAGAAATTCCTTCCATTCCTTGAGTAAATTTGTTGGCAACAGATCATTCCAATCTAACTTTTGTTGCCAAAGGCTCTGCAAAAACATTTTTGCCTTTGTCACTACTGGTCCAATTAGACCTAAAGGGTCAAATAATCTGGCAATAGCTGAGAAAACTTCTCTTTTTGTGTAAACGTCCTTATGCTCGATGTTTACTTTGAAGTTAAAATAATCAGATTGAGGTTGCCAAAGCACTCCTAATGCCTTTTCAGAAATTTGTTGAGAAGTTTCCGTAAATGAATAATCTGAACTTTAAGCATGTTGTAACAGTTGTGGATCGTTGGAAATCCATTTATGCAGCTCCATTTCACCCCGTTTTAAAAGCCGAATAAGCTGGGATTGTAAAATCTTGGCTTTCTCCAAAGTATCAGCTTCACTTAAAAAGTCATCCATGTAGACATCTCTACAGGTAATTGCAGCAGCCTCAGGGAAATTCATACTTTCTTCCTCCGCTAAGGCCTTTAACGTTCTCATTGCTAGAAATGGAGCTCTAACCGTTCCGTATGTAACGGTGCATAGATTATAAATTTTTACTGGTGCGTCTTTACTTGACTTCCAAACGATGCGTTGAAGGTCTCTCTGTTTCCGATCTATCAAAATCTGTCTAAACATTTTTATTATATCCGCACTAAAGGCATATCTATGTGTTCTAGACCTATTGATCAAAGAGAAAATATCTTGTTGAATAGTCCCTCCATTTAGTAGAACCGAGTTCAGAGAAACACCACTAGTGGTTTTACATGACGCGTCGAAGACTACTCTTAAAGCAGTCGATGTCTTTTCCGGCTTGTACACCGCGTGATGAGGAATATAATAAGAGACCTCGTCCCCTTCATCGTGTTTAATTTCCTCCATATGTCTTAGATTCTCGTACTCCTCCATAAATTCCCTGTATAAATTTGCCATTGTTTTATTTTTATCTAGTCTATTCCAAATGGCGTCTAACCTTTTATTATCATTTTCTTTAGAATGCCCTAACAACTCTCTTGCACCCTCTTTTAATGGTAATTGTACTACGAATGTACCTGTCTCATCCCGCTTGTATGTTTTCAAAAAATGTTCTTCGCAGAACACTTCTTCTTCACTTTTTATTACATCCTTATTATCGCCTGGGATGGATTCTATTTCAAAGAATTTTTTAAATTCTAATTCTAAATTCGACTCCTTCAATAAACAACAATATTTTTGGTTATCGTACTGCGGTAGAGATCCAGCGATTAAATGCCCTAGACGACTTGCTTGCAATAATAATTTGCCATCTAGTGTTCGTGTTTGATCAGCCTCTAAAATTTCGAAAAATAATTGACTTCCAATCAACACGTCTATTTCCTTTGGGGTGTAGAAATTTGGATCCGCCAATTTAATAGATTGGGGAATAATTACGTTTGAAATATCCAATTTAGTTGTAGGAATTAAATCCGTTATTTTAGGTACCACTGCCATTTCTAAACAACGCGAAAATGTTTCATCTTTATTTGAAATCTCAGCACTCACTGTATACTGCGCCGAAAGGCCTACGCCCGAGATTCCAGAAATGTTTATTCTATTTGTTTTTAATTTTAACCCCTACCTGCGCGCTGCATTTTCTGTAAGCAGACATAACGAACTAGAAGAGTCTAAAAGGGCTCGCAATTTCACTCTTTCTCTTTGGTTGTTTTGAATGTAGATGTAAGCAGTGTTTAGCAAAACAGATTTATTGGCCGAACACGTCAAAATTGCCGACGTTGTTTGACCTTCGCTAACTGATTTCGGCTGAATCATTGAATCATGGGTTTCCGCTGAATCATCGTCCCTTGTTTTTTCGTCACTTGAGAGATGCAGGAGTGAATTATGTGCTTTATTACAGCCATTTATTTGGCATTTAAATTTGGACATACACTTGCCCGAATGAGAACGAAGACAGTTCTTACATAAATTATTACGTTTCACAACATCATTTCTTTCATTTACACTCATATTTTGAAATGTGATGCATTTGAACAAAGGATGTAAATTTTTACACAAAACACATGTCTTTGAATGAACTTTGTTTGTATTTACTACAAACGCTTTCGGTTTAACGGAGGAAATATTGCTCTTATTTATAGCCTTGTTAGTATGTGGCGAGCGGCTAATGCTTTCTAGCATCGCACTTCGTTTTTCCATGAAATTTATCAGTGAAGCAAATTCGGGAACGTCAGATGTCCTTAAAGAAAACTCGAATTGCTTTCTGGTTTCTCTATCTAATTTTTGAAGGATTATGTTTACTAGCAAAATATCCGATAACTTGTTTTGATCGTATTCTAACACTTTCAAAGCTCTTACATTTTTCTTAACGCAATCCACTAAAGAACGAAGTTCTCTTGCACATTCCTGGTTAATTTTTTCGTAATTAATTATCGATAAAATATGAAATTCCACGATTAACCTTTGATTTTGGAAACGCTCTTCTAGAGCTTTAAATAAGGATTCAAAACTATCATCTGACGATTCTAACAATTTTGCTTCCGATTTCAAGGATGCTCGAAGATAATATAATCTTTCAGCGTCTTTCAACTGAGTGTTGTTCAATATTAAATTGGTAAATTGGGTCTTGAAATTTGCCCAATCGGTGTAAGCTCCAGAGAAAACTGGATGCGGAATTTCTGGTAAGCGTATTTTTGAACCAATTGTACTTTCGGTTTCATTAGATTGATTTAAAACATTTAGAGCACTTTTTAAGGAATCAATCAAAAGGCGTATACTTACCTCTGATTTCTCGGGGCGATCCATTGAAAGATCAATATCTGATTCTACCTCTTGAAGTTCATCAAAATCAGGTATTTCATAATACTGCTCTCTTAATTCTTCGAGTCTCTTCTGATACTGCTCTATTCTCTTTAATTTAACTTCGAGCTCTGTTGTATTGGTATCCTTGGTTTCACTCTTTTCAGCAAAAAAACTCTCCAACTTGGTAATGTTGCCCTTTATACCGCCTTTGCATCTATTTAAATTTTCTTGAATGGATGAAGTGTCCATTTTCTTGGCTGAAGTGTCCGTGTTTTCTTTTTTCGTTTTATCCATAGTCTGGTTTAACCTCCGAGCTCCTAGGACCAAATGATCCTTCGTTGGATCTTATTTATTTATCTTGGACTGTACAATATTATAATTCGTCCCTGGTCGTTTGAATAACCGTTTATTAGAAAATTTTTTGAATTGTCACCGCTAAGTCGGGTAAACGATACAGATTACAATTGCGTCCCGCTTAGTCGGGGAGCGTTGATCATTCTGCGGTTTTACAGGATTTGGCCACACCTTCACCGTGGCGCTGTAGTCAACATTCCGAGATGGAACAATACCTTTCTAAACTGCACCTTAAGTTCTTCGTTGGTAATTATACCAATCAGTTCTTCTTGTAACATGACATCCATTTCTTCAATGTCACCGTATGGATTGATAATCCACTGTGATATTTCTATAGTCAATATATCTTCAAACCTAATTACTAAGTTTTTGTGAAGGACATTTAAATCGTGAACGTAGGCTGAAAGGCCATCATCCTGGCAGTTTGTCTGTACCAAATTGGGAAAATGGCAAGTTCAATATATGGCTACCTGCTGACCGTCGCTCTAACCGTTCCAGTTCAAAAGTCCATGATGTCGCAACACAAGTTACACGTACTGCGGCCGAAAAGTGATTAGATTTCTTACACAATTTTATGAAATATACATATAATTAGGAAATGTATCTATCTATTATAAGAAAGTACTCATATTACGGAAATACCTCCATAGGTACCATCTGTGTTAGGCGGATTATTACATTTACGGGAAACAAAAAATTTGGTGACGGCCTGTCTAAAGCGTAGACCCCCATTTACATCTCATGCACCCCCAATTTTCTTTTTCACTGGCATGGACCCCTTGCAACTATATATCGACCCTCAGGGGCCGATATAGACCACTTTCGGAATAACTGGGCTAGAGGAATGAAACTTTAAAACATCATCTGCGCTTATCCCGTACCAAATCGCATTCCTCAATGATTTGTGCTAGGGTAAGGGCCTGTTCACATAGGAGTCTGTAGCGTTGCGTTAAGGAAAAGATGACGTTGAGACGAAAATAAACCAATCATAGGCGTTAAAAATTTCCTTGCTAATCGTTTTGAGGCCTATGATTGGTTTATTTTCGTCTCAACATCATCTTTTCCTTAACGCAACGCACGGACTCCTATGTGAACAGGCCCTAAGTTTTGCTGCATTTTAGATTTCAGGAGGTGCAGAGATATAATATTGTTTAGTTTAAAACATCTTAATATTTTTCCTCTCTGGTCCTAACATTGCCTCTTCGACGTTAAACTTCGGTAATATATTCATTCTCACTAGTGGCAACGGTATCGCTTACGTTAGTTGTTTGTGTTGTCATTTGTCATGCATCAATAGATGTTATAGCTTCATGATTTTGCTTATTGTGTTCAATTCTCTGTAATCTAAATTATTTTTAAAAAAAAAAACTGTTCGCGACAAAATTTGCCACCTTTTAGAATGGATCATGTTCTGAAATAACATTGATCCAGGTGCAAGAAAAATAAACAGTGTTCAAGTAAGTTTAATTTTTACGTTATTATTTCTTTATTGTATGACAGAACTATTTTGTTAAGATGTTGAAAATGATATATATCATTTTTACATTTTACGCTATTTTTTTTTGAGTGAAGCTAAATGTTAATACAATACGTATACCTATTAAATCGTTAGGTACTGCCTGTTCTGCTATAGTATGTTATTTTCAGCAAATTAGTAGATTATTACTTTCCGGTCGATGTTGGCATGCTATTAAAATATACGCTTATCGATTTCAAGAGACTGCTAAAAGTTGCACTGATAATTTTATTTACAATTTTTATCTAAAATGTACTAATATATCATCATACAAGTCAGACATACCGTGTTTAGCAATTTTCCTGGTTATGAGTTATACAAAAGTTTTTGAACTGTTAATCATTCCGATAAAAGATAAAATATACCGGGAACAGATCCACATTCTGTGCCGTTTGGCGGGAAGTTGTCACACTCCACCAAGGGGAGTTCTCATTCAGGAAAATACTATTTCTTACTGTTTTAAAACTTTTAGCCTGACAATCGTCACTTTTTATGAAAATTCAACAATAAGCAGCTAATAAACAACATTAGAATATTTTAATGAAAAAATTTTGAATACAACATTTATCTGGAGTGAATAATTAAAATAGCCCAAATATTTCCAAAGTGTCCAAAATGTATCAATCAGTTTCAAAAAGTAGGTCAAAATTTAAATTTTTTTTAAAAATATGTCATTGGATGGAATTGAATCAAGCAATTAAGAATACTAGAATTTTATTTTCATAAAAATAATTAAAAGGTATAAATAAACATGTAATTACCTCAAGATAGACACGTAAGAATACAAACATTGCAAAAAAATAAATACAGTACATAAAATTTAGAAGTATATAGCAAGAAAATTTCAGGGTATATAGATGAATGAAAAAAAAGTTGTAACAATAGTATTACAGGCTAATTTTTAGAACAAAAATTAAAATTTAAAATATTTCCAAAGTATAAAATTAAATTTATAAAAGTATTAATCCAGATATGAATAACCAAGGGTAAGCTCTGATCTTCCTGATTGTATTCCTTGAAAAGAAAGAAAATAAAAATGTTTTAAAAAGAATTCAGAAGATTTTTCATTCACTGAACTTTTAATTTGTTATCTGAAGGTAATGACAAATATCATTGGCTAAAAACCTCTAAATGATCGTCATTCAGATTCGATTTATTAAAACTGAAAAAATACCAAGTGACATTTCTGAGATATAATCATTGACATTTGGTGATGTAAGCATGAAGCTTAGCTGAATCAGGATTGCAGAGTATTAAGCCATTAAACTGAATAATAAAACATTTATTATAAAGATTACAACCCACTATTTGCAGAACTTAAATAAAGGAACCACTTATGTAATCACCAAATTCGAGGCTATAAAAACACACAGCATTTTCCCCACTATTCATGTGTTTGGTGGTTTTTTAATGTCATTCCATGGTTAAAATATATTAAAATTGTTAAAACATCCAGTCTTATCGAAGTCAACAAACCATCATTTATGTGCTTTAAATTTATAAAACTTACAATGAAATTTATATGCACTGTTAATTTCATACAAAACTTATAGATAAATCTATTTAAATAATCAAATTTTCCACATTAATTATGAATTGGTATTAAATTAGAACTTTTATTTATAATGGTATTTGAAACTATTTTATTTTATTATGTTATTTGTTTTTGTATTCATTCAGTATTAACATTTTGGTGGCAAGATTTAATAAATAACATTCATGCCCATCTTTCATTACAACAGAGTTAACAGCAGCAGCATTAAATGTAATGCTCTTAAATATTCATAATTTTAGGTACATCATTCATTATAATATGCTTGTTTAAAGTTTTAAATCAATGCATTTCAAAGAGAATGATTTAAAGGTAATACTTGATATTTAAAATTGAAATTCTTATTAAGACAGAAATACATTATTTAACATTTTATAAAGGTATGCAATTAATATGTTTTATATAAAAATGTTTAATTCTCTCTACACCATGCATTCTAAAGATTTCTTCAGAAGAAACATTTCAAGATTTATAAAATCTGTTTAAACTGATATTTATGACAGCTTTGGTAAGGTTTTTCGAATTTTTTCATTGTAAAAATTATACTTCGGTCAGTTTAGAGCTAGATTTTAACTGTCTGCTCTTTTATGTGCATATTCATTATACTCAATAGATTATTTTATACTGGTAAAAGTTATAACTGTGTTCTTGCAGTTCATGTCTAAGGTAATATTTTAATATATATATTTTCGGTCCTTAAGATCAGTGTTAGCCAAACTGATGTTTGTTGTTTTAAGATTTATGTATCCTATCCCCTCCTAGGGATAAAAAGTATTTAATGGATAGAAAGTAACTGTAGTAAAAGTGTCAAATATATAGTTTTTAAAATTCTGTTGCTCTTTATTTTTTTCACTGCTCCAGAAATATGTTGTATAACTGTGCTATGATGGAATATGCATGAGATGAATTATATTTCTAGATGGAAAAAATTGAAAAAGGCATTAGAGGATTTTATATTAAACCATTTATGTGAAAAAAAACTTTGCCCCAAATGTGAAAATATAGGCTGGTAAGTTTTCATTTTGCATGAAGGAAATTTGTTTGAACATTCTTTATAAGTTCTTTTATGAAAACTATTTGAAAATAATATCTCAATAAAAGTTGATGATTTACCAGAAGATTTTTCTTTCCTTTGCAGTCATTTTGGTAGCTTAATATTTCATGATGAAGTTTATTTCACATTAAAGAAATCTTTAAAAAAAATTTTTGTTTGGAAGATTTTTTGTGACTTCTACATTTTAATATTTAAATATTTGTAAATTTCTACATTATCTCATTATATGAAGGTAACGGAGTATAACAATAAATTACTTTGCTGGAACTGGAAAATTTGAGATCCGAGTTCTTGTCATTCATGCTTTTGATCAGGGCCAACCTTAGTCATTGTGGAGCCCAATTACAGAAATTTAGGCGGGGTCCTCTAAAGTTCTAATATACAATAAAAAAAATAACATTTCATGTGAAATATCAAAGAGAAAAATTAGGAAGGTGGTCATATTTCCTTTTTTATGTACATTTATAAGAAAAGAAAACTAAGAAATAGATAGACTACATATATTTTATTCATAGATTAAAATTATTTACAATCAAATTTTACTAGATTTTTTATTTGCAAGATCATTTACAAATTAATTTTTATTTCCTAGTTTCTACATGCTCTATAGACAGTATTGCAAGGCTGTTGAGTCTCTCCTGTGATATTGTTGACCTCAGGTATGTTTTAATTGATATTTATGTAGAAAAGCTTAGTTTTCCCAATTCTATAGTTATATGAATTAGTTAGATAATTATTATACAATAGAATAATTATTCTAGTATAATTTTATTTTTATGAGATAAAAATTACTATACATTTATAATTTAACAGTATAGAAAACTAATGAATTTACCTGGAATTTACTAAACAACTTTTCTACTATTGGCAGCCTTAAAATCATCAATAATTGTTGAAAACACCAATTTTGAAGCATTCTATCATTCAATTGACAAAATTGCAATGGAAGACAACCTTTCTTCACACATGGTGGATCTCAAATAGGTCTTGATTAACTTTGAGAACAGTTGTTTAGCACTAGATACTGATACTGGAATAGTCAAAATAACTACAACCACGTACATTTTTGGACAAACATGGTCAATACGGTTCTCAATCATATACTTTAGAACGGCACACACTTTTAAGTCTTTAGGTATAGTTCTTCTCATCATGTTCAGTTCTTGGTAAAGTTGTTCTGTTAGTATAACAGAGTACAATTTTCCCTCACTTCACACAGTAAAAAATTCCTGAAGTTGCTGGCAACTATGGAGAATTTCTTCAGGTTTTTCCTTTAACTGATTTATGTCATGAATAAACCTAAAATTTTGTTCATATTTCCTGATCTCAAAACCTTCAAGTACAGCCCTATGAAATGTCGATAATCATCTAAAAATACTGTGTTTTGAACATGTCTTTTGAATTTTCACTCCTGTCATCTGGTATTTTGTACTGAAAAAAATGTTTTATTTCTTCCTCCTCTGAATTTCCTTAAATTCTTTTAAAACATTTAGTACTTCAGCAATTTCATTTGCTGTGATCATTGCGGGCACCATCTCACTGTTTCTGCACTCAGCTATCCAAGTGATAAACTTTACGAAGTGTTTTATAGCAGAAAGCAGCTCCATGTATTCTCTTTGCCATAGCTTACTTATGAAGTTAATTTTTGCCAATTTATCATGCCATGCTACTACTAAAACGAGGAATTCATATTAAAATTTAATTCATTAGCATTTAAAATATTTTTCTTTCACTCTCAGATGTCATTTAAACTCATACCAAAAATATGCATGTAAATATGTACTTTCATTCGTTTCAGCCACGCAAGGTCCTAGGTTCTGCCTATTTTGTCTCTATGTAGAGTTGCTTCTGACAGGAGTTTCCAAGATGTTAAAAACCAAGGGGAATAAAAAACATAAGTAATAATTTCTTGGGAAATCAGATAATTCCGAATCATATCTAGTTCCTCCTGGAAAATCTAATATGTCCTAAGCATTGTAATTGAAAATGGTCAGAATGTGTTCTTTGCATTCATAGGTATATATGCAGTGGTGTTCACAACTTAATTAATTCAAATTTATGTTGGCATATTCATGGTGTCAAGTGGCCTTTTTTTTGCACCGCATTTCAACACTTTTATATTTCCTGATCTACTTTTAAGTGATTATTTTGTTGAGAAACCTGGAAGTGGCTAAAATTTAATATTTATATAAAACAATTTTGGCATAGAATTTATTTTGAAAGTATCAATAACTTGTTTGTTAGGCAATATCTTTTTCTTTTTGTTACATTTGCTGGAAATAAAGACAATAAATGTTTTGCTATTATCCTCACCTGAGCTTATGTGTACTTAATATAGAAAATTATTTCTTCATATCCGAGGAAAGAAAAAATAGTTTGATGGGAAGTAATTTAAAAAAGACCATAACCATGTTTGTATATGAACTATACAGTTTTATATTTCATCATGTAAGGAATTGTATATGACTGTAGATTATGTTTTTTTATTTACTTATCCCTAAAAAAATTTAATTTGTAGGAGTATTACTGTTTTGTATACTATGTATATATGTTTCTTTAATCACTGTTTTGTTAAATATGGTATTACACTTTTACAGTTTCTCTCAGTGCGTATGACATTTATGACTGAAGAATAAAATATTCCATAGTCTATCATGAAAAATGATTTATTGCTTTTTTTATCTCATTGTTTATGAGGAGGATGGTGTGATTTTCTCTAACCAAGAAGTGCTTAAACTTCATCTGATTCCTTGTAGTGCTGAACTGTATTGTAGAGTTCTGACCTACATATTTCAGGTCTATTAGGAAATCATTTGACTTGATACAAAAAATGAAGAATGATTTGAGATTACATTATACTGTAAGAACAAATTGGCTTTCCAATATTATCTGAATCACACTATCATTTTATTTATTTTATTTTTTAGTAGAAAGGTAATTCCAGGTAATCAATCTAATTCTAATTCTTAGTTTATAATTTTATCTCTTAGCTTTTTTAGATTTATAGTAAAACTATTTTATTATCAACAACAAGTTTCAAGAGTATTTAAAAGATAATATAAGTCAATTCACATTTATGGTCCCAGTGTACATTTTTATAGGTATAGATCATTTTTATAGAACTAGATAATTTATTTCTTGTACATTTATTACGTAGTAATAAGTCCCTCTTTGTTTTTACATAGCTGGCTTAGTGGATGTATGCAATTCAGAATTGGAAAAATGTTTACGGTTCTTATCACCCAATCTCAAAGAATTTCTTAAAATGCTGGCATTACTCTTTAGTCATAGACTTTAAGGACTCTTTGGCCGAACATCCATGTGAATACAATAGAAAATAAAGACTTTTATCCATGGAAATGCATTAATGAGCATTTATAAGAATAAAATTTAGTGTAAAAGCTTGCATATCAATTGAATATCCATTCCTAAAGAAAGAGTAAGTTTTAAAAATTCATGACAAATGAGGAAGATGAAATCAGGATATATAAAATTGTTTGTAACATTTTATAGAAATGTCAAAATCCAAAAATATAATTTTTTAGAAAAATTGAACTTTAGTTGAAAATCCTTACATAAATTTAAACACATACACCACCCCCGAAAAAAATAATAAATTTTTAAAAAAATGATAATATAAAGTGTAAAATATCATATACTGATATATTTGAATTATAGAAATATATAAAAAAAATATCAATTTTTTTCAAAAATTTCTTTGATTATCTGACACTTTAAATTTGCAGAAATCACCCATTACTCCCACTTGAAAACTTTTTTTTATTATTCTAAAAAAAAATTTCAATGCGAAAAAAATCTTTGAAATGTACAAATTAACCGGTAAAGCAATATCTATCAATGCATTAATCATTTATTACGAAGTGGTGAAGACATTTTGGTAAGAAAAAATACCGTCCATAAACATAAACCCTCCCGCACATCATGAAACGAGCAAGTTCGGTTACCTTGAAGTCTGAGGTGACCACGATGAAATTTTTGTTGCCACACTTCACACATTGGTACGAGTATCGTACTTCAGCCGAAATTTTAGTTAGACAGATATGTAATGTAATTATTTTTGTACTGAAGTGTGAATACGTAATTTGTTTTCCCTGTGACGGCTGTGAAATTGTTTCTTTACTATAATACCGAGCTGTGTCCAATCAGTATGTGACAGGTTGAGATTCAAGTCACACCCCACATTCATTCGGCATATTTTATTTACAACCCGGAGAGTAGAAAAAAAATTGCAAAAATAAATTGCGGGAGAACTGACAGGGGTAAAACTTCTTTAAGCAGTTCTGAATTAATACAGAGGCTGTTCATACATTTTTTAGACGATGTATACTGTATTCACAAAACTAAATTACATAAAATTCTTGTGTTTTAAATGTTCTATTTGGCATCCCTTATTCTGAACTATCTTTCGACACCGCAAGGATAATAATGCCTTTTGAAGTGACAGAAGAGGTATTCTATCCCATTCCTCCTGAACAGCTTTCCAGAGTCCTGTAAGGGTTTTGGGACGACGTTTGGATAATGCAGATTTTAAAAGTCCGAAAGCACAAAAATCCATAAGTGATACATCGGGAGATTTAGTAGGGATATCAGTGAAGGGTATGGCCTTGATACAAGTTTTTGTTCCATTTCTTTTAGGAAATTTACAGTGGATTTTGATGTGTGACTGCTAGCTTTGTCCTGATGGAGTCTCACAGATTGATGGTATTTCATTCAGAAAAATTGGCGATAAAATATGTTCCTGATAGTATTTGGAGTTAATCTTCACATTTTTTTCCACTCTCTTTATTTTTAACTTGCCATTATAAGAAAAACCAGCAACAATCAGGAACCTCTTAGAAAAACTTTCTTTCGATTCTTTGAACCATGTACTTAAATTTTTTTTCTCCCCTTTTATGATAATAAATGGCTCTTTTTTTGTTGCAATCATTTAAATACACCCATGATTCATCTATTGTGACAATTGTTTTCCATTTTTCTTTGGACAAGTGTTTCTCATATAGAATTCTGCAGCGTGTCCTGCGTTCAGCGATATGATTTGGAAGAAGACGATGCACATTGCGTTTTTTCCCTTTCTTAAGATTTAAATCAACGTTTATTATTTTGTTTACAGTGGACACCGACCATTTTAATGATTTTGCAACTGTCCTTTGACTAGGGGGATTTTCTTTTAACATTAAACAACGTACCTTTGCAATAGTCGAAGATGTCCGTTTTTTCCTTGGATACTTGTTTGGAATTTTTGTCCCACTTGAGGCTCCAATTTGACGTTTTTTTTCCTTTCTTGTTGACGATATTACCTATCGACGCTTTAGATATCACAAAACCATGACTCTCACATCGTTTTTGGATAACGGAGTATGCATATTTCTCTTCGGAAAGAGCATAAATGTAGCCTTCGAACCACTGCTTTGTTAAAAACGCCATTTTGGATAAAAACAAAACTTTCAAGCCGCAGACGATAATTTTGACTTTTAAAAACATAGTACAATTGCAGTTATTTCTTTTGCAGCAAACGATTTTTTATTACCGCTTACCAAAATCGTCTAAAAAATCTGCGAACAGCCTCTGTATTTCTGTGAAAATATAAAATTGTTCTCAAGTAATTTTTAAGGAGTATCACATCAAAACTGTGTGGATTTATTTTGTTTAGAATTTTTATTCCGTGTTTACGACCTCGTAATACAATATTTGTGATGGTCTGGAAAAGACCTTATCAGCCGTGTATTCCTGACGTGTATCTCATAGACTGCAAGACGTCCACATATATCTGTTTTGAAATGTTTGATTCACATTATGTGAAGAATCGCAGAAAAGCACTTGCACAGTAAATAAACGGAAAGAAATTTGAAGAATATATACTGTTGTAAATTCTAATGTATTATATACACAACACACAGATTAAAATGTGGAAACTGTGGTGAAAAATATCTATAGCGACCAAACTACAATCGAAAGAAATATGCCTAAACAAACCCAAAAGCCACGTATTCTTTGTTATTTCCTGTAATAATTTTACATATTTTATTAGATTTATAATTTTTTTAATCTATTGTCAATCAAGGTTTTTCATCAGATGTTTATCCCTGGAATTTCTCGGAGCATTAAACTTAATATTTAACGATGAAATTATTATGACTTCCGGACATATAAAATAAATATAAGGGGCAAAAATATTAATATTCCTTATCTATTATTGATCGGGCCGATAGCAGTAGTTTTGTGGAGTGTCCTACAACCCGAAACATATCAAATCTCAGCACGTCATTATGATCTACCAGGGCAAAAGAATGACGATAGCTAGGGAACGTGGTACTCTAATCTCTCATCTCTCTATTCTAAAAAAAAGTAACTGCCGTTGCTGTCGAAGCCGCTGTCAAAAGCTTGTCACGCTATCTCCTCCGAAACCGCTGGGGGTATGGGGTCGAGACCGATACCAATAGATGCAGAACAATGTGGGGAAGAAAGTAAGACGTGTCTCATCTTCGTCGGCCTTTAAGTTTGTTTTTTATTTTATGTTTTGTGGAAAAATATTGACTTTTTCATGTTCAGATTACGATAACTCGCCAAAAAAGGATCGTAGAAATTTGATTTTTTTACAGTCTAAGATTACAGACATTTCTCCTTCAAACAAGACCTCATTTGTTTAAAAATAATTTAAAACAGACTAATATTTTTATTAAAATTTAAAACCCACTTTTTCGACACATTTATGCGTTTCGACAAATATAAGTTCGATGCTCTCAGATTTATTATGTTACGAAAAAAAATATATATATTTACATCATCTAGAAGACGAAAGCGTCCTCATTCATATAAACCTCATTTCAAGTCTCTATCTTAAAATTTCGATTTTTAATTGAATTTTAAAGAAATACTTCAAAAAAATCTTCTCATTCGCTTCCTTCACAGAAGGACATGAAAGAAGATCCAATTTTTCACCCATAGACGGGCTTCATCCACTTCGCATAAGGGGGACTGCCAACAGTAAATGGCTGTCTCGTTGCCCGAGAATTACCCGTATGTATCTCGCTATTAGCCATAACAGAGGAGAGAGCCTAGGGGCAAAGCCCCTAGTATTCTTAAAAAAAAAAACTCCCGCCGCCGCTATCAAAAGCTTGTCACGCTATCTCCTCCGAAACCGCTGGGGGTATGGGGTCGAGACTAGGGATGCGACATCGATGTCGATGTTTTGATAAAAACATCGATGTTTTTAACATCGATTTATTGAAGCCGATGTTTTTTTAACATCGATGTTTTGTGCTCGATGTTTTACGTTGTCTCGATGTTTTTTTTTAATGAAAAAGTACCGTAATATAAAAAATTTACCACGTAGCATAATTTTCACACTCAGTAAATGTAAGTCTGAATTCTGAAATGACGAATACAAAAGGGGGAATGATTCCTTATCATACAGACAAATGGCAATTAACAACCAATGAACCAATCAGAGCGCTTGGAATGTTCCTGACACTCCAGACCCTTCCATGGGGTTTTATTTTACAAATAGTATATACACGAGTGCATCCATTTAAGTCTTTGTTTTGTGATGGTTTTATATAAGTTGACGTTAATTTTATTTGTAAGATGCCTCCCAAAAGTACCGTTTGGAAGTATTTTTACAAAACCTCTGACAAATTGGAGAAATGCAATATTTGCCTTAAGTCCTTCAAAACTTCTGGCAATATACACGAATTTATCTGGACATTTGAAGGCAAAACATGGCGGTATTTACAACGAGAATTTTGAGTCATCAATGTAGCCCAAAGCAATCAAGTTTTTGTCATTTGTGCCTGCCCAATCAGAGAGTAAAATTAAATCACCCCCTCCCCCCACGACTAACGGAAGTAACATTAATGTTAAAGATTACTAAACCAGTTTTAAAAAATGGATGTTCTAAAACATCGATGTTTAAAAACATCGATGTTTAAAAACATCGATGGTTTTGGGGCGATGTTTTATTAGCATCGATGTTTTAATATGGAATATCGATGTTTCAAAACATCGATGTTTTGTTATCGATGTCGCATCACTAGTCGAGACCGATACCAATAGATGCAGAAAAATATGGGAAACGAAGTAAGACATGTCTAATCTTCGTCGGAAGTTTTTTTTTAAAATTTTTTGTTTTGTGGGAAAATATTGACTTTTTTACCTTCAGATTACGATAACTCGCCAAAATATGATCGTAGAATTTTCATCTTTTTACAATCTAAGTCTACAGACATTTCTCTATCAAACTAGGCCTCATTTGTTTAAAAATATTTTAAAACAGACTAATGTTTTCATCAAAAAATGAAACACAGTTTTTCAAGAAATATCGTCACATATGTGCATGTAATATCGATGCTCCTCGAATTTTTATCTTACAAAGAAAATATTTACATCATCTGGAAGATGAAAGCTTTCTTATTGATATGAACCTCATTTCAAGTCTTTATCTTAAAATTTCGATTTTTTAAATTGAATTTTAAAGCTTATAATTCAACAGTGATGATTCAACAGTGATTCTCTTTCGTATAAGGGTGACAACAGTAAAAGTATGGAAGCTGTTTCATTGCCCGAGAATCACCCGTATGTATATCGCTATTAGTCCTAAGAGAGGAGCGAGCCTAGGTGCGAAGTCCCTGGTGTATATATATATGTATATCTATCTATCTATCTCTCTCTCTCTCTCTCTCTCTCTCTCTCTCTCTATATATATATATATATATATATATATATATATATATATATATATATATATATGTATATATGTGTATATATATATATATATATATATATATGTATATGTATATATATATATATATATATATATATATATATATATGTATATATGTATATATATATGTGTATATATATATATATATATATATATGTATATATGTATATATATATATGTGTATATATATATGTGTATATATATATATATATGTATATATGTATATATATATATGTGTATATATATATATATATGTATATATGTATATATATATATGTGTATATATATATATATATATATATATATATATATATATATATATATATATATATATGTATGTATATATATATGTATATATATGTGTATATATATATACATATATATATATATATATATTCATTCTTGGGATACATGCTATCCCACCCCGTAAGGAAAAGGTTAGCAACTGTGTTACCTACAAACAAACCCGCCAATCCAACCCAATTCCTCAATTCCTACAAACATGTAGGAATAACTCGAGAGATAAGCTTTATGCGAAGAAACGAGTCATATTATTTATGCGCTTGTGTGTGTATTTATGCGCTCGTTTAATCTTGTGGTTTAATTTGGCCCACCTAAATGTAGTTAATTTTTTTTTCGATATTTTAATTGAAATATCGTCACATATGTGCATGTAATATCGATGCTCCTCGAGTTTTTAACTTACAAAGAAAATATTTACAGCACCTGGCAGATGAAACCTTTCTTATTCATATGAACCTCATTTCAAGTCTCGATCTTAAAATTTCGATTTTTAATTGAATTTTAAAGCTGATAATTCATCAGTGATGATTCAACAGTGATTCACCTTCGCATAAGGGGTACAACAGTAAATGGGTGGAAGCTGTTGCTTTGCCTGAGAATCACCCCTATGTATCTCGCTATTTGCCCTAAGACAGGAGCGAGACTAAGGGCAAAGCCCCTAGTTATAATAACTTTTAAATGATCAATAATTTAATTAAAACTGGAACATAATTTAGAACATCTTAGTTTAAAGATATATCATTTCTTAGCACAAACTTTTATATATTGCTATCGATTTCACGTGAAAAATACGAAAAAAGATTGATGGTACAGTGTTAACCTTTTACACGCCGCTCTATGATCGAACGATAACACAAACTATTTATTGATAAAAAATAACAATAAAACTCAAACATAAGAACAATGAGTAAGTTAAAAAAATGTATATGATTTATAACATGTTTCAACAAATGGAACATTGGAGGAAAACACTTTGTTTTTTCACACTGTTTTAAAAAATATAATTAACGACATTTAAATTCAAATCTCAGTTTCTGTACACAATTTTTTAGTAGTTCTAAGTAAATTTCTAAACGTTACTCAGAAATAACATAAGCTAAGCAGAAAAATAGCGGGCACAAGATAATGTGCATCGGAGTGAAAGATTCAGAGCAATGTGCGATAGGTCTAGGAACACAGTGGATTTTCGGTTTCATGTGAAGGAAACGCGAAGTTACTTCTCTCCAAAAATTGAGATATGGTTGCTCTGCTGTTGTACCTTTGTGCAAATGTAAATGCAAAATTCATCCAGCAGTGACAGCCATGTTTAGAGCATTGTTAAATAGATTGCAGTACCATTTTTTGCTTCTAAACACACTGTCAATATGATCTAAGAAGTCTGTCTCGCAAATCCACACCTCCCATTCCCTCACTATACGTTTTTATCAGATGTGGCTGAGAAACATCAGTTCTCTTCTTTTTTTTTGTGCTGGACAAAATCGCTTGGTTTTACTGATAGGGTCGTGTGTCAAATAATTAGGTGCTACAGTTGCAACAGTACTGTCTATCCAGCGGAAAATGAAATATTAACCGTCACATCGCTACTAAAAATTTCCTCTTTCAATTTTGAGGCTTTATTTGGATATCTGGGAGGTCATCTTCCTGTCCGAAATTCCGGAATCGTGCCAGTTCCTTTGAAACCTTTTTCAGACAACTCCGGAAAGATCTTATGTAATGAGAAAGAGTTGTCAAAGAAAATTTCATGTTTTTCTGTATTTTTGACACTGGATAGACGCTCTCACATAACTCTAGATGCAAGAGGATCCAAGATATTTGATAAATTTAATAGATATTTTATTGGCTGAACTTGTGAAATATTTTAACTGGAGATAAGGTAATCAACTTAGGAAACATTTAAGAAATATTCTTAATGCTATCAGTTTTTAGGATTTTTTTAAATCTTTCATTTTTCCCAATTTCTCAAACTTTCATTTTCCCCATTTTTGCAATTTTGAATATTTTTCTCTTTTGACTTAGGTTTGGCTTCAAATTCGGTCTTTCCTTTGAAGTTGAAGGTAGTTCAGGATCAAATCCGTCGTCATTAGATATTCCATTAACATCTATTTTTGTAGATGTTTCGACCACAAGCATCTACTGGCTAAACAGGCCCAAAATATCCTCATTTATATCTTCCTCGTCTGTTAAACATCCACTTTCTTCTGGAGGCAGTTGACAAGTATCAATACACGCTTCTTTTTCAGAATCATTAGATAATGTTAAAAGATAATCAAGTCCCTCTTTTACAGTCCGAAATGGTTTTGAATCTAATCAGTGTGACATATCCTTACTAACGGAAGAAATTCGCAGAGCAAAGGAAAAGAATAAGAACTCCGTATAACGTTGATTTCCAATATATGTGCCTCTCCAGTTGAGTAATAAGCGACGTCTATCAACAAACACCTTTTTCAGGGTCAGCTATGCGTAATTCGCTTCAGATCCGTCGTAGAACGTGTGTTTGTGAAACGGGAACAGTGGAATCGAAAGTAATTCTATGTCATAAACATCTTTCGTCGACACTTACTAAAACCTCTCGATAATTCGAAAACTTTTTATGATTAATTCTATGCGGTGTAATTAATAGAACTTTATGTTAAAAAAACTAACCTTTGCATGGCAATGTTCCATTTCTGGAACAAGCAAATTTCTTGCCTAATAGTAACAAAATTTAATCCTTTTTGTCATAACTTATGTTCTACCTGCAAAATGATTATATTTTATTACTCACATTTATAAAAAATTTGATAAATTTTGAATTTTTTATTAATTTTTTAACTTCGTTCGCCGAAAATTAGAAAAAAGCCGAAATTACAATTTCCCCGTAGAAACTATTTTATTAACGTAACCTCGATGCCAAAAAATCAATCCTTACTTTCGTTCGACCTAATCTTTTTCGTTCGACCCTTCAATGTATCTAGAACACCCCACACGAAAGTGAACTCATCTGGAGGAGTAATATCAGAACCAGATTTATTTACATGCCTAGAGGAGGAAGTACTCGAGAACTGAAAGGTCCAAGGCGTTACCTCAGTGCGACGATAGCTATTAGACGGGAAGGTAAAATTCTCCCAACAAAACACCTCATACTCTCCTTCGATTCACCAGCTTTGCCATTCGTGGTGACGGCCGCGTATTTGAATTGCCGTGTGAGACCGTATGTGCCGAATCCTCTACGCTGTTTTAAGTGCCAGAGGTTCGGCCATGCAAAAGACTCCTGCCGAGGATATATCACCTGTGCCAGATGCTCTCGACTTGGCCATGAAAGTGAGGTTTGTACGGAAACACCATCCTGTGTAAATTGTAAGGGAGATCACACATCCTTTTCTAGAGCGTGTCCCAAATGGAAGATGGAAAAAGAAATCCGAATCCTGAAAATCACTAGTAAAATTTCATACATAGAAGCACGGCATATTGTGTACAGGAGAACTCCAACTCCAAGTCTGTTACGCCGTAGCAACTGCCACCAGGCCAAAAAAGCAACTGGTACACAAACCGAACCCGTGTTTATTGGACCTTTAAGGACCAAAAAGAATGGTGAATCAGATAACGCAAAAACAAAGTCAACTCAGGCAGAAACTACAACCAGGAAAAAACTGCTAAAACCTCCATTAAAACCTCAATTCCACCAAATTTAAATGGTTCACCTCCGGCACGTGGAAAAAAAAGTAGATCCCCATCACCACCGACCACTCATAAAAATAATGTAGAAAAAACAGTCATGTTCATACCACATAGATACAAATTCTCCAATCCCTCCAAACAGAAATAGAAAAAAAGTGGTCATTCCTAGAAAGTGCGAAAGACCCTAATTATATTTTAAAGGGTAATCAATATGTCCGCAGGCTCGCAGACAATGCGGAATTAAAACTATATGTATCCGAGGACACGGACAATGCTGTTGTTTTTGAGGAGGCTTAACTCCTCCCTTTTTTTCTCTGTTTTTCTTGGCTTTTATCAGCTTAACTACTTTTATCACTTTTGTATATATTTGCTCATACTATTTTTATTAATTATTTTCATCACTGTTATTTTATTTTCTATGACTATTTCGAATGGTTATATTATATGAGTTTTCATTACCTGTTTTAATGACTGTATTTTACATATTGCTATATAGGACTGTCCTTAACATCTGCTATTTTCGACTGATTTTATCACCGTGCACATTTCACTGATTTGACCATCCTTTATTTCTTGTCACTCATTTTATCACTGTTGCTGTGTCTTATTTCCTGTGCAAATTTTTCTACTTTCAACGAGTGTTTGGCGACCATTATCCTCTCCAGACTGTGCGCCAGAAAACTCCAGCGAAACCTTTTTAAACATCATCGTTCATACCTTTAAATCCTCTTAACACTGTTTTATATCATCGTTTTAGTCACCTTTTATATATCATTACCCTTTTTATATCATTGTTTGCATCAACTCTGTATATCTTTTCTTCTTATGCATCACGTTTTTATCATGTTTATACAGAATTGTGGTTTTAAAATGCACTTATATAGTGTTCTTCGGGTTTTACCACGTGTTTGGCGCAGCATGTCCTCTCTGGACCTTGCGCCATTGAACCCTAAACAACCAGCCAACCAACAAACGATCGACTTAATAATTTTTATAGAATACGAATAGTATTTTTCTCAGAAAAATGATGTTTCATTTATGGAACATTGGCGTGCAAAATTTATATATATATATATATATATATATATATATATATATATATATATATATATATATATATATATATATATATGTGTGTGTGTGTATGTGTATATATATATATATATATATCAATCAATCATTCAATTTCTTACTCCTGTCTTTACAGGTGCTCGGTACATATTGTACGATGCGATACTAGAATGTTTGAGCTGTCCACGAGTTTCGAAGTTCAACGTATTGCAAGCTGTTTTCTCATCATCGTGTACAATAACGTCGACATGCCAGAAAAGGAAATGTGCATTTCCAGTCTTAAAGAGCCTTCCATCGAAAGCCATTCCTGCAAGCAAGACCCTACTAAAGCGGAAGATGAATTCTCTCCATGTAAGAGATGTGGAATTAGTCTAAATATAAAAAGTTGCAGTGCACAGTTTCTTTCTCGCACCGAGCAAATTTTTGAATGTAATTTATGTGACAGATTTTCACAGTCGGCCTCCTTTAATACGGATCATTCCCACCACATTGCTGATAATACTTCCTGTACCCACACAGGAGAGAACCTTTTCGCATGCACTGCATGTGACAGATTTGATGTGCAGAGTAATTCAATAAGACATCTCTGCAGCCACACAGGACAGAAACCTTTCGTATGCAATGTATGTGAGAAGAGATTTTCTCGACAGGATGAGCTAAAAACACATCTCTTCACCCACACGGGAGATAAACCTTTCGCCTGCACGGTATGTGAGAGAAGATTTTCTCAACAGAGTAATTTAAGAACACATCTCTCCATCCACACAGGAGAGAAACCTTTCGCATGCACTATATGTGAGAAAACATTTTTTCATCAGGGTAATTTAAAAACACATCTCCGCAACCACAGAGGAGAAAAACCTTTCGCATGTAATGTATGTGAGAAAAGATTTTCTCGACAGGATGAGCTAAAAAGGCATCTCTTCAGCCACACAGGAGAGAAACCTTTTGCTTGCACTGTATGTGAGAAGAAATTTGCTGTACAGAGTGATTTAAAAAGACATATCCGTACACACATAAGAGATAAACCTTTCGCCTGCACGGTATGTGAGAGAAGATTTTCTCAACAGAGTAATTTAAGAACACATCTCTCCATCCACACAGGAGAGAAACCTTTCGCCTGCACTATATGTGAGAAAAAATTTTCTCAACAGGGTAATTTAAGAACACATCTCCGCAACCACAGAGGAGAAAAACCTTTCGCATGCAATGTATGTTGGAAGAAATTTGCTGTAGAGGGTCGTTTAAGAAGACATCTCCTCATCCACACACCAGAGAAACCTTTCGCATGCAATGTATGTGAGAAAAGATTTTATCAACAGGATGAGCTAAAAACACATCTCTTCACCCACACAGGAGAGAAACCTTTCGCTTGCACTATATGTGAGAAGAAATTTGCTGTACAGAGTGATTTAAAAAGACATATCCGCACACACACAGGAGATAAACCTTTCGCCTGCACGGTATGTCAGAAAAGATTTTCTCAACAGGGTCATTTAAGAACACATCTCCGCATCCACACACGAGAGAAACCTTTCGCTTGCAACATATGTGAGAAGAAATTTGCTGTACAGAGTAGCTTAAAAAGACATATCCGCACCCACACAGGACATAAACCTTTCATCTGCACGGTATGTGAGAAAAGATTTTCTCAACAGTGTCATTTAAAAACACATGTCTGCACCAACACAGGAGTGAAACCTTTCGCCTGCACGGTATGAGAAAAGATTTTCTCTATAGGGTCATTTAAGAACACATCAACACAGGAGAGAAACCTTTCGCCTTTACTCCGCGAGAAAAGGTTTTCTGGACAGGGTTGTTTAAAAGTACATCTCCACAGCCACGTAGGAGACACCTTTCGCATGCAGTGTATGTTACAAAAGATTTTCTTTCCAGGGGAAGATTAAAACGCATCTTCTTGTCCATAGAGGAGAGACTTTTGGGTTGCATTAAATGTAAGAAAAGGTTTTCTGAACTCGATCATGTAAAAAAAAAATATTCTTACCCACACAGAAGACAAATCTTTCGTCCTGTGTGAGAGAAAATATTTCTTTCTAGTGTGCTTTAAAACACATCACCCTACACTTTCAGATATGTAACCCACTTTCTACTTTCCTATGAAACATAATTTTTGTCCCACCGTGGGGAAAAATATCCTTGAAAATCAAATTTAAACCTAGGTTTTACGGTCTTTATTTAAAGGTGATATTGCACGTAATTATAGTTTGGAATTTAGTGTTTCATGACAGTACTCTTGTTTTGTAAATATTTTTAAATACATCAATTTGCTATCGGTATCGACCCATGATCTTTGATGGGATACTTGTTCTGCCCAAGTGATTGGAGTAACAACATGTCTTGCCTGTTTACACTGCCGGAACGGGTGTCATGAAATGTCACTTATGCAATACTTCTGGTTTTTGTTTTTGCCTAATATGAAATTAAAATTTTTAAGATTTAACTGCTTTTCTGTACATCTGCTATGTTCTGTAAATGGGATATAAAATGTATAATATATAAATAAATATTTTATAACTTCATATCGAGATTGAATCTATTTTCGCTTTTGTCTCTCTTTTAATTATTTTAAAGTAATTTTGCTTTTATTAGAAATTTTTTTTTAATGTGCAGCCAAAATACTATTTAACGCATGGACAATCTAATTATGCTTCTGTATTAGATATCGTCTCAAATTTTTATGTATGAAATGTATAATTTTAATTTGGAACTCATGTCTTGACAAATGTTCCTAAGTTACACTAAGTCTCCTCTCTTGAGAAATGGACTCTACTGGATCTTGCAAGATAAGACGGTCTTTTCAAAAGTAATGCACAAGACGGCGCCATTTCTTCCAGTATGATGCAATAAAAGAAATTTCGCCATTTGCTACTGAGGACTAGAGGAATATTTATGTGTCTGTGAAAGTATTCTCACGTGTTATGTTTTGAAGTGACAATTTTTTTAAACGGGATTTTGCAGATGTGTCTGGTAATGTGAATGTAGAAGATCAAAGATCACATATAAAGTTGACAGTTTGTGCTCGATGGGTTCCTCACTGCTGGACATCTGAGCAAAAACAGAAATGCCTGGACATTGTATTGTTGTTGAAACATTTGCAGTCTACGTTTTTCCACCTTAGAAGAGCTTACCTCAGCCGTTACGCGAGTCATTAGAGGTACTCAACAAGAGTAGCATGCAGCAAGGAATGAATAATTTCCTAGATGTTAGGACTCTGTGTTTCAGAAGCAGCGGTATTATATAGAAGGACTGTCGAGAGAAATTCTCATAAATTCATAAATCAAGTAGGTATAAAAAAACTAATTTAGTGTGCATTACTTCTGAAATGACCCGCGTATGTAGACATGTTGGTTTGGAGCTCTATGGTTTTTTTTCTACACGGGGGCTAAATCGACCGGGATCTATAGCTTAACGTCGATTCCGAACGGCTATGATTATCCCGATTGCAATATTTACGTTTTATTTTTTTTCACACTTGCAATATGGTACTTCGGTAAGCATTTGAAACATCTGCCCACTTTACGTAACGAATTCTTTTTTTTTCATCTACGCTCATCGAATGGTCTGGCGTATGTTCTTTGCTGTTGCAGAATAAGCAATTTCGGTTTCCTGTGTTTGCATTTAATGAGGCAGCGGCGGGTAGGTTATTTCTTTCGACTCTATTCGCAATTTCTTTATGCCGTGGGTAAATTAATTTCAATACAGGGGTTGGGTAAGTTTTACTTTGCTGCTGTACATTTTGATCTAAAGAAAATGTGTGCTCGTGGGACTCTATTTCTTTCTTGGAATAATTAAGAATATCTGTAATTGAAGTTTCACTTTCTGAATCTTTTCTACGGTTAAATTTTAGAACGAAACCATGTGAAGTAGAAGGGGACACAATAAACAGCCACACGAGTAACCTTAATTGGACCTGGGACTTTCAAACTCGTAATTTTTAATTTTCAATTTTTAACTCTATATACCAAATGAGAATAATTAATCTTTTTTACTACTTTGAAGACACTTACAGAAGGTCGTTCGCACTTTTTGGAAACGATTTTGATAGTTAAGTTTTATGCATAAATGCCGTATTTTATGCGGTGATTTGCTTCTATCTCATAGTCATAGTGTCAATAGCTCTAGCTCGAATTTTCTATGAAAGTAAATTTTTGCTTGGTACTGTCATGTCAGTTTTACCGCATTCCTCTTGGACCATTTTCCAAAGTCCGTTCAGTGTACTTGTATGCCGTTTTCCTAAGTCTCATATTAAAAAACCGAAATCGAAAAAGTCCATCGGAGAAGAGTCAGGTAATTTTACAGGTATTTTATTAAATGGGATAAGTTTTATTCCTGTTTCTGATTCTTTCTTTGCTAAATAAGCGGCAGTTGATTTAGACGTGTGTTTACAGGCTTTGTCCATAAGAAGCTTAACCTTATCAATGTCCTTTCCATATAAGGCCGGAATTTCTTCAAGAATTGATTCTAAAATATTCTGCTGATAGTAGAGGGAACTAATTTTCGCTTTACTTGAGAATTTCTTGATTTTTAATGTGCCGTCGTAACAAAATCCTGCAACTATCATGAATCACTTTAGGATTTTTACCGTACACTGACGAAGCCATTTCGCACGGTCATTCCCGTCAGTTGAGCAATAGAAAATTCATCTTTTTTTTGTGACAGTCACTTAAATACACCCATGCGTCATCGAGTGTTACCACACATTTCCATTTTTCAGCACCTAGGTGTTTGTCATATAATTTTCTACAATTCTTTTTTTTCATCAATATGCTTTGACAAATGCAGATGAACGTTCTTTCCCTTTCAAATTTATTATATTATAAATACCTATTTTTGAAATGCCATAACCGAAATGTTTACAGCGCTTTATAATTTGTTGATACGATTATTTCTCCCCGGAAAGTGCAGTTATATAACCTTCGAGCCATCTATCAAATTTAGGAGCCATTTTCAAAATAAATCTTTTACTTTACATTCCAATCAAAGCAAAACAATAGCAGACGATTATTCTGAAGTTGCCAAATATTTATCTCAAATCCATAAAATTATAATTAAATATGCCTTTTAATTTTTAAGGTTTCGCATCTTTTTACTTCATTTCATGGTCTATAAATTTAGCAAATGTTTGTGGTTTCAAAGAATTATGCAACGTTTTGTGACAAAAACTTCCACTGACAGTCCGGAGAAATTCGGAAGAAACAGAAGAAAATAAACACGCATGGAACATTTCGAAACAATGAATGACAAGAAAAATATAACAGTGGGAAAAACAGTTTTTAAGTTTTAACATGACCAAGTACAACAAAAAGCAACTTATTTTACACTTGAATCACGTATAATCATAATTTCAATATATTTACTTAATAAATTCATAATATTTATATTAATTTTAAAATTTTATTTTAAAGAAATTTAAATTTTACTGAGTTTTTCAACAACTTAAATAAAACAAGTCTGAAATACCTTTAATCGTAAAGAATTTGATAGTAAAATTTATCAAAATAATCCTGCAGCATATGATGTTCCTTCATTTTGCAATTGCCTTTTTAAGATTCTTTGATTTTTATAAGCATTTTTATCAGTGGTTTTATTCCTATGCTCACTTTGTTTTGGCCGCGGCTCATCTTTTTTCAACAAACTTCGACTTTTTATTGTTTCGTTTTTTTTTACAGTTAAACTTGCTTCAACACCCATACTAAACTGGCTTATTCAACTTATTGCTGCAAGTTCTAAACGCTTCCTGGAAATAAATGTTTCTTTTGGGCAGTACTTCCACATAATACTGTGTTCGCGTTCATTGGAATTCTGAGTTTTCCCAGCAGTACATCTGTTTAGAATTTCATCCCTGGCTTGCCTCTGATCTTTGAGACTACATCCTCTGATAGTTTTGTCTTCATTTTATTATGGTCAGGAATTTCTGAACCCTCTGCTATAGCTCGATTATAAAAACACCATGACTGAGAACCTGAAGGGCCTTTTTGGTGCTGAGGTTTTTTATTCGTTGACATGCTGTGATTATGAGATGCAAATATTGCAGCTTTCATTTTATTTACATCAGGTATGTTATCTTTAATGGCTTTCCTGTAATATTTAGTTTATTTAGTTATTGTTGCCTCAGTCAAATTGCCTTTCTTCTTTCCCCGCAGGCATACACCTCTTGTTCTCCACTCTTTTACTTTATTACGCAGTGCAGACCCATTCTTTTAGCCACGTGATTAATATATTCTTTTATAACGCGCGCGCGCACAGCTCAGGGCTTTGACAGAGAAACCATAATATATATGTTTCGCATTTTTCAAGGGAAAACGTGTTGTTTTTTTAAGTGCGTATTTAATATGAATTCATTTATTTAACTTAAAAAAAATATACATATATATACATACATATACATATATACACTGCTCAAAACAATTAGGGGAGCACATGGTTTTAACGAAATTACGCAAATACTTGCACCGATAAGTAACATAAAATAAATCATCCATAATTTAAAGCCTAGCAGGAAACAGAAGAAGAAAACTTCATATGCAAATCAAAGTTCATGACGTCAAAAACCAGAAAAAGAACATAAGGGCGGAAATAGGGATGATGCAGAAACGTCTGTTTCACTGACTTAACTGTGAAATTCGATTGCTCAGTTATTCTTTTATAGAAAATGTGACTTGAAATGTCTCAACAACGTGATTTACCGGAATTCATGGCATGGCGTATTATAGGCAGACTTGAATCCGGGCAAACACAACGTAGTGTCGCGGACGCTGTTGGATTCGCCAGAAGTGTCGTTGCAAGGTTGTGGAATCGATTCCAAGACACAGGGAATGTTAGACGTCGACCAGGGCAAGGTCGGCCATGCGCCACTACAGCAACTGATGACCGGTATATACTGTCAACTGCTCGTCGATACAGAACAGACAATGCTACTCAGCTGCAAAGACAGTTGCTCTTGGCAACAGGACGAAGGGTTTCCAGCCAAACAATACGTAATAGGCTTCATCAGGGAGGTCTCCATGCACGTAGGCCAATGGTCTGCATTCCGTTGACATCACGCCACCGTGCGGCCCGAAGAAGATGGGCCGCTGAACATCGCGATTGGGAGCAATATGATTGGAGCCAAGTGCTGTTTACAGACGAGTCCCGATTCATTCTGGAGTGTGACACCCGACGTGTTTTGGTATGGAGGGAAAGAGGCACTCGAAATAACCCCTTATTCGTTCGTGAAAGGTCACAATACAGACGAGCTGGTTTTATGGTATGGGGTGGACGAACGGACCTGCATATCATTCGGAATGGTACTTTTACGGCCCGAAGATATGCAGACGATACTGAGACCTTATGTCATACCTTACGCTGCAGCCATTAGAGATTCCTTTGTTTTCCAGCATGATAATGCCAGACCGCATACAGCTCGTCTTGTGGAGAACATGCTTGTAGCTGAAACAATTCAGCGTATGGAATGGCCAGCGTGCTCTCCTGACCTGAATCCAATCGAGCATGTTTGGGACATGCTCGGACGACGCATTGCTGCGAGACCAAGGCCTCCTTTTACTGTCCGAGACTTGGAGATTGCACTTCTTGAGGAGTGGAAGAGTATTCCCCAAAGTGTTATCGATAACATCATCGCATCCATGGAAAACAGGTGTGCAGCAGTCTTAGCTGTTGGAGGAGACCACACGCCATATTAAAAATCTTGCATCATTTCTAAACAATACTTTTTTTTATCGTTTACATGTAACCGAATTCTTACCCTAAATCATCTTTTCATGTTTTTTCCATATTTTCAAAGAATTAAAGCTTAATTACAAATTTTGTTACGTCTTTTTTTCTGTATTGCGCATTGATACGCGTGTACTATCCATTTTATGCCAATACGTGGCTGTCTCGCACGGTTTTCTTAACTTCTTTGCTTGCTCCCCTAATTTTTTTGAGCAGTGTATATATATATATTTAAAAATTTTAAAATGATTTTAAAAACCGCACGGCCATACAACGCAATGAAATATTCGCCCTTTGTTGACATGTCGTGCCATCTGCCGGTGAGCGACCATAATTGGTCCATTTTTCGTAGAATTACCCATGGAAGCTTATGCTCCTTCTTTAGCTTCATATACCCTTCAGCAGACGACTCGTCGAAGTAGCGTGAGAGCACTTAGGATTACTTAACGCCCATGTTTTTGAAAAAAGAGTTTTTAAAATAAAATGTGGCATGATAATAAAGGTTTAAATTATGCGGCGCGTTATTAAATCCTCATGCATCTGAGACTCTGATTTTGTTTGAATTGTGCTTCACCGCGGATTCTGAATTAAAACTTTTTATACTTCAAAACAGGGGCCCAGGGTTGTCCAATTTGGTCGGCAGATCTGTAGTGTCCGTCCGGCACCCAGGCCTATAAGCAACATCACCGAACATGGGAAAATAACCCTCGTCTGAGTCTGCAGGAATTCCTGCGCAGCAGAGGTCTTCAACTTGACAGTGGCTTGTATACGAAAGTGTGTGTGTGTGTGTGGGGGGGGGGGGTAATACTTAAAGCATTATACTTTAAAACACGTGATCGTCGTGGATACTTGCGTTATATACTTTTAGGAAATATGTTCTAGATAAAGGAGGATCTCCCGTTTTAGTGCTTTAAAAGTTTCCTTTTTATTTTTGTAGACAAATGTAATCATTCAAGATATATATATATATATATATATATATATATATATATATATATATATATATATATATATGCAGTGGCTCCCAAAAGCTTCGTACACTTACGATTTTTGATGAAATTGCGGTCTATCCATTCATTAAGATAAATATTTCAGAATGGGTATTTAATAAGAAGATCTATAATCTATTCTAAGGAAAACTACATGAAATATTTTGAAAACACAGTAAAACTTTATTTTTAAAAAACCAGTAATCAAAAAGTGACAAAAACTTTATCTCACAAAAGTCATCGTACACTGAAATATTTTCGGATAAATTCATAATTAAAGTTATCGTCTGGTGCTTTATTTTTATTTTTGAATTGTGGTGGCATTCAAAATATCGTTTGGCTTTAATTTTTGCTGGACTACTCCTTAATATTATATTTATTATTGAAAAATGGCTCGTAGTCGTAAAGAAACAACAAACAGCATTCGAAAATTCATAATTTTTCATCATAGTTGTGGTAAATCAGTAAGAAAAATTGTTAAATTTCTTAATTTATTCCATTCTACTGTGCAGTAGAGAAGGTGTTGGCTCACTCCGATGGCGTATACGTTGGATTTGTCGAAGTGGCGTGAGAGTCTAGAGCAGGGGTGTCAAACTGGCGGCCTGGCAAATATATTGGCCCACAATAATATATAATAAAATAACCAACGCAGAATTATAATAAGATAGGAAGAATTCGCTAAATGTTTTTTTAATTATACTCTTTTTTTGCTATTATTAAACAAAATGCGTATATTTAGGTTGAATATACTGTAATTAGGTAATATACTGTAATAAACCTACGTTTCTATTAATATTGTGTTTTTTTTGCGGCCCACCTATAGTTTAACCTTGTTTGTTTGGCCCAAGTTAGCCTTTGAGTTTGACACCCCTGGTCTAGAGGAATGAAATTTTAAAACATCATCTGCACTTATCCCGTACCAAATCGCATTCCTCAATGATTTGTGCTAGGGTAAGTTTTGCTGTATTTTAGATTTCAGGACGTGCAGAGATATAAAATTCTTTAGTTTAAAACTTATTAATTTTTTTCCTCTCTGGTGTCTAACATGGCCTCTGTAGCTGCGTTTACATCGACAACAATAATACCCGGGATTTACCCGCTAACAAGGAAATCTTTTGAAGTCCGTTTACACGGGGCAACATTTTCGCCCTGCTTTTACCCGTCTTACCGGAAGTAAAGGCCATCACATGATTCGGCGGAAGTGATCATCATACACCATCATTCCTTGTAAATCACGTTGTGGGTTCGACCCCAGACGGTGTCGTACTTTTCCAAATTCACTCTTTCTATTTTTAGCTTTCCCCCTTCGAACTCCGCATTTATCTCATTACGAAGTGTATGGTCCTGGGGAGGGCTTTTTATTTTTTCAATTGCTGTTCTTTTGACCTCGTATTCTTAAATTTTAAAAATAACAAAAAAATCATAAAACTTTAAAAATAAAAAAAAACTGAAAAACTTACAAAAATATTTTTTGTATTCTTATGATATCTGCTTTTCTGGGCCTCTTAACGTTATTACTTTTTTGTTTTCCGTGGATCATTAGTCTTATCTAATTTTTCTTCTAAATTTTCTTAACTTGTAACTCTATATTTTTTCTCATAAAATTAACTTTTTTGTTTTAATTTAACTCTACTGTTAAATTTGTTTTCCTTTTACCTGCGTTATTTTTACCTTAATATTTTAATTCATTACTTAAAGTTTTTAACTACTGAGCACTCCCACCTTGATTACATATATCTTGCTTACAGGAGATAAAGTCGACACGACGAAGGTACTGCTCTTCTAAAACACAATTACGTCTGCGTCCATTTATTATTTAAATGCAGCACATATCAGTCGCTGTTGATAATCATGGAACGTTTACGATTTTTTCTGTTGTTTTTAAAAGTAAATTTTTAGAACAGAGTGGAAAAAAGAATATAAGAACTAGAAGATTGATGCGGATATTAGATATAATCGTACGATGTGTTGCTTCATCGCTAAATTAAAAATAATTAATTTATAAATTTTAATGTTACGTTTAATTATTGATTATACTTATTAAATTTATTAATTTTACCATAACACTTTAAATGAAAATGTTATTGAAATTTTATTTCTTATTTCACATACCAGATGGCAGTACCAGTCTATTTATAATGTAATTGGGGATGTTTTTTTTTTAAAAACTAGATGTGGCAGATCAAGAAATAAATGAAATCCTCCGGAAAAAAATAGGCACTTTTATACTGTTTTCTTGAAAATTATACGATTGTTAAGGGGTTCCAGATCCCTCCATCGATCATTTAGCTGCATTTTCATGGATTCGCACATGTTCAAATCCACCATGTTTGTTTACTACTAGCTTCCTGCTTCGAAATGCATCATGGGTAATTAGCGGGTTTTATCCTAGTTCGAAACAGGGTCGAAATTCCACCCTGCATTTTCCCCTATCGTTATCCTATGTAAACGGCACTTGTGATGTTACACTTCGATAGCGTACACCGGAGTATATTTATACTCATCAGTGGCAACGGTATCGCTTACATTCGTTGTTTATGTTGTCATTTGCCATGAAGCTACAGATGTTATAGCTTCATGATTTTGTTTATTGTGTTCAATTCTCTGTAATTTAAATAATTAAAAGAGAAAAATCATTGGCGGCAAAAATTCCCACCTTTTAGAATGGATCATGTACTGAAATAACATTGATCCATGTGCAAGAAAAATAAACAGTGTTCAAGTAAGTTTAATTTGTACGTTATTATTTCTTTATTGTATAACAGAACTGTTTTGTTGAGATGTTGAAAATGATATATATAATTTCTACATTTTACGCTTTTTTTTTTTTTTTTTCTTTTTTTTTTTGAGTGAAGCTGAATGTTAATACAGCCCGTATACCTATTAAATCGTTAGGTACTGCATGTTCCGGAAGTTGTCACACTCCACCAAGGGGAGTTCTCATTCAGGAAAATACTATTTCTTACTGTTTTAAAACTCTTAGCCAGACAATCGTCACTTTTTATGAAAATTCAACAATAAGCAGCTAATAAACAACATTAGAATGTTTAATTAAAAAATATTGAATACAATATTCATCTGGAGTAAATAATTAAAATAGCCCAAATATTTCCAAAGTCTCCAAAATGTATCAATCGGTTTCTAAAAATAGGTCAAATTTTAAATTTTTAAAAGATATGTCATTGGATAGTGTGGAAACAAAAAGTAAAAATACAAGAATTTTATTTTCATAAAATTTCTTAAAAGGTAGAAATTAAACATGTGGTTACTTCAAGATAATACAAACATTGTAAAAAAATTAATATAGTACATAAAATTTAAAAGTTTGTAGGAAGATAATTTCAGCACATATAGAAGAATGAGAAAGTTATGACAATAGTATTACAGGCTAACTTTTAGAACAAAAATTAAAATTTAAATTATTTCCAAACTATAATATTCAATTTATAATAGTAATAATCCAGTTATGAATAACCAAGGTTAAGCTCTGATCTTCCTGATTGTATTCCTTCAAAAGAAAGAAAATAAAAATGTTTTAAAAAGAATTCAGAAGATTTTTCATTCACTGAACTTATAATTTGTTATCTGAAGGTAATTTAAAATGTCATTGGCTATCTGATTGTCATTCAGATTTGATTTGTTAAACTTGAAACAAAACCAAGTGACATTTGTGAGATATAATCACTGACATTTGGTGATGTAAGCATGAAGCTTAGCTGGATCAGGATTGCAGAATATTAAGCCATTAAACTGAATAATAAAACATTTATTATAAAGATTACAACCCAATTGTAGCAGAACATAAATAAAGGAACCATTTGCGTAATCACCAAATTCAAGGTTATACGAACATTCAGCATTTTCCCCACTATTTATGTATTTGTGGTTTTTAATTTCATTCCATGCTTAAAATATATTAAAATTGTTAAAATATCCAGTCTTATCGAAGTCAACAAATCATCATCTATATGCTTTAAATTTTTAAAATTACATTGAAATTGACATGCACTGTTAATTTCATGGAAAACTTATAGATAAATCTATTTAAATTATCAAATTTTCCACATTAATTATGAATTGGTGCTAAATTAGAACTTTTTATTTATGATGGCATTTGAAACTATTTTTTATATTATGTTATTTAATTTTGTATTCATTCAGTATTAACATTTTTGATGACAAGATTTAACAAATAACATTCATGCCCATCTTTCATTGCAACAAAGTTAGCAGTATTAAATGCAATACTCCTAAATATTCAAAATTTTAGGTACATCATTCATTATAATTTGCTTGTTTAAAGTTTTAAATCAATGTATTTCAAAGAGAATGATTTAAAAGTAATACTTGATATTTAAAATTGAAATTCTTATTCAGGCAGAAATACATTATTTAATATTGTATAATTGTATGCAGTTATTATGTTCTATATAGAAATGTTTAATTCTCTCTACACCATGCATTCTAAAGATTTCTTTAGAAGAAACATTTCAAGATTTATAAAATATGATTAAACTGATATTTATGAAAGCCTTGATATGGTTTATCAAATTTTTTTATTGTAAAAATTATACTTGGGTCAGTTTAGAGCTAGATATTTAACTGTTTGCTCTCTTATGTGCATATTCTTTATACTCAATAGATTATTTTGTCCTGGTAAACTTTATAACTGTGTTCTTGCAGTTCATGTCTCGGGTAATATTTTAATACAGAGGCTGTTTACACATGTATATTGTATTCACAAAACTAAAGTACATAAAATTCTTGTGTTTTAATTGTTCTATTTGACATCCCTTATTCTGAACTATCTTTCAACACCGCAATTTCCAGGATAATAATGCCTTTTGAAGTGTCAGAAGAGGTATTCTATCCCATTCCTCCTGAACAGCTTTCCAGAGTCCTGTAAGGGTTTTGGGACGACGTTTGGATAATGCAGATTTTAAAAGTCCGAAAGCACAAAAATACATAGGTGATACATCGGGAGATTTAGTAGGGATATCAGTGAAGGGTATGGCCTTGATACCAGTTTTTTCTTCCATTTCTTTAAGGAAATTTACAGTGGATTTTGATGTGTGACTGCTAGCTTTGTCCTGGTGGATATCACACAGATTTATGGCACTGTGGGTAAAGCGATGGCATTTCATTCAGAAAAATTAGCAATAAAATATGTTCCTGATAGTATTTGGAGTTAATCTTGACATTTTTTTCCACTCTCTTTATTTTTAACTTGCCATTATAAGAAAAACCAGCAACAATCATGAATCCCTTAGAAAAACTTTCTTTCGATTCTTTGAACCATGTACTTTTTTCTCCCCTTTTACGATAATAAATGGCTCTTTTTTTGTTGCAGTCATTTAAATACACCTATGATTCATCTATTGTGACAATTGTTTTCCATTTTTCTTTGGATAAGTGTTCCTCATATAGAATTCTGCAGCGTGTCCTGCGTTCAGCGATATGATTTGGAAGAAGACGATGCACATTGCATTTTTTCGCTTTCTTAAGATTTAAATCAACGTTTATCATTTTGTTTACAATGGACACCGAGCATTTTAATGATTTTGCAACTGTCCTTTGACTAGGGGGATTTTCTTTTAACATTATACATTGTACCTTTGCAATAGTCGAAGATGTCCGTTTTTTCCTTGGATACTTGTTTGGAATTTTTGTCCCACTCGAGGCTCCAATTTGACATTTTTTTTCCTTTCTTGTTGACGATATTACCTATCGACACTTTAGATATCACAAAACCATGACTCTCACATCGTTTTTCCATAACGTAGTATGCATATTTGTCTTCGGAAAGAGCATAAATGTAGCCTTCGAACAACTGCTTTGTTAAAAACGCCATTTTGAATAAAAACAAAACTTTCAAGCCGCAGACGATAATTTTGACTTTTAAAAACATAGTACAATTGAAATTATCTCTTTTGCAGCAAACGATTTTTTATTACCGCTTACCAAAATCGTGTAAAAAATGTGCGAACAGCCTCTGTATATATATTTTCAGTCCTTAAGATCAATGTTAGCCAAATTGATGTTGGTTGTTTTAGGATTTATGTATCCTATCCCTTCCTAGAGATAAAAAGTATTTAATGAATAGAAAGTAACTCAAGTATAAGTGTCAAATATATAGTTTTGAAAATTCTGTTGCTCTATATTTTATTCACTGCTCCAGAAATGTGTTGTATAACTGTGCTGTGATGGAATATGCATGAAAAGAATTATATTTCTAGATGGAAAAAATTTAAAAAGGCATTAGAGGATTTTATTTTAAACCATTTATGTAAAACATAACATTTCATTTTGCTTGAGGGAAATTTGCTTAAACCTTCTGTAAAAGTTCTTTTATAAAAACTATTTGAAAATAATATATCAATAAAAGTTGAGGATTTACCAGAAGATTTTTCTTTTCTTTGCAGTCATTTTGATAGCTTAGCAGTTGATGTTGAAGTTTATTGCTCAAATGTACATTTATAAGAAAAGAAAACTAAGAAATAGCTAGACTGCATATATTTTATTCACAGATCAAAATTATTTATAATCGAGTTTTTCTAGATTTTTTATTTGCAAGATCATTTACAAATTGACTTAATTTTTATTTCCTAGTTTCTACATGCTCTATAGACAGTATTGCAAGGTTGTTGAGTATCTCCTGCGATATTGTTGACCTCAGGTATGTTTTAGTTGATATTTATGTATAAAAGCTTAGTTTTCCCAATTCTATAGTTATATGAATGGTTAAAAATATCCTAAAAGATATAATATATATACATTTCATAAGCCAGTGGCTGTTGCAATTGTAGAATTTTTATAGGTTTCCCGAACAATAGGTTTTAATACTTCCATTTCTTCTATGTTATTTGGTCATTATTCTGAATTAATTTTCCTTCTGTCAAAACAATTTCTAGTTCTAAGCATATTTTGGATGTTTGTTCGTTGGAATTGTCTGGAATAAACTTCCCTAGCCTGTCTTTCTTTCTATTGTATTTGTTAAAAACAATGCACCTGAAACATTTCTTTCCAGTTACGTATTGGTTCATCCATATACTCATAATTGAATATCCTTTTTCATTTTTGTAAATATGTTTCCCGAAATTCAAGAGTGACTACTAAATAAGTCGCAAGATCCGTGGCTCCAACTAAGACTTCTTCAAAACCTGAGTGCCTATCTGTTATCAGGCATTCTAGAAGGTTTCTAAATGATCACAGTACTTCGTTTCAAACATATTTTAAATATATATTCGTGTTTGGTTCTGTGCTAGCTCGGGTCCAGTGACATCTAATTGGAGTCCAATTGAATCAAAGCAGCCCTGCCTTTGATAATTTATTCTATACATTTTTTCTGTCCTTTTATCCATACTATTCCTAAGGCTGTCTTATGAGTACTCAAATTGTTTTAATTCTGTTGTGGACTGTTATGAGTTTGGTTTCATAGACTTCTTTAAATTTTATAAAGAGAACACTTGACTAGTTGCCAAAATCTGTTGTCTTGATTTCGACATGTAAATCTTTTCTTCAGAAAAATTTTGGGTATTTTGTATCTTTCACTTTGCATGTTATCTCACCAAATCATCTTTTGGTAAGTGAAATTTCAGTAGGTATTTAGCTCTATTAAACCATTCAACTATTTAAAGGAGTTTTTCAGAAACTTTTAAAATTCGCAGGCCTCTTTTCACAAGAGAACCTGCATTACTATATTCTTGGTGTTGTGTTTAGATTTAATTCCAAAGTGCCAATTTTGGTATTTTCTCTCTTCAATTCTTCAGTTTCTTCTGTAGAGAAGTTATGTACTGCAAGGCGTGTAAATATATTTTATTTGCAATTCAGTGAAAATGCGGGGGAAGACAATTGTTCTTTACTTGCTACAAGAATAAGCAATAACTTTTTAGCCTGAAAAATTTTTATGACCTAGCCACCACATTTCTTTGTACTTTGAATACAATGAGTCTGTTGTCAGAAAAGATGTCTAAAGTACAATATTCGTACTACCTGACCGAGACATATTCTGTATGGCATCCCAAGCCAAAGCGGAGATGGGCAACACTGGCCTTGGTCCACATTGGTACTCTTGTGCCATTATTTACTTAGATAATGATTATGCAATAGAATAATTATTCTAGTATAAATTTATTTTTATGAAATGAAAATTCAATACATTTATGACTTAACAGTATAGAAAACTAAGGAATTTACTAAACAACTTTTCTACTATTGGCAGCCTTAAAATCATCAATAATTGTTGAAAAGACCAATTTTGAAGCATTCTATCATTCAATTGACAATATTGCGAGGTAACTTTCTTCATACATTGTGGATCTCAAATAGGTCTTGATTAACTTTGAGAATAATTGTTCAGCACTAGCTACAAATACTGGTTTTTTCAAAATAATTATAACCACGTAGATTTTTGGATAAACATGGTCAATACTGTTCTCAATCATGTACTTTAGAATGGCACAAACTTTTAAGACTTTAGGTATAGTTTTTCTAAACATCTTCAGTTCTTGGTAAAGTTGTTCTGCTAGTATAACAGAGTACAATTTTCCCTCAATTCACACAGTAAAAACATCCAGAAGTTGCTGGCAACTATGGAGAATTTCTTCAGGTTTTTTTATTTAACTGATTTAAGTCATGAATAACCCTAAAATTTTATTCATATTTCTTCAGCTCAAAACATTGAAGTACAGCTCTGTGAAATGTCAATAATCATCTAAAAATACTCTGTTTTGAACATGTCTTTTGAATTTTCACAACTACTGTGATCTGGTATTTTGTACTAAAAAAATATTTTATTTCTTCCTCCTCTGAATTTCCTTAAATTCTTTTAAAACATTAAGTATTTCATCAATTTCATTTGCTGTGATCATTGCTGACACCATCCCACTTTTTCTGCACTCTGCTATCAAAGTGATTAGCTGTATGAAGTGTTTTATAGCGGAGAGCAGCTCCATGTATTCTCTTTGCCATAGCTTACTTATGAAGTTAATTTTTGCCAATATATCATACCATGCTACTACTAAGACAAGGAATTCATATTAAAATTTAATTCATTAGGATTTAAAATATTTTTCTTTCACTCTCAGATGTCATTTAAACTCATACCAAAAATATGCATGTAAATATGTCCTTTCATTCGTTTCAGCCACGCAAGGCCCTAGGTTTTGCCTATTTTGCCTCTAACTAGAGATGCCACTGACAGGAGGCTTCCAAGATGTTAAATACCAAGGGGGGAAAAGTAATAATTTCTTGGGAAATCAGATAATTCCAAATTATGTCTAGTTCCTTCTTGAAAATCTAACATGTCCTAAGCATTGTAATTGAAAATCGGCAGAATGTGTTCTTTGTATTCATACGTTTATATGCAGGGGTGTTCTCTACTTAAATAATGCAAATTTATTTTGGCATATTCATGGTGTCATGTGGCATTTGTTTGCACCTCATTTTACCCCTTTTATATTTGCTGTTATACTTTTAAGTGATTATTTTCAGAAACCTGAAAATGGCTCTGAATTTTATGAAAATCTTTTAATGAAAAGGTGAAGTTTGTAGACAAAGTTAATGAAATTTTAATAATATTGCTTTAAATCCTCTCTCTCTTGTACTGTGTAATCCAATCACAAATGTTACAGATTGTAACTCTCTACCTCAAGAAATGAGTTTTAAAGATCCAAATGCTCCTAATCCAAACCCTATACCCCAGATATTTTGAGTGTCCTGATTTTTTGCATTCTGGTATAAGCTCAACATTCTATTATTGTTGACTGCCTTATACCAGTCTGTAAATATTTGATGCTCCAATGAGATTTATATAAAAAAATTTTGGCGTATGATTTATTTTGTAAGTAACAATAACTTGTTTGTTAGGCAATATCTTTTTCTTTTTGTTACATTTGCTGGAAATAAAGACAATAAATATTTTGCTATTATCCTCACCTGAGCTTATGTGTACAAAATAGAGAGAAATTATTTTTTCATATCCCGGGAAAGAAAAAATAGTTTGATGGGAAGTAATTTATAAAAAGACCATAGCCATGTTTATATATGAACTATACAGTTTAAATTTCATCATGTAGGGAATTTTATATGACTGTAGATTATGTTTTTTTTACTTACTTATCCCTAAAAAAATTTAATTTCTGGGAGAATAACTGTTTTGTATACTATATGTTTCTTTAATTACTGTTTTCTTAAATATTGTATTACACTTTTTCAGTTTCTCTCAGTGCATATGACATTTATAACTGAAGAATAAAATATTTCATAGTCTATCACGAAAATTGATTTATTGCGTTTTTTATTTCATTGTTTATGAGGAGGATGGTGTGATTTTCTCTAACCAAGAAGTGCTATTATAGGTATAGCTTAATCTTCATCTGATTTCATGTAGCACTGAACTGTATTGTGGAGTTCTGACCTAGGTATTTCCAGTCTATTAGGAAATCTTGATACAAAAAATGAAGAATGTTATGAGATTACATTATAGTGTAAGAACAAATTGGTTTTCCTATGTTCTCTGAATCACACTATCATTTTATTTATTTTGTTATCCAGTAGACAGGTAATTCAAGATAATCAATCTAATTCTAATTATTCTTAGTTTTTAATTTTCTCTTAGCTTTTTTATATTTATAGTAAAACTATTTTATTATTATCAACAACAAGTTTGAAGAGTATTTAAAAGATAATATAAGTCAATTCACATTTTTGGTCCCAGTGTACAGTTTTTTAGGTATAGATAATTTTTATAGTACATTTTTATAGAAATAGATCATTTATTTCTTACACATTTATTACGTAATAATAAGTCCCCCTTTGTGCTTACATAGCTGGCTTAGGGGATGTATGCGATTCAGAATTGGAAAAATGTTTACTGTTCTTATCACCCAATCTCAAAGAATGTCATAAATCGCTAGCATTACTGTTTAGTCAGACTTTGTGAAGGGCTGTTAGGCCCAACGTCCACTGTCAATACAGTAGAAAATAAAGACTTTTATCCATGGAAATGCATAAATGAGCTTTTATAAGAATAAAATTTAATATAAAAGCTTGCGTAACCATTGAATATCCGTCCCTCAAGAAAGAGAAAGTTTTAAACATTCATGACAAATGAGGATGACGTGCCGGAATCAGGATATATAAAATTGTTTGCAACGATTTATACAAATGCCAAAATCCAAAAACATAATTTTTTAGAAAAATTAAACTTTAGTTAAAACCCTTACATAAATTTAAGCATATACACCACCCCCGAAAAACTAATGAATTTTTTAAAAGAATTGATAATATAAAATGTAACATATCAGCAAAATATCATATATCGTTATTTTTGAAATATAGAAATATAAAAAAAAATACCAATTTTTTTCAAAAATTTCTTTCATTATCTGACACTTTAAATTAGCAGAAATCATCCAGGACTCCAACTTGAAAGCTTTTTTTTATTCTGAAAAAAAATTTAAATCAGGAAAAGATGTTTCAAATGTACAAAAAATGCGGTAGAGCAAATCTATGAATGCATTAATCATTTATTACGAAACGGTGAAGACATTTCGGTACGAAAAAATACCGTTGATAAAGAAACACCTTCCTGCACATCATGAAACGAGCAAGTACGGTTACCTTGAAGTCTGAGGTCACCGCGATGAAATTTTTATTGCCACACTTCACACATTGGTACGAGTATCGTACTTCAGCCGAAATTTTAGTTAGACAGATATGTAATGTAATTATTTTTGTACTGAAGTGTGTATACGTAATTTGTTTTCCCTGTGACGGGTGTGAAATTGTTTCTTTACTATAATTCCGAGCTGTGTCCAATCGGTACGTGACACGTTGAGATTCAAGTCACACCCCACATTCATTCGGCATATTTTATTTATAACCCGGAGAGTAGAAAAAAATTTCAAAAATTAATTGCGGGAGAACTGACAGGGGTAAAACTTCTTTAAGCAGTTCTGAATTAATATTTCTGGGAAAATATAAAACTGTTCTCACAAGTAATTTTTAAGGAGTATCACATCGAAACTGTGTGGATTTATTTGTTTAGAATTTTTATTCCTTGTTTACGATCTCGTAATACAATATTTAAAAGCTGTTGGTCTGGAAAAGACCTTATCACCCGTGTATTCCTGGCGTGTATCTCATAGACTACAAGAGGTCCGCAGATAACTGGTTTGAAATGTTTGATTCACATTATGTGATAAATCGGAGAAAATCATTATTACACAGTAAATAAACGGAAAGAAATTTGAAGAATATATACTGTTGTAAATTCTAATGTATTATATACACAACACAGATTTATATATGGAAATAGTGTGGTGAAAACTATCTATAGCCACCAATCTACAATCGAAAGAAATATGCCTAAATAAACCCTAAAGCCACCTATCTTTGTTATTTCCTGTAAAAATTTTACATATTTTATTAGATTTATAATCTTTTTAATCTGTTGGCAACCAAGGTTTTTCAACAGATATTTATCTCTGGAATTTCTCGGAGCATTAAACTTAATAATTAACGATGAAATTATGTCTTCCAGACAACTAAAATAAATATAAGGGGCAATCAATACATTCTTCTTTTTCAGAATCATAAGATAATGTGGGAAAATAATCAAGTGCCTCTTCTACAGTCCGAAATGGTTTTGAATCTAATCAGTGTGACGTATCCTTACTAACGGAAGAAATTCGCAGAGAAAAGGAAAAGAATAAGAACTCCGTATAATGTTAATTTCCAATATATGTGCCTCTCCAGTTGAGTCATAAACGACGTCTGTCAACAAACACGTATTTCAGGGTCAGCTATGCGTAATTCGCTTCAGATCCGTCGTAGAATGTGTTTGTGAAACAGGGGGAGCATGGGAATTGAAATTAGATAAATTTCATAAACATCTTTCGATGCTTACTAAAACCTCTCGATCATTCGAAAACTTTTTATGATTATTCTATGCACTGTAGTCATTTAAACTTTATCATGTTAAAAAGACTAGCTTTTGCACGCCAATGTTCCATTTCTGGAACAAGCAAATTTCTTGCCTAACAGTAACAAAATTGAATCCTTATTGTCATAACTTATGTTCTACCAACAAAATGATGATTTTTAATTACTCACATTTATAAAAAAATTTGATAAATTTTGAATTTTATGAATTTTTGTACTTTTTTCGCCCAAAATTAGGAAATAGCCGAAATTACAATTTTCCCCTAGACACTATAAATTTTATTAACGTAACCTCGATGCTAAAAAATCAATCCAAACTTTCGTCGACTTAATTTTTTAGAGCAATACGAAGTGTATTTTTCTCAGAATTAAGATGTTTCATTTATGGAATATTGGCGGGCAAAATGTTTATGTATATATATATATATATATATATATATATATATATATATATATCAATCAGTTTCTTTTTCCTGTCTTTACAGGTGCTCGGTACAGATTGTACGATGCGATACTAGAATGTTTGAGCTATCCACAAGTATTGAAGTTCAACGTATTGCTAGCAGTTAGTTTTCTCATCATCGTGTACAGTGACGTCGGAATGCCAGAAATGGAAATGTGCATTTCAGTCTAAAAGAGCCTTCCAACGAAAGCCATTCCTACAAACCAAACCCTACTAAAGCGGAAGTGGAATTCTCTCCATGTAAGACGTACAATTAATCTGAATATGAAAAGGTGCAATGCACAGATTCTTTCTCGCACCGAGGAAATTTTTGAATAATTTATATGATAGAAGATTTTCACAGTCGGCCTCCTTAAATACGCATCATTCCTACCACATTGCTGATAATACTTCCTGTACCCACACAGGAGTGAACATTTTCGCATGCACTGTATGTGAAAGAAAATTTGATGTACAGAGTGATTTAATAAGACATCTCCGCACCCACACGAGAGATGCCTTTCGCCTGCGCTGTATGTGACAGAAGATTTCTTCGGCAGGATAATTTAAAAATACATCTCCGCATTCACACAGGAGAGAAACCTTTCGCCTGCACTGTATGTGAGAAGAAATTTGCTATACAGCGTGATTTAAAAGGACATATCCGCACCCACACAGGAGATAAACCTTTCGCCTGCACTGTATGTGAAAAGAAATTTGCTGTACAGAGTGATTTAAAAAGACATATCCGCACACACACAGGAGATAAACCTTTCGCCTGCACGGTATGTGAGAGAAGATTTGTTAATCAGAATAATTTAAGAACACATCTCCGCATCCACACAGGAGAAAAACCTTTCGCCTGCACGGTATGTGAGAAAAGATTTTCTGTTCAGTGTAATTTAAAAACACATCTCCGCATCCACACAGGAGAGAAACCTTTCGCCTGCACGGTATGTGAGAAGAAATTTGCTGTACAGAGTGATTTAAAAAGACATACCCGCACCCACATAGGAGATAAACCTTTCGCCTGCACGGTATGTGAGAGAAGATTTTCTGAACAGCATCATTTAAAAACACATCTCCACACCCACACAGGAGATAAACCTTTCGCCTGCACGGTATGTGAAAAAAAATTTTCTCGACAGGGTCATTTAAAAACACATCTCCACACCCACACAGGAGAGAAACCTGTCGCCTGCACGGTATGTGAGAGAAGATTTGTTCATCAGAATAATTTAAGAACACATCTCCGCATCCACACAGGAGAGAAACCTTTCGACTGCACTGTATGTGAGAAAAAATTTTCTCAACAGGGTCATTTAAGAGTACATCTCCGCATCCACACAGGAGA